>OW240924.1:94385449-94411439 GCA_933207985.1 Pelobates cultripes | reverse complement strand
CACCCCAATAAAACACCCCAATTACACCGCACACCCCAATAAAACACCCTGATTACACAGCGCACCCCAATAAAACACCCCGATACCAACGTACACCCCAATAAAACACCCCGATTACACCGCACACCCCAATAAAACACCCCGATAACACATCCCAATAAACCCTCCGAAAACACTGCGCACTCCAATAAAACACATCGATTACACTGCGCACCCCAATAAAACAACTTGATATCACCGTGCACCCCGATACCACCGTACACCGCAATAAAACACCCCGATAACACTGTGCACCCCAATACAACACCCCGATACCACCGTAACCCCAATAAAACCCCCCGATACCACCGTGCACCCCAATAAAACACCCCACCATAATCGCCAAGACCCCACAAAACACCCCGACACACAGTAACCCCAATAAACACCCACCACACCAAGACACCCCAATAAACACCCAAACCACCGCAGCACCCCAATAAAACCCGACACACCCCAGACACCCCAATAAAACGCCCCGACATCCCTCACAAGACCCCAATAAAACACCCCGACAACACCACACCCCAATAAAACACATCGACATAATCAAGCACTCATAATAAAACAATTTGATATCACCGTAACCCCGACACACCGCCAGACCCCACAAAACACCCGACAACAATCAGAGACACCCCTAATAAAGCACCGACACACCGCGGTAACCCCAATAAAACACCCCGACACAGCTACACCCCAATAAAACAACACCCTGATTACACCACATGCACCCCAATACAACACATTGATAACACCGCGCACCCCAATAAAACACCCCAATAACACTGTAACCCCAATAAAACACCCCGATAACACCGTAACCCCAATAAAAAAAACCTGATTACACCGTACACCCCAATAAAACACCATGATAACACCGCGCACCCCAATAAAACACCCGATAACACTGTACACCCCCCGATTACACCATGCACCCCAATAAAACACCCCGATTACACAGTGCACCCCAATACAACACATTGATAACACCGCGCACCCCAATAAAACACCCCGATAACACTGTAACCCCAATAAAACACCCCGATAACACCTTAACCCCAATAAAAAAAAACGATTACACCGTACACCCCAATAAAACACCCTGATAACACAGCGCACCCCAATAAAAACCCCCGATTACACCGGGCACCCCAAGTAAACTGAGCCGGAACTGAGTGAATCCAGCTGGACGCACATTAAACTGAATCAGGACCGTGTGAATCCAGCTGGACGCACATTAAACTGAATCTGGACCGTGTGAATCCAGCTGGACAAAAATTCAACTGAGCCGGGACTGTGTGAATCAAGCTGGACGCACAGTAAACTGAATCGGGGCCCTGTGACTCCAGCTGGGCGCACATTAAACTGAATCGGGACAGTGTGAATCCAGCTGGGCGCACATTAAACTGAATCGGGGCCGAGTGAATCCAGCTGGGCGCACATTAAACTGAATCGGGCTTTGTGAATTCAGCTGGGCGCACATTAAACTGAATCGAGACCGTGTGAATCCAGCTGGAAGCACATTAAACTGAATCGGGAGCGTGTGAATCCAGCTGGACGCACATTAAACTGAGCCAGGGCCGAGTGAATCCAGCTAGATGCACATTAAACTGAATCGGGGCCGAGTGAATCCAGCTGGACGCACATTAAACTGAATCCGTCTCTATCTGTGGCTGTCTCTCTCTCTATCTGTGGCTGTCTCTCTTTCTGTGACTGACTGTATCTATCTGTGACTGACTGTCTCTATATGTGTCTGTCTCTCTATCTGTGTCAGTCTCTCTATCTACTATCTGTGTCTGTCTCTCTCTATCTGTGTCGGTTTCTCTATCTACTATCTGTGACTGTCTCTCTCCATCTGTGTCAGTCTCTCTATCTACTATCTGTGACTGTCTCTCTCTATCTGTGTCAGTCTCTCTATCTACTATCTATGTCTGTCTCTATCTGTGACTCTCTATCTGTCTGTGACTGTCTCTCTCTATCTGTGACTGTCTGTCTCGGTAACGGCTACCCCAGTTGGTGAGGGGGTATCAGCCGTTGGGGACGTCCTATTTTCCAGCAAGCCGCTGTTTTTCAGTAATGGAGTTCCTTATTCCCATTCACTGGATCCAAGTAGAGCGCAAGGCAGAGCTCTTAAAATAGCTAGGTGATTAAGCTGAAGATTCCCTTCCAAGAACGAGACAAGGCTAAGTTTTGAAGGGTCAAGAAGAACTGAATTTTAATGGCAGGTACTCTCCTTTTATGCGATGCTTCCCATGCAAGGGAGCCACCCATATAATTATTACAGTAACCAATACAACACAAGGTACAACCCACACATCTCCTCCCCTTAGATAAGCGTTTAACAATTAACAAGCACACATTTTTCCCCAAGTTTTGGATGTACCCCAAATATCTGGGGTACATTCATAAATCCGGTATCCCCTGATAGCCCTAATCTGCGGGAGCAACATATTTAAAAATCACCCAGATTGGGTCAGGGGTTCGGGAGTTATGGAACTTTAAAGTTTTGACCGACTGCACAGGCACAATAGCCAAAAACAGTTCCATAAGTTTTGGCCTTGCGGTCGGTCTCCATTCGTGGATTAAGAGTCCCGAAATGCTTGCCATCCGTGAATATCCTGAGGTTCGTTAGCGTCCCCATGTTTAACTTAGTCTCTCTACCGAACGGCGGAATGTTCGGTAGTTTCGGCACAAATTTATGGAAGTCTGGAGGTCTCAGCGGTGTTTGCCTAGTCGAGTGTCCGATTTTAGTTCCAGACACTGGACAGCAAAATACCGATGTTCGGGAGTTTAAGATGGTCACGGCCACGTGTAAAACTCCCGAAATGGCGGCCACCCAGGGACTTAAACTAATCATTCGTATGTTTTCAATATGACTGTATTAACCAAACAGGGAGGTAAATTGAAGCACAATTAGGTATCAGGGTGGTCCGGTGTTCGGTAGTTTTCCTTCGTACGGTGAATGCAGTGTCAATATAGTTTTGGTGAAAACAAACGAATTCTTTAATCTACCGAAAGTCTTTAAAGAAAATCCACACAAATGCAGGCAGAACATACAATTTTCAGACAGCTTGATGTTCTTTGCTGGATAAGAGATATATATATAATCCGTGGTCTCTGTTACTTTATATGTCCCCGGCTAGTTCTTAAAGGGCCAGTAATGCCATATACGAACAGGCTTTGTATTTATGTGCAGGGTAAAGTGGAAAAAGGCAAGAAAATGGTTGATGTTCCCAGGCACATTGTAGGGATTTGTTACAATCTCTATCTGTGACTGTCTGTCTCTATCTGTGTCTGTCTCTATCTGTGTCTGTCTCTATCTGTGACTGTCTCTGTCTGTGTCTGTCTCTATCTGTTACTGTCTCTATCTGTGTCTGTCTCTATCTGTTACTGTCTCTATCTGTGTCTGTCTTTGTGACTGTCTCTATCTGTGTCTGTCTCTATCTGTGACTGTCTCTATCTGTGTCTATCTGTGACTGTCTCTATCTGTGTCTGTCTCTGTGACTGTCTGTGTCTGTCTCTATCTGTGACTGTCTCTATCTGTGTCTGTCTCTATCTGTGACTGTCTGTGTCTGTCTCTATCTGTGACTGTCTCTGTCTGTGTCTGTCTCTATCTGTTACTGTCTCTATCTGTGTCTGTCTCTGTGACTGTGACTGTCTGTGTCTGTCTCTATCTGTGACTGTCTCTGTCTGTGTCTGTCTCTATCTGTTACTGTCTCTATCTGTGTCTGTCTCTGTGACTGTCTCTATCTGTGACTGTCTCTATCTTGTGTCTCTCTCTATCTGTGACTGCTCCTCCCCTGGCCTGTGACTGTCTGTCTCTATCTGTGACTGTCTCTCATTCGTGACTGTCTGTCTCTATCTGTGACTGTCTGTGTCTGTCTCTCATCTGTGACTGTCTCTGTCTGTCTCTATTCCGTGACTGTCTCTATCTGTGTCTTTCTCTATCTGTGACTGTCTCTTGCCTGTGTCTGTCTCTATCTGTTACTGTCTGTCTCATCTGTGTTCGTCTCTCATCTGTGGCTCCGTCTCTCATCTGTGACTGTCTCATCTGTGTCTGTCTTTGTGACTGTCTCTATCTGTGTCTGTCTCTATCTGTGACTGTCTCTATCTGTGTCTATCTGTGACTGTCTCTATCTGTGTCTGTCTCTGTGACTGTCTGTGTCTGTCTCTATCTGTGACTGTCTCTATCTGTGTCTGTCTCTATCTGTGACTGTCTGTGTCTGTCTCTATCTGTGACTGTCTCTGTCTGTGTCTGTCTCTATCTGTTACTGTCTCTATCTGTGTCTGTCTCTGTGACTGTCTCTATCTGTGACTGTCTCTATCTGTCTCTATCTGTGTCTGTCTGTGTCTGTCTCTATCTGTGACTGTCTCTATCTGTGTCTGTCTCTGTGACTGTCTGTGTCTGTCTCTATTTGTGACTGTCTCTATCTGTGTCTGTCTCTGTGACTGTCTGTGTCTGTCTCTATCTGTGACTGTCTCTGTGTCTGTCTCTATCTGTGACTGTCTCTATCTGTGTCTGTCTATCTGTGACTGTCTCTGTCTGTGACTGTCTGTGACTGTCTCTGTCTGTGTCTGTCTCTATCTGTGACTGTCTCTGTCTGTGTCTGTGACTGTCTGTGTCTGTGACTGTCTCTATCTGTGACTGTCTCTCTACATTCTGGGCTGCTAGGGGTTAAGATGTACAGGGGGAGGGGCTGAGGCTGTCTGGTGCGGTGCATGCTGGGAGCTGGAGGAGGCTGGGTAATGTAGTTGAGAGGACAGGAAATGGCTGCTGCTCCCTGTCTGGGGATACATTGTCAGAGCTCTCTGTGAGTCCTGATACATTGTGACAGCTGGAGGTCAGTAAATAGTGGGGCAATTAGAGCAACTACTGGATGGATATGATCTAATGCTAATAACAAGCTGTCTGTCTGTCTGTGCTGTCTGTCTGTGATCTAATGCTAATAACAAGCTGTCTGTCTGTCTGTGCTGTCTGTCTGTGAACTAATGCTAATAACAAGCTGTCTGTCTGTCTGTGCTGTCTGTCTGTGATCTAATGTTAATAACAAGCTGTCTGTCTGTCTGTGCTGTCTGTCTGTGATCTAATGCTAATAACAAGCTGTCTGTCTGTCTGTGCTGTCTGTCTGTGATCTAATGCTAATAACAAGCTGTCTGTCTGTCTGTGCTGTCTGTCTGTGATCTAATGCTAATAACAAGCTGTCTGTCTGTGATCTAATGCTAATAACAAGCTGTCTGTCTGTCTGTGCTGTCTGTCTGTGATCTAATGCTAATAACAAGCTGTCTGTCTGTCTGTGCTGTCTGTCTGTGATCTAATGCTAATAACAAGCTGTCTGTCTGTCTGTGCTGTCTGTCTGTGATCTAATGTTAATAACAAGCTGTCTGTCTGTCTCTGTGCTGTCTGTCTGTGATCTAATGCTAATAACAAGCTGTCTGTCTGTCTGTGCTGTCTGTCTGTGATCTAATGTTAATAACAAGCTGTCTGTCTGTGCTGTCTGTCTGTGATCTAATGTTAATAACAAGCTGTCTGTCTGTCTGTGCTGTCTGTCTGTGATCTAATGCTAATAACAAGCTGTCTGTCTGTGCTGTCTGTCTGTGATCTAATGCTAATAACAAGCTGGCTGTCTGTCTGTGCTGTCTGTCTGTGATCTAATGTTAATAGCTGTCTGTCTGTCTGTGATCTAATGTTAATAACAAGCTGTCTGTCTGTCTATGCTGTCTGTCTGTGATCTAATGGTAATAGCTGTCTGTCTGTCTATGCTGTCTGTCTGTGATCTAATGGTAATAGCTGTCTGTCTGTCCATGCTGTCTGTCTATGATCTATTGTTCATAGCTGTCTGTCTCTGATCTAATGGTAATAGCTGCCTGTCTGTCCATGCTGTCTGTCTGTGATCTAATGTTAATACCAGTCTGTCTGTCTGTGGTCTAATGTTAATAGCTGTCTGTCTATGCTGTCTGTCTGTGATATAATGTTAATAGCTGTCTGTCTATGCTGTCTGTCTGTGATATAATGTTAATAGCTGTCTGTCTGTGATATAATGTTAATACCAGTCTGTCTGTCTGTCTGTCTGCGGTCTGAATGTTAATACCAGTCTGTCTGTCTGTCTGTGGTCTGAATGTTAATACCAGTCTGTCTGTCTGTCTGTGATCTAATTGTAATACCTGTCTGTCTGTCTTGTTTTGATAGATATATCCAGTAATCATGGAATATGTATTGAATTGATGTCTGTGGATTCACAGAATTCTTGTTACATTGATATGAGGACATACAACTCTCATAACACTGAGCCAGCAGCTATCTGTACTGGCAGTGGCAGCTGTCTGACCCCTTTCTACCTCGCCGTCCTTTATACCTTGTGGTATATGATGAGACAGTTTGGGAGTTTCTGACATTTTAATACAGGCTAGCAGCCTGGCCATCCTGAAAATAAATGCTGTGCTGAGATTAAGCACTTATGTTTTTGTTGGAAAATAGAAAAATGGCTGCAGCTTGCCTTGCTACTATTTGATCATTACACAAACTTTTCTCCAAAACATTTAGGGGAATTGGCACCAAACCCCAGCAGCTATAATTCTAACAAGGCACACGCAGGGCATTTTAGGATAATTAACAAGGCACACGCAGGGCATTTTAGGATAACTAACAGGCACATGCAGGGCATTTTATGATAATTAACAATGCACACGCAGGGCATTTTATGATAACTAACAAGGCACACGCAGGGCATTTTCTGCTAATTAATAAGGCACACACAGGGCATTTTATGATAACTAACAAGGCACACGCGGGGCATTTTATGCTAATTAATAAGGCACACGCGGGGCATTTTATGCTTACTAACTGGCTATTTCTATCATGCTCTGGTACAGTGAAACTCTGCCAATATGTATTTCTAAATTCTTCCAATTTACACCATTTTCACTAAAGTTATGAAAAGTGAGTGGTTTGCCGTGCAGTCTAGAGTGTGGTGAGTAAACCTCAGAAGAAACTTGGGAATTGTAGATTTAAGGACAAAATCAATATATACATGGCGAGGTAATATGCCATCTTTTTGTTTTGACCTGACATTTGCTCATCCTTAGGGATTCTTCCATAAACCCCAAAGTTTATAGTGAATTGAATCGCAATTGATCCGATAATTCTGAATCTTTGTGGTTGGTTGCCAACTGGGAGACAACTTTAGGGAAACTGTATTTCCAAAGTTTAGTTACCATAATTTTTTGTTATTTCCTATTGCACGGGTATGTAGGTGGAAATTCGTAATTGTACAAAAGCTTCAATGTCTCCATCCCCCCCGCCTCCCTCCATTTTTAATATTGACACTTTTTTACTTTTTTAAATAAAATTCTCCATCCTGCCAAGGGGCACTCAGTTTCTCTGAACCGGTAAAATGACCCCGTCAGTTGCTTCTCTTTGAGAAACATTTGATTGGACCACAGACGACGCGGCGTGAAGTGAGCAGGACATTGTTTTGCATCGTTTGTTCAGATATATAAGCGGAGTGTACATGATCAAAAGGAATTAATAACACAAAAAAAGTGTCAAGAATAGGGTTGTAGTAACCCTTTAAATGTCTTCTCCAATCACATACTGCCGTTATTACAGCACATTGTTCTGATAAACTGGGCTCGGGATCCTAGCCGAACCAATCAGTGGGGACCTTCGGCAATCCCAGAACTTAGATTCACTATGATAATCATCTGGGAACCACTGTCTGCTCCTACAATTCAGTCACGCTAAGCCTAAATGGGGTCAGTGATGTCGTTAAACCTTATGGCAGTGAGCAGAATGGGATTTCTAGCTTTTAGAATTTGCCCAGAATCATAGTTTTCCTGCTCAGTGTGGGGAGAATGACCATTACTGGCCGTGACTCATTGATGGAAACGAGGATCACAGGAAATTCCATCCTTTTTAGTTATTGTATGGCTGAGCATTTAACCCCTGCTTCTCCCTCGGCCCCTCACAGAGTGTTTCCTTGTCTTCGCTCTCTTCCTCCGTTTAGAAGTATCGATGTAAATATCTTTCTATTATCAGTGCATGTAAAGCCATGCTCTCCCTCAGCCCCTCACAGAGTGTTTCCTTGTTTTCTCTCTCTTCCTCCGTTTAGTGTGAGAAGTATCGATATAAATATCTTTCTATTATCAGTACACGTAAAGCCATACTCTCCCTCGGCCCCTCACAGAGTGTCTTCCTCCGTTTAGTGTGAGAAGTATCAATGTAAATATCTTTCTATTATCTAAAGACAGAGAAGGCAAGAAAGGGGGAGGGGTGGCCCTGTATGTGAAGGATAGCATAAAATCTAGCCTAATAAAAGTTAGTGAGGCGAACATAGAGTCCGTTTGGGTTACGTTAGTATTTGGTAATCACACAGTAACTCGTGTAGGTGTGATTTATAGGCCCCCATGACAAATTGAAGAGTTAGATAATCTACTAGTTGAGGAAATAGCTAAAATGACAATAAAGGGGGAAGTTATCATCATGGGTGACTTTAATCTTCCTGATGTGAATTGGAAAACAAAAATAGCTGCTTGTGCCGGGAGCACACATATTCTAAACTCACTACTGGGATTGTCTCTAAAACAAGTTGTTGAGGAGCCAACTCGTAAAGAGGCCATACTAGATTTAGTGTTAACAAATGGAGACTTGGTGGCCGCCATTCGTATACCAAACACGAGGTCGCGGCCATTTTAAACACGTGAACGCACAGCGGTGTTCGACGCCCAACTCATGGAACTGAAAACGGATACATTTTGGCGCGAACACCGCTGAAGCCACCGACCTCCCTTCTTGTTCGGTAGAAGTGCACGAACGGCCCTATATTCGGTAGTTTGCACCTGAATATACCATACCAGATAGGAATCCCGTGGAGCTCATTCGTATGAAAACTGACTTTGTGAACACTTTGGCTCCACGGCGATTGGACTGTGTGCATAGGATCTGAGCGCTACTCGGTCCTTTGGTGCGCTCAGATCCTAGCTATCTGGGGACATGTTGAATGCCTGTAAAATGTTATAAAATGTACCAGTTATGTATTTTTATGTCTTTTGTTATTTTCATCTAAAATGGCGTTTAGGCTCTGTCCTGGTAGATAATTGAATTACTTCACAATTATCTCCCTGAGCAGAGCAGAGGGTTCTGGGTAAGAAAAGGGGAATGGCTAAGTGTGTACCCTGTGATTGGTTGCTACAATGTCTTTGTCACAGTCTTCCATCTGGTCCCCTAGGGGAGTGTCCACCAGGTGGGAGACCTGCATAAATACTGGGCAGGTA
Organism: Pelobates cultripes; assembly: GCA_933207985.1. NCBI lineage: Eukaryota > Metazoa > Chordata > Amphibia > Anura > Pelobatidae > Pelobates > Pelobates cultripes. The sequence continues at coordinate 94,402,127 of OW240924.1, read as the reverse complement.
GCCCTCATTAAACCAGACCACTGCTTGACCCTCAACACGGAGCCTTGTCTCGTCTTTGGGGAGATTTACTGTATGCTGATAGAGACTGATTGCTAGGAGTGTAAACCACTTGGGTGCTTTTCCTATTTGTCTGCTAGCAGCTATTCGTGTGGTTCCAGTTCGGGAGGTTGGACTGCTATTTTGTATGCAGTTCGGGAGTTTAGAGCATTCCCTTATATGCGGTTTGGGAGTTTGGTGTTCTGCAGTAGCTGTGCCTGTATCTCTGGAAGGGGAGGATCTTCTAAACGGCGGTTTAACCCTTTTATGCCCGGCGTGCCGTTACAATTGGTGGCAAGCGGTGGGATCGTTCCTACAGCCAGAAGGACAACTACAGGAGACACCATTTCTTTGGATTTTACAAATTGAGGGCAACGTATGTCTTGAGTACAGCGACCCTGACAGCACCAGGATGGAACCAGCAGTGGAGTACAGATACTCTCTGAGAGAGTATGACCGTATGGTGTGGTTCTGGCTAAGCTTCTTCGGACCCGATCCACTGGAGAGATCTGTGCGGTTCGTGAGGAACTCAGTGTTCGCGACTCTGCTAGACAGGGCAGAGAGAGAGGGCCAGCTGGCACGTTGGGAGGAACTCCAGCAGCAGGTACAGTTACGGGAAGAGGGGAGCACAGTCTCCATTTCCCAGCGGCAGAGTGAAGTGCAGGGAATTGGGAGCCCAGTCTCCATTCCCCAGCGGCAGTGTGAGTTATTGGGAATTGGGAGCCCAGCCTCCATTCCACAGCGGCAGAGTGTCCTACAGGGAATAGAGAGCCCAGTCTCCTTTCCCCAGCAGCAGGACTCTGTATTGGGAGCAGAGACAGTCAGTCTCCCTCCCCCGCGGCTGGAAGTATATATGGGAGAGGAGCTTGTTACCCCCTATCCCCAGCGGCAGCTTACTGTACCAGGGGGGGACAGTAAACCCCACAAGCGTGCAGATGGGACCTTGGTCTTTGCACTTACAGCAGAGGGGGTAGGGACGATCGGTTCTGCCCCCCAGCGACAGGGCTGTTTAGCCAAAGGGGAGACAGTCGGTCTCCCCCTTCAGCAGCAGAGCTGTGTAACCAAAGGGGAGACAGTCGGTCTCCCCCTCCAGCAGCAGAGCTGTGTATCTAAAGGGGAGACAGTCGGTCTCCCCCTCCAACAACCAGGCTCCAACCAGGCTACTCCCGTGGTAGCGCTGGCACCAGGGCAGAGTACCGCTGGTCTCTGCCCACTCAGCAACCCACCAAGTCAGCTTGCCAGTCACCCACACAGCCGTGGTGAGGCACCTGGACATGGACAAAGTTCTCCTCTACCCAGGTGTAGTAACCATTTATTGTGGGTGGGCTGTATTACTGATTGTGTGTTGTGGGTGGGCTGCTGGACTAACAAGGGCACTGACCGGCAGGAGGCCAGATACCCTGTTAGTCTGTTTGGAAAAGGGGAGAGATGTGACGAGACCAATCTCCCACATTGCATTGGAGAAGCCAGGTTGCTCGCATGTTGCCTTTGGATTATGGCCCCATGTTAAAAGACTTCTTTTCGCCTGCAGAAAAGGCTTATTCGTGCCTGCTTGACCCTCAACACGAAGCCTTGTCTCGTCTTTGGGGGCATTTACTGTATGCTGATAGAGACTGATTGCTAGGAGTGTAAGCCGCTTGGGTGCTTTTCCTATTCGTCTGCTAGCAGCTATTCGTGTGGTTCCTGTTCGTGTGTTTGGAGTGCTATTTTGTATGCAGTTCGGGAGTTTAGAGCATTCCCTTATATGCGGTTCGGGTGTTTGGTGTTCTGCAGTAGCTGTGCCTGTATCTCTGGAAGGGGAAGATCTTCTAAACGGCGGTTTAACCCTTTTATGCCCGGGGTGCCGTTACATAGAATATGTGTAAAGGAGTCATTATCAGACTGGAGCAATTTAAATGGAGTCCAACAGAAATGGGATTATTTAAAAGTTGCACTACTGAAGGCAACAGAAAATTGCATTAGGCTTGTTAGTAAAAGCAAAAAAATTCAAGAAACCACTGTAGTACTCCGCAGATGTGGCCAAAATAGTAAAAAAACAAAAAGTTTGCATTTAGGAATTATAAAAAAAAAAACAGAATGAGGAAGACAAAATGATCTATAAGATTAGGCAGAAAGAGGCTAAGCAAGTTATAAGAGCTTCCAAATCACACACAGAAGAGAAAATAGCACAGTCAGTAAAAAAGGGGGATAAAACATTTTTTAGATACATAAATGAGAAAAGAAAAGTAAAACAAGCATTAGTTAGATTAAAAACAAAAGAAGGAAGGTATGTAGAAGAGGATAAAGGTCTAGCTGACTGCCTCAATTAATATTTTTGTTCTGTATTTACAGATGAAAATGATGGAAAGGGACCTCAGTTAAGAAAAGGATAAATGAGTCATTTATTACTCGTGAGTTTACAGAGGAAGAGGTTCTATTTCAACTGTCAAAAGTAAAGACAAATAAGTCAATGGGACCTGATGGAATACACCCAAAGCTATTAAAAGAGCTTACTGGTGTACTAGCAAAACCATTAACAGATTTATTTAACCAATCATTGTTAACAGGAGTAGTCCCAGAAGATTGGAAGTTAGCGAATGTTGTGCCCATTCACAAGAAAGGCAATAGGGAGGAGTCAGGCAACTATAGGCAACTATATTCATCAGTAACATTACATCATCAATAACATTACATCATCAATAACATTACATCAACTGTAACATTACATCATCTGTAACACTAGAAAAGCTACAATTTCTGGGGAAATTGTGTGAAGTGTTCTTGCCTCCACCAGTAGTCTACAACTGGAGTGGGCGGAGTAACTGTTATCATTTATATAGCACATTTAATTGCAACGTTGTTGCACAGTTACATTAAACCATACATTTATAAAAACATTAGCAGGTGTTCAAAAGGCCCTGTCTATGACATCACTTGCTGCTGCTGCAGCCTGGCACAGGTCAGAGTATTTTGGCGGTTGCCATCTTCAAACGGTCGTATTTTAAAAACTATAAATCCTACAGCGAAGAGCTTTATATTGTGAGAATCACAAGACCCAGACCTACATTTTGATGCATAGTATGTCTCTGAAGTATTAAAATTGAAGGCACAGTCGCAGTTTAGAAATTGCAGTTCAAATTTGAGCTTTGTAGAGTGAAGTTTCAATGAAAGTCAATGGACGGCGTTAGTTGCAAACAAATGATTATATTGTGAAAACTATCAGGACTATGGCTTAGCCGTTGACATGTTTAGTGGCAGCAGGGATAGCTGAACGTTTTGATATAAGATTTGTGTAGGTGGGCCTGAAAATAAGGGAGTGGTGGCAGTTTAGAAATCATGCCCTGATTTTTCAGCTTTTGCCAGCTCCCACTCTAGCTTTGCCATTCATTCCTATGGGACAAATTTCGCCACAAGAACGACGATATTCCGTGAACCATTCGGCGAAACGTTCCACAAAGTAATAGCAATCCGATCGGGAACAATCTGCACGTTTTGGTAAATTTTTGTCTATGTAGTGTAAAAACTGTGGGAGGAGGTAGGGTGGCAAATTTGGCTATAATAAGAATAAGACTAAGAATAATATATATGTGAGATAACAATAAGTGGTCTTGCTATGCAAGAACACTTAATTACATCATCAGTAACATTACATCATCAGTAACATTGCATCATCTGTAACATTGCGTCATCAGTAACATTGCATCATCAATAACATTGTATCATCAAATTACCCTGGCACTGTCCCTCCGTTGGGTGTTAAACAGTTTTAGAACAGTTTGACACTAAATAAGGGTCCTGGGCCACCCACAGTCCGCCCCTTTCTGTGGGTGTGGCTAAGGCAGAGATTGCACACTTCCTTGTTGTCATATCTATTCATGCCGTCAGTTGGAACTCCGATAGGTTAAAACTAGTCAGCTGACATTCTCAGCCAATCGCAACTGCCCATTACTGCTGAGGCTAATAGTTCCTCATTAGCCAAAGCAGCACAGAGGGGAGGGGCTGCTGGAAACTCTCATTCAGCATTAAAACATAAAAACATTGGAAACTTTTTAATGCTGAATGAAGTGACAGTTCCAGGGGAATCCAGACATTAAATGCAGACATATGCATGCCACCAGTGTCCCTTTAATCGTCAAGTTGTAAATGTTTAAATCAGAATGAGGGAAAGCACATAACCCAAAACTACAACTTGGGTTTAGCCAATAACCATCCATTCTGGGGAAAGTAACCGTTTTCTGAAGTTTCTTTTTACATCACTGCAGATAAAGTCATGAGAGCGTGATGGTTCTAGAACCTTGTCGGCTGGGAGTATAGAGGAGTATTGTGCTGCTAATTCAGGGGGCTATGGGCTCTTTGAATAACGTCTGCTATTATGATGGTCAGAAGCCTTGGGGTCTACTTTACTCTGGTGAGATTTACTCACTGAATGGAGAATTGTGAATATCTGTGACTGTAAGGTGGTTATCTAGTAAATCGATATATACATATATATAACTGTACTTTAATTATTTAACACATAGATACCTCTGAGAACAAGTGGACGGACGTCTCTACATCAGAAGAAACCTTTTGGGTAACCATGGCTGAAAATATTGAGGACAAAGTCAATAACCTTGATGTGCGACCCAAGAACAGTCGCAGTCGAAGTGCAGACAGAAAGGACGGCTATGTATGGAGTGGGAAGAAGCTCTCCTGGTCAAATAAGAGTGGACACTCATTAGATACAGACACTGAGATTGTTAATGACAAAAAAGATGGGTCTGCTAGGAGCCAAGAACGGAAATACAGCTGTTCCTCTATTGAACTAGATCTGGATCGCTCTTGTGGACATAAGTTATTAGGCCGGTCATTAAAGCAGAAACTGCAGGATGCTGTAGGACAGTGTTTTCCCATAAAGGCTTGTAGCAGCCGTTACTCATCTTCTTTGTCTTCCAAGAGGAAAATTCATATCAGTGAACTGATGCTGGACAAGTGTCCCTTCCCTCCAAAATCCGATCTGGCTTACAGGTGGCATTTAATTAAAAGACACACAGCTCCAGTAAATCAGTCACAAGAGGAGTGGGTGACTGGTGACCTTCCTCAGATCGATGGCAAGGAGATGCAAATCGGGGAGAGTGCCACAGATGAAAGAGGGGACACATTGTCAGTTGGGCATGCTTCCATGTGTGAAGTCAATGTAGATGTTGTAGAATCTGTAACAACAAGAGCCACGAGAATCATTAAAGAGGGTAGTGATGTTGAGTCAGATGATGAGGTTGTTACTCTTTGCACAAGTTCTAGAAAGAGAAACAAACCAAAATGGGAACCAGATGATGAGCCTTTTCATGCCGAAACACCCCCTAAATATCATACTCAGATCGATTATGTGCACTGCCTTGTTCCAGACCTCCTTCAGATCAATAATAATCCATGTTACTGGGGGGTAATGGATCGGTATGCTGCAGAGGCCCTCTTAGAAGGAAAGCCAGAGGGCACATTTTTACTGCGGGACTCTGCTCAAGAAGATTACTTGTTTTCCGTTAGTTTCAGACGTTACAGTCGCTCCCTACATGCTCGGATTGAACAGTGGAACCATAACTTTAGCTTTGATGCCCACGATCCATGTGTTTTTCACGCTCCCAATGTTACAGGCTTGCTGGAACATTACAAAGACCCCAGTTCGTGCATGTTTTTTGAACCCCTTTTATCGAGCCCTTTAAACAGAACTTTCACCTTTTCACTGCAGCATATATGCAGGACTGTTATTTGTAACTGTACTAGTTATGATGGAATAGACGCACTGCCCGTGCCATCATCCATGAAACTGTATTTGAAAGAATATCATTATAAATCAAAAGTGCGAGTCCGTAGGGTTGATGTACCGGAACATCAGAAGTGAGATAAGGATTTTCACTGTTATTGGGCACAAGATCATTAAATGCCTTCTTTCTACCCCTGTAAGTTCCTGAGTAGAGCAATGAATAATAATAAGGGGCCAGAGGTTAGAACTTACCTTCCCTGGCACAAATACGTGCCACAGATTGGTCAAAAAGCATTTTTTGTAACACCAACCATAAATGTGTCAATGTTTCCTTGTCGTAACAGACCTCCGAGCAGGTATAGCTGGTCGTTAGACCGTACAAACTGTATTAAAGAGAGGAGACTTTGTATCACGTGTTAAATCTCTCCTTACCACACACACTGTTAATTACTTCAGTGAGAATTGTTGGGAATTCAAGTGAATACAAATTCAAGGCCAAAGTACCTCAATTGGAAACATAACTGACTTGGAAAATGCTTGCAATTAGTCTATTTTGGGCTTTAACAAATAACCCTGTGAAACTTTACTATCACAGTCTGTGGGTATCACACTTGAAACCGTATGAAATACAGCCATTAAATGTGATGGATGGAATCGGCATTGGATATCGGCCTCCATCGAATAATCTTTCCAAATAATCAATAATGTTAGAAAAACATCCCAAATGATTTATCTGCGGGAGCCATTAGTAAAGTCTATGGGTTTATCTGCGGGAGCCATTAGTAAAGTCTATGGGTTTATCTGCGGGAGCCATTAGTAAAGTCTATGGGTTTATCTGCGGGAGCCATTAGTAAAGTCTATGGGTTTATCTGCGGGAGCCATTAGTAAAGTCTGTGGGTTTATCTGCGGGAGCCATTAGTAAAGTCTGTGGGTTTATCTGCGGGAGCCATTAGTAAAGTCTATGGGTTTATCTGCGGGAGCCATTAGTAAAGTCTGTGGGTTTATCTGCGGGAGCCATTAGTAAAGTCTGTGGGTTTATCTGCGGGAGCCATTAGTAAAGTCTATGGGTTTATCTGCGGGAGCCATTAGTAAAGTCTATGGGTTTATCTGCGGGAGCCATTAGTAAAGTCTGTGGGTTTATCTGCGGGAGCCATTAGTAAAGTCTATGGGTTTATCTGCGGGAGCCATTAGTAAAGTCTATGGGTTTATCTGCGGGAGCCATTAGTAAAGTCTATGGGTTTATCTGCGGGAGCCATTAGTAAAGTCTATGGGTTTATCTGCGGGAGCCATTAGTAAAGTCTATGGGTTTATCTGCGGGAGCCATTAGTAAAGTCTGTGGGTTTATCTGCGGGAGCCATTAGTAAAGTCTATGGGTTTATCTGCGGGAGCCATTAGTAAAGTCTATGGGTTTATCTGCGGGAGCCATTAGTAAAGTCTATGGGTTTATCTGCGGGAGCCATTAGTAAAGTCTATGGGTTTATCTGCGGGAGCCATTAGTAAAGTCTGTGGGTTTATCTGCGGGAGCCATTAGTAAAGTCTATGGGTTTATCTGCGGGAGCCATTAGTAAAGTCTGTGGGTTTATCTGCGGGAGCCATTAGTAAAGTCTGTGGGTTTATCTGCGGGAGCCATTAGTAAAGTCTGTGGGTTTATCTGCGGGAGCCATTAGTAAAGTCTGTGGGTTTATCTGCGGGAGCCATTAGTAAAGTCTATGGGTTTATCTGCGGGAGCCATTAGTAAAGTCTATGGGTTTATCTGCGGGAGCCATTAGTAAAGTCTATGGGTTTATCTGCGGGAGCCATTAGTAAAGTCTGTGGGTTTATCTGCGGGAGCCATTAGTAAAGTCTATGGGTTTATCGGCAGGAGCCATTAGTAAAGTCTGTGGGTTTATCTGCGGGAGCCATTAGTAAAGTCTATGGGTTTATCTGCGGGAGCCATTAGTAAAGTCTATGGGTTTATCTGCGGGAGCCATTAGTAAAGTCTGTGGGTTTATCTGCAGGAGTCATTAGTAAAGTCTGTGAGAACTGCTGTAGATAAATCACTTGGAGAGTTTTCTAAGAGTATTGAACCGTTTGGAAAAATTTAATAGATTTTCAATCGAGATTTAATGCATATGAGGATTTCAGGCTGAGTGCGGAACCAGGGACCCAGCCATAATCTATCCTATTGGAAGTTTGTGGATTATAGCCATAGATACATAGAGGGGTCTGTATGCCCCCACAGTCCCTGGTTTGGTGAATTGGTTCCTCTGTCTTGAATTTGTTCCCTGATGTCCTCCTTCTGGAGAAGGAATTGTCCCATGTAAGCGTAGAGTTCTCTCAGAGCTTTCAGCCGTGCTGTGCGTTAAAATCAGCCCTAAGTTTGGCTGGGCAGGGGGACTAAATGACAGCGTGACTCTCATTCACTGCAGGCTGACTGTCCCCATCTTTCCATCATGGTACCACACATTCACTCCAGGCTGACTGTCTCCATCTTTCCATCACGTTTCCACGCATTCACTCCAGGCTGACTGTCCCCATCTTTCCATCACGGTTCCACGCATTCACTCCAGGCTGACTATTTCCATCTTTCCATCATGGTTCCCGCATTCACTCCAGGCTGACTGTCCCCATCTTTCCATCACGGTACCACACATTCACTCCAGGCTGACTATTTCCATCTTTCCATCATGGTTCCCGCATTCACTCCAGGCTGACTGTCCCCATCTTTCCATCACGGTTCCACGCATTCACTCCAGGCTGACTGTCCCCATCTTTTCATCATATTCCACGCATTCACTCCAGGCCGACTGTCCCCATCTTTCTATCACAGTACCACGCATTCCCTCCAGGCTGACTGTCCCCATCTTTCCATCACGGTTCCACGCATTCACTCCAGGCTGACTGTCCCCATCTTTCCATCACGGTTCCACGCATTCACTCCAGGCTGACTATTTCCATCTTTCCATCATTGTTCCCGCATTCACTCCAGGCTGACTGTCCCCATCTTTCCATCACGGTGCCACACATTCACTCCAGGCTGACTGTCCCATCATTTCCATCACGTTTCCGCATTCACTCCAGGCTGACTGTCTCCATCTTTCCATCCGCGGTTCCGCATTCACTCCAGGCTGACTGTCCCCATCTTTCCATCCGGTTCCGCATTCACTCCAGGCTGACTGTCCCCATCTTTCCATCAGGTTCCAGCATTCCTCCAGGCTGACTATTTCCATCTTTTCCATCATGGTTCCGCATTCACTCCAGGCTGACTGTCCCCATCACTTTCCATCAACGGTACCACACATTCACTCCAGGCTGACTGTCCCCATCTTTCCATCCACGTTTCTGCGCATTCACTCCAGGCTGACTGTCCCCATCTTTCCATCCGGTTCCGCATTCCTCCAGGCTGACTGGCCCCATCTTTCCATCACATTTCCCACAGACTACTCCCGGGCTGGCTGCCTATTTTCCATCATGGTTCCGCACATTCCCCTCCCAGACTGACTGTCCCCATCTTATCCGCGGTTCCACGCATTCCCTCAGGCTGGCTGTCCCCATCTTTCCATCCATTCCACACATTCCTCCAGGCTGACTGTCCCCATCTTTTTCATCCGCGGTACTGCGCATTCCTCCCAGGCTAACGGTTCCACGCATTCACTCCAGGCTGACTGTCCCCATCTTTCCATCACGGTTCCACGCATTCACTCCAGACTGACTGTCCCCATCTTTTCATTACGGTTCCACGCATTCACTCCAGGCTGACTGTCCCCATCTTTCCATCACGGTTCCACGCATTCACTCCAGACTGACTGTCCCCATCTTTTCATTACGGTTCCACGCATTCACTCCAGGCTGACTGTCCCCATCTTTCCATCACGGTTCCACGCATTCACTCCAGACTGACTGTCCCCATCTTTTCATTACGGTTCCACGCATTCACTCCAGGCTGACTGTCCCCATCTTTCCATCACGGTTCCACGCATTCACTCCAGACTGACTGTCCCCATCTTTTCATTACGGTTCCACGCATTCACTCCAGGCTGACTGTCCCCATCTTTCCATCATGGTTCCCGCATTCACTCCAGACTGACTGTCCCCATCTTTCCGTAAAAAAATGAAAAACCAGTGCCCTCCCTATCTACTAAACAGCTACTTTGGTGCTGACAGATTTTATAAGTTTTATTAAAAACACCTAATCTAAAATAATGGGGTTTAGTTGCATTATATGATCATACGTTGCATAAGCTTGCCACAACGTCAATGTACCCCATATTCGGCAGGTCCTACTCTAACTGCCTAATGTCTGCTAAATGAACTACTCACTTGGAAATCCTCTCAAGTTCTCTACAGTACAAGGCCAAATAGGATCCTTGGATGAGGCACCTGTGACAGGGAGGGGTGCAGAACCAGGGTGCTGGCTAGACTCCTATATATACATATATGAAAAAACAGGGTGTTCATTGCACTCAACCTAACATGCTTAAAATGGGGTGCCGCTGGGGGGAGCCAAATTCACTCCAGGCTGGCCGTCCCCATCTTTCCATCATGGTTCCACACATTCACTCCAGGCTGACTATTCCCATCTTTCCATCACGGTTCCACATATTCACTCCAGGCTGGCCATCCCCATCTTTCCATCACGGTTCCACACATTCACTCCAGGCTGACCTTCCACATCTTTCCATCATGGTTCCCGCATTCACTCCAGGCTGACCGTCCACATCTTTCCATCATGGTTCTCGCATTCACTACAGGGCTGACCAGCCCCATCTTTCCATCACGGTTCCACACATTCACTCCAGGCTGACCTTCCACATCTTTCCATCATGGTTCCCGCATTCACTCCAGGCTGACCGTCCACATCTTTCCATCATGGTTCTCGCATTCACTACAGGGCTGACCAGCCCCATCTTTCCATCACGGTTCCACACATTCACTCCAGGCTGACCTTCCACATCTTTCCATCATGGTTCCCGCATTCACTCCAGGCTGACCGTCCACATCTTTCAATCATGGTTCCCGCATTCACTCCAGGCTGACCATCCCCATCTTTTCATCACAGTACCACACATTCACTCCAGGCTGACTGTCCCCATCTTTTCATCACGGTACCACGCATTCACTCCAGGCTGTCTCTTCCCATCTTTTCATCACGGTACCACGCATTCACTAAAGGCTGACTGTCCCCATCTTTTCATCACGGTACCACGCATTCACTCCAGGCTGACTGTCCCCATCTTTCCATCACGGTTCCACCCACCTCTCTCTGAGCGAACTGTATCCCAGTGTTAGAAGTTATTTCTCTGTTTACGCTCTCTCAGGTTCTGGGAACAAATATATTTAGTAACACATGGACACTTCTATATCAGGCCAAGTGGTGGGCACAGTGTAAACTCATGGTGAAAACACATTTCTCTGCTTGGACCCTCTTCGCCGGTCTGGCCTTTTCAAATTTCTCAGTGGGGGTCTAACTAACCGCTATCCGACTGGAATATGCAGTCCAGCACTTGTCAGTAGTTTAATTTTTGATCAGGCTAATGAATGAACGCTTGTGCCTGCTGGCAGAACCTGGATGAGCTTGGGTTCCACCTCCGTTACATAAAAAGAGATGGCTGGGATTGGCTGACTGGATTCAGCTACTTCCTAGTGTGGGCCGAGCGGCAAATACAGGACCTTCCGCAAAGTATCTTTATCTGTGTTGGATTTGCATTCATATGTAATGTAAACCCTATTAAAATAGATACGGCCAGAGGACCTAGCATGAAAATCCTGTTACATCCGATGTCTAACAGGAAACATTGTCCGATAGATAGATTGATACAAAATGTTTCAGAATTCAGGACAAAAGTACGTTCCAGCTGGTGGATGGCCGTGTCAGACCATGATGTAGAGACAGGTTTTAGTTACGGTGGCCAATTCTGACATTTTACTGTTATCATGTTGTCCTGCAAGATGTATGTAATGGCTACCCCAGTTGGTGAGGGGGTATCAGCCGTTGGAGACATCATTCTTCCCGGCAAGATGCTGTGCAGTAGTGGAGTTGCTTTATCCCATCCGCTGGATCCAAGTAGAGAGTAAGGCAGAGCTCTTAAAAGAGCTAGTGATTAAGATGAACAAGTTCCCTTGTAATAACGAGACAAGGCTACCTTTTGAAGGGTGAAGAAGAACTGTACTTTTAATGACAGGTACTCTCCTTTTATGCAGACAATTATACAGTGACCAATCAAACAATGGTTACAACCCACATATTCCCTCCCCTCTGCTTGGTAGATAATTGAGTTACTTACTGTATCTACTTAATTATCTCCAAGCTAAAAAATTATACTTTTTATACATTTTTATAACTTTCTAATTTTACATCGTACAGGAATAAAGTTATATTTTTATGAACAGCAAAACTTGGGGACAAACATATCCAAAATTTGTGTTACTCAGTTCGGTAGTTCAGGAGATAGTAAAAAGTCTCTTTGGACCGGCCACACGCCTGTGTGTATGCCCAAAACAGTTCCACAGATCCAGACTGTGGGGTCGGTCTATTCTTTCATCCGACGAACGTCCCACTTTGCATGAACTGATTGATTCGTGCTTAGTCTCTTTAGATACAGCTAGTTCGTGAGTTTATATTGTCTAAAGAGCGCTCTGTTCAGATGAATTTAGCCGAACGCATGGAGGATGGAAGTTTCAGCGTGTTCGTGGAAAAGTCTGGCCGAAAATAGTTCCACGCGGTCGACGACCAAACACCGCTGAGTGCGTTCGACTAAACAAAATAGCCGCCACCACGTGTTTGTGCAAACGAACGCCGACCACCCTGTATAACAATTAAATCCATGGAGTGTTTGAGGTTTTCACGGTGATATTAGAGTCAGGGAGGTAAATGAGAGCCACACTTCTGTTCTGGGTGGTCGGGCGTTCGGTAAATAATTTGGTATATTAAAAACTCCCCTTTTTGAAATGGACAGTACGTACGGTATCCCTCATTCTTACAATCAGGGGGTGCAGGGGACCCCAGTCCCGGTTTCCTGCCTCGGTCAGAACTTTGTATGAGTGTGGGTCAACTTGTTAGGTCATATCTCTGTATAACCTGTCACTAAAACAAAACCTTTTTACCTCATTTTTTTAAACAAGTATTTTTTTCAAAAAGTACAATTTTCTCTGAGTGCACCCCCTAATGTAATGTGCTATGCACACCAATGATTGTAACACTTCCGCTTTCCAAGTGCATTTCCAAAGAAGCACAGTTTTTATCAGTCTTCCCGTAATAATCACTGCCGGCTGTATACAGTTACAGTGTGGGACATGTAGAATATTAAAGGGATGCTATAGTCACCAAAACAACTTTAGCTTAATGAAGCAGTTTTGGTGTATAGATTATGCCCCTGCAGTCTCACTGCTCAATTTCTCTGCCATTTAAATCACTATTGTTTCTGTTTGTGCATTCTAATCACAGCTCCCCTGGATATGACTGACACAGCCTGCATGATAGCAATGGTTTAAGTTTCAATCAGGTGTTAACCTGTTTTAAAAGTTTATTTTATCTCCTACTCCTAAATTAAACAGAATTTGCAATAAAGGAAGTTTAAACATTAGATGGCTCTTTACAGGAAGTGTTTAGGAAGGCTGTGTCAGTCACATGCAGGGAGGTGTGACTAAGGCTAAATAAACAAAGTGATTTAACTCCTAAATGGCAGAGAATTGAGCATTGAAACAACAGGAGCATGAGCTATGCACCAAAACTGCTTCATTAAGCTAAAGTTGTTTTTGTGACTATAGTGTCCCTTTAAGTTTCATTCTGTGTCTATTTTTATAATACACAGCCAGACTAGCCAACACAGCAATACATCTCCTGCTCACAGCCAGACTAGCCAACACAGCAATACATCTCCTGCTCGCAGCCAGACTGGCCAACACAGCAATACATCTCCTGCTCGCAGTCAGACTAGCCAACACAGCAATACATCTCCTTCTCGCAGCCACACTAGCCAACACAGCAATACATCTCCTGCTCGCAGTCAGACTAGCCAACACAGCAATACATCTCCTGCTCGCAGCCAGACTAGCCAACACAACAATACATCTCCTGCTCGCAGCCACACTAGCCAACACAGCAATACATCTCCTGCTCGCAGCCAGACTAGCCAACACAGCAATACATCTCCTGCTCGCAGCCAGACTAGCCAACACAGCAATACATCTCCTGCTCGCAGCCAGACTAGCCAACACAGCAATACATCTCCTTCTCACAGCCAGACTAGCCAACACAGCAATACATCTCCTGCTCACAGCCAGACTAGCCAACACAGCAATACATCTCCTGCTCGCAGCCAGACTAGCCAACACAGCAATACATCTCCTGCTCGCAGTCAGACTAGCCAACACAGCAATACATCTCCTTCTCGCAGCCACACTAGCCAACACAGCAATACACATCATCTCCCTGCGCTGGCCAGACTAGCCAACACAGCAATGCATCTCCTGCTGCATGACCAGACTAGCCAACCGCAGCAATACATCTCCTGCTCGCAGCCAGACTAGCCAACACAGCAATACATCTCCTGCTCGCAGCCAGACTAGCCAACACAGCAATACATCTCCTGCTTGCAGCCAGACTAGCCAACACAGCAATACATCTCCTTCTCACAGCCAGACTAGCCAACACAGCAATACATCTCCTGCTCACAGCCAGACTAGCCAACACAGCAATACATCTCCTGCTCGCAGCCAGACTAGCCAACACAGCAATACATCTCCTGCTCGCAGTCAGACTAGCCAACACAGCAATACATCTCCTGCTCGCAGCCAGACTAGCCAACACAGCAATACATCTCCTTCTCACAGCCAGACTGGCCAACACAGCAATACATCTCCTTCTCGCAGCCACACTAGCCAACACAGCAATACATCTCCTGCTCACAGCCTGACTAGCCAACACAGCAATACATCTCCTGCTCGCAGCCCAACACAGCAATACATCTCCTGCTCGCAGCCAGACTAGCCAACACAGCAATACATCTCCTACTCGCAGCCAGACTAGCCAACACAGCAATACATCCCTTTGTCCCTTTAATAATGGGTAAATGTGAACATGTTAGGACATGTCGGACAGATTGCGATGAGATGGTCTGGGTGTCTATAGTGTCCCTTTAATAATGGGTAAATGTGAACATGTTAGGACATGTCGGACAGATTGCGATTAGATGATCTGGGTGCCTATAGTGTCCCTTTAATAATGGGTAAATGTGAACATGTTAGGACATGTCGGACAGATTGCGATGAGATGGTCTGAGTGTCTATAGTGTCCCTTTAATAATGGGTAAATGGGAACATGTTAGGACATGTCGAACAGGTTGCGATGAGATGGACTGGGTGTCTATAGTGTCCCTTTAATAATGGGTAAATGTGAACATGTTAGGACATGTCGGACAGATTGCGATGAGATGGTCTGAGTGCCTATAGTGTCCCTTTAATAATGGGTAAATGTGAACATGTTAGGACATGTCGGACAGATTGCGATGAGATGGTCTGAGTGTCTATAGTGTCCCTTTAATAATGGGTAAATGGGAACATGTTAGGACATGTCGGACAGATTGCGATGAGATGGTCTGGGTGCCTATAGTGTCCCTTTAATGATGGGTAAATGGGAACATGTTAGGACATGTCGGACAGATTGCGATGAGATGATCTGGGTGCCTATAGTGTCCCTTTAATAATGGGTAAATGTGAACATGTTAGGACATGTCGGACAGGTTGCGATGAGATGGTCTGAGTGTCTATAGTGTCCCTTTAATAATGGGTAAATGTGAACATGTTAGGACATGTCGGACAGGTTGCGATGAGATGGTCTGGGTGTCTATAGTGTCCCTTTAATAATGGGTAAATGTGAACATGTTAGGACATGTCGGACAGATTGCGATGAGATGGTCTGGGTGCCTATAGTGTCCCTTTAATGATGGGTAAATGGGAACATTTTATGACATGTCGGACAGATTGCGATGAGATGGTCTCGATGTCTGTAGTGTCCCTTTAATGATGGGTAAATGGGAACATTTTATGACATGTCGGACAGATTGCGATGAGATGGTCTCGATGTCTGTAGTGTCTCTTTAATAATGGGTAAATGGGAACATGTTAGGACATGTCGGAACAGATTGCGATGAGATGGTCTGAGTGTCTATAGTGTCCCTTTAATAATGGGTAAATGGGAACATGTTAGGACATGTCGGACAGATTGCGATGAGATGGTCTCGGTGTCTATAGTGTCCCTTTAATAATGGGTAAATGGGAACATGTTAGGACATGTCGGACAGATTGCGATGAGATGGTCTCGGTCTCTATAGTGTCCCTTTAATAATGGGTAAATGGGAACATGTTAGGACATGTCAGACAGATTGCACTGAGATGGTCTGGGTGCCTATAGTGTCCCTTTAATAATGGGTAAATGGGAACATGTTAGGACATGTCAGACAGATTGCGATGAAACAATCCCGCTGGATGTCTGTTTAGAATCAATGGCAAGATGGATCAGGAGTGACTAGTGAGAATGGTCATAGATTCCAAATGCGAGTCACTGTTAATGGCTCAGTTCATACAGTGTCCATCTGGATCTAATTAAAGCAAAAAGGGAAATAAAATGAGGTAGCGTTTGTCTACACGGAAGATCTACAAACCCTGTCGCACTTCAATGAGACAACTCGCAGCTCATCCCATGTTATCTCAAGTCAGAGTGTCAGGAAGGATTGTGTATAAATACTCTGCATATAGTGCACTAGTTACAATATAAAAGTAAAACATTTTGAAATTTGTCTTTAATGTTTTTTACTGCTATGGCAAGCTGTGAGAGACACATGTAACATCATAGCTGTGTTCTGATTGGTTGCTTGGTGCTTTCAGCCAATCAGAAAACACCTGCAATTCAACTCATGGTTTGTGGCTAGAAAGTACACGGATAAT
>OW240924.1:94370458-94380458 GCA_933207985.1 Pelobates cultripes | reverse complement strand
TTGCAGCATGTGTTGTGTTCTATTTCAATTGCTTTTGTTTGATAATTGCAAACAGCTGAAATTCTGTCAATTTTGACAATAAACCTGACTTTCAATGAGGGTGAATAATTTTTACAACTGTGAGCTTGTCTCAGTGATTGTCTGTTACTTGTCTCCTCTCCCCCATTCTATGACTGTAAAGCTCCTATATGTCATGTGTTTTTATTATTTATTTTGTGGCCGGTTCTTGCTGCACAATGTGTAATTTGCCGTTTCTGCTCTTTTTCAGAACACCTGTTTTATCAGTGGCTTGAAGGTAAGTGCTTCTCAGTTTGTTCAGCTGCAATTCTTCCTCTGGGGCAAGAAGCTAGCACTCATTCGATTTAATATTCTTCTTCAGCAGCATATGGACTGTGGTGGGGAAACTGACCTATAGAACTAAATAATGCTCCTGTACAACATTTTAATATATGTATGAAAGGCAAGGCTTTGTAAATGCCTTCGGAGTGTTTTTTGGGAAGGCTCCAAGTTTAGACGTTTAGCAGGTCAGCTCACGGAACATGAAGTGATAAATATGGAGTTCCAGGGTCTATACTGTTATCTCTACAGCCACAAACTTGATCTATTCCAATTCTTTTAGATCTTTGTGTTGAAAAAAGAGCCTTTTACCGGTTGGTATCCGGACTCCATGCAAGCATCAATGTCCATCTGAGCGCCAGGTATCTCCTGAAAGGTAAGTATCGTGGTTTTTGTTTTGAATTTTTTTTCCATGGTTTGCTGGCTACCAGCCCTGTTGTAAATGCTGTTCTTATAACGGAGGACACATGTAGCAATTACTGAGGGACTGTAACATAAATTGAACAGTGGTCAGCACTGTTATACTTGGACACTAAACAGTAGATTCTAATTATCGGCGTTTGTCTGTCTGTGTCTCTCTAAACATCTATTTTGTCTTCTTGTAGAAACGTGGATGGATAAAGTCTGGGGCCACAATGTATCTGAATTCCAGAAGCGATTTGATGCTTTGCTTACCAAGGGCGAGGGGCCAAGACGACTGAAGAACTTGTATTTTATTTATCTCATTGAGCTCCGGGCCATTTCCAAGGTTCTCCCGTACTTTGAGCGTCCGGAGTTTGTGCTTTACACAGGAAATCGAAGCAATGACATGACGACCAAGCTGCTACTGGTGGACATTCTCTACGCTGCCAAGTAATTACCCAGGGGCGGTGAGACAGGGAAACTTATTAAGATATCCCCCCTCTTCTTTTTCCATTCCTTACGAGAAGTTTGAATTACTATTCATTTTTATTTTTTCCCGCATGTGATTTGCAGGTCATTTCCTCTGCACTTTGATGAAAATGCCCTTTTCGCTGGGGTTGGTAAGGAAGCCGAGCAATTAAAGGTAATGCCCCTAGAGGGCACATACAGCATAACGCGGTCACGCCCTCCACGTGACTCTGCACATACAGAATAATGCGGTCACGCCCTCCACGTATCATACAGAATAACACTGTCATGCCCTCAATGTGTGACCAGTGGCGGATCCAGAGCCTGATCTCGGAAGGGGCACTTGTAGATTATTTAAAGAAATAATCCAGACACAATAACTACTACAGCTCAGTGTAGTGGTTATGGTGTCAATAGTGCCGGGACCCCCTCCCACAGTAAGTAGTCAAACCGTTTAAAACAGTTTGACAACTTACCTGAGATCTGCTGGGAAATGGGGCTGTAGTAGGGCATAGGAGCAGTGGTGTGTGTGAGTGGTGCAATGTGTAAGGGGTGCAGTGTGTGTGTGTGTGTGTGTGTGAGGGGTGGGGACAGTGTGTGTGAGCAGTGTGTGTGTGTGTGTGTGAAGGTTGTAGTGTGTGTGAGTAGGGGGCAGTGTATGTCAGGGGATGCAGTGTATGTGTGGGACAGTATGTGTGTGTACAGTTGCAGTGTGTATTGGGGGGCAGGTGTGTGTGTGTGTGTATGTGGCAGTATGTGTGTATGGGGGGCAGTATGTGTGTATGGGGGGGCAGTATGTGTGTGCTGGGGGGGCAGTATGTGTGTATAAAGGCATGGGGGGCAGTGCTTGGGGCAGTATGTGTGTATGGGGGTGTATGTGTGAATGGGGGGCAGTGGGGGGGGGTTGGTGCAAGTGTGTGTGTAAAAGGTGTGTGTGTGTGTGTTAAGGGTGGTGGGGGGCTTTTTTTTATAATATATATCTTTATTTATTTAATTAAAAAAAACAAATATTCTATGTCCCCCCTCCCTTCTTACCTTTATTGAGGAGGAGGGGGACATATTTTCATCCCTGGTGGTCCCAGTGGTTACAGTGAACTTCTGCCCCGCTGCCCGGATCCGCCAGTGTGTGAGACTTGGCACATACAGAATAACAGGGTCGCGCCGTTGAGGTGTCACGCCCTCCACGTATCATACAGAATAACGCGGCCACGCCCTCTACGTATCATACAAAATAACGCGGCCACGCACTCCACGTATCATACAGAATAACACGGTCACGCCCTCCACGTGTGACTCGGCACATACAGGATAACCCTTTCCCATCTGATGACTTTAACAAGAATTAAAGGAACAACTCAGAGCAGCCACCAATATCGCACATACTGGTAACATCTACATGTCCCTGACACAAATTTTCCCCCGGCTGTCTAGAAAGATCATTAAATAATAAAATAACTCTCTCTCTCCCTCACTGTGGCGCTATGGGAACCACCGGAACTTTACACTAAACTATTATCGCAATAAATTCTATTTAATGAAACTGCCTTTAACGCTAATTGCTGTTACTTGTGTCGTGTACAGAACATTTTTCTTTTTCTCTCAGATGGAATTTAGACATCACTTTAGAAACATTTCCAAAATCATGGACTGCGTTGGTTGCTTTAAATGTCGCTTGTGGGGAAAGCTGCAGGTTAGTTGGTTTTCACATGGCTGGCCAAATTGTTTGTAATCTGGAATAATCAATTTTTAATTTTTAAATTTATTTATTTTTAACCAGACACAAGGATTAGGTACTGCCCTCAAAATCCTGTTCTCTGAAAGACAAATCGCTAACCTGCCAGACCGAGAGCTGTCTCAGGGCTTTCATCTTAAACGGCAAGAAATCGTAGCGCTGTTTAATGCCTTTGGCCGGTTAGTATTTCTAAATCAGTTTTTTTTTTTTGTTTTATAGTCAGGTACCCTGTGGTCTCTGACTGCAAGGGAGAAGGCTGGAACTAACAAAGTAGCCAAACAAACTTTTACTCAATCGCCTACAGCATCATAGACAGAGGGGCTTATTCACTAAACTCCATCGTAGCGCGTTGGAAAAACAAATGATAAATTTAGGCGTCCCCCCAGCACTATTCGCCCTGGATCTTGTAGTTTCACTACATAGAACACTTGCTCCTTTTTGTTCAATTTACCTGTAACACAACAATGTCCAGCCTCCTGTATGCTGCCCCTAGTGGCTGTGCATGTTAGATGCACTTTGTAATGGCTCCCAATGGAAAGTGGAGCAGGTTGTAACATTCTCTACCTCCTTTCCTTCTCTCTAGAATATCTACAAGTGTTAAAGAACTGGAGACCTTCCGGGCACTGCTGCAGAAAATAGCGAGAGAATAAAAGGGAGAAAAATGTATTATACTTTTATTTTTCTTGACTTCTCAGAGGTCTCGTCCTGTTAAAATGGAAACCATTGATCATGTGGTAAAGGTTCCGGAGGTACTGCTCTCCTGTTGGAGAGCTTTGCTGTTTATACTGTAAAATAAATGGATTTAATATTTTTTCACTAGATCTTGTTTTCAGTGAATTTACGGATTTTCAGCTAAGGGGTACATTTTTAAAGAGATAGACGTACTTATTTTTGGAATATAAGATATTTTAAGGCTGGTCCCAGGAATACAGAATCCCACTGAGATGATGCAGGGAAAAGTGGTGGGTATTTCCCTCGTTTGGGTAGTTTATTTTCTTGTGTACTTAAAGGGACAGTCCAAGCACTCGAACCATTGAGACAACATTGCTGATTCTTTCTGAGAGAAGGCAGTGTTTACGTTGCTTAGAAGTAAAACCAAAGAGTTACCATCACGCTATCCCAAATCCCTATGGGTTTTAGTATCACTCCAATGGTCAGTAGATGGAAACCCCCCTGAAACGTAAAAGCAAACCTCTAGGGTGGGTCCTACACTAACCTTCCACCTTGCTTCCTTGAGCAGCAGTCAAGTTTCCCCTTTCCAGCGATGCAGGCCCGACTCTTAGACCTCAAACTCCCGAACTGGAGCCAGGGGAATGTGCCAATCTCCCTGTTAAGACACCCCATGTGCCTATGAGGGAAACCGCCGTTTAGTTAAGCTTCCCCCTTCGCAATCTCACTACCTCCGTTCGCATAGACTGCTATATACGAACCACCCTCAGGGGAAGCGGTAATCTCCCGAACAGGATCCGTAAGCGGTTCCAAGAGAGGGGTATTTTTATATACACCCCTATAGACTTATACACCCTTCATCGGGAACACATGGGGTGGGCAGCAGCATTGTAAGTGTTTTTACATTGCTGCCTAATGCCACCTCCTTGGCCATCCTGCTGTGGACTTAGGTTTAGCATGTTCATGCTCTCCATGAAGACCACAAACATGAGTGAAGTTAATGCGTCTACGAGTTGTGGAATTAGCTGAATGTGATTGACGCGCATCACCAAAACCTCGCACTTCTACAGGATAATGCTGTCAAATCTGGGCTCAGCTATTGCTAAACTGGAACTGCCATAGCTTATTCCTGGGCTGGTTTACATTGTTTTACAAATACAGTTTTGGTATATGAATCAGGCTGTACTCTTGCAGACATTGTTTTCTTAGTACAAGCCTAGGGGAACACAACCATGTACAGATATACAGTACAGGTGTCTTGTCCTGCTGCCTGTTCAGCTCACTCTGGTGACACGCATGTACAGTAAGAGAATGGAGACGAGTTTCAGTGCTGAAAGCTGTAAAATATTCTTTGGTTCCAAAAAATAAAATTAAAGCCAATCGGCATTAAAGGATAGCATGCTACAAGCCAAATATCGATTGCATCCATTAAGGTGTATTTATGCCCAGAGGGGCTTTTGAGTAGAGGAGAGCTGATTTTTGAAACTAATCTAAGCCCAAAACAATTCTAATATTTGCCACAAAGTTGAGGAAAATGTCCATCTTTGTTCCAAAGTGTCACCAGAAACGGTGGGGGGACACTTAAAGTGACAACTGACATTTAATGTGGATAAGTGCAAGATAATGCATTTTGAATGTTTAAAACCCAAGGAGTACAGAATATTTGATGGAGTCCTAACCTCAACATCTTAGGAAAGGACTAAATGGGCCGAATGGTTATCTGCCGTCACATTCTATGTTTTATAATTCCTACAGCCGACTGGTTTTGGTGCCAGGTGTATAAGGTGGGTGTATGGCACACCCCAGGTAGGATGTGAAACCATTCTGAATATTTTGATTGGGGTATGAGAATGCTCTCATTTGAATATTTAAAGTGAAGGCATAGAGATTAATCTGCAAAGTACACATTCCTCCGCCCTTGGTGAAGTCTTAGAAGTGGAACCAGAATTAGGGTAGTCTCATTAATTCACACAATAAATAGAACTTCTTCATAACAAGTTGGAGAGCTTCAGCAGCTGTCTAACATTGCATGTTGTTGCCTTGTCTATTATATACCATTCTAGCTTTATTTTTATAAACCTGGTTTAGAGACCAACATTGTTTAAGTTGTTTTCCCTGGCACTATAGCTCAATCTAGTGCCCACCTCCAACCCACACGGTGCAGAAGGGGGTTTAGAAGAAGAAAAAAAACCTTGTCACACACCTGGGCCCAGCACTGATGTTCCTCTGCTGGCTCAGGGCTCCCGACATGGGAGATCTAATGCACATGCATGGCAAGACACGCATGCATTAGGATTTTCCTAAGATTGGATCCAAATGGCTGGTGAAGGTGTGTGTGGGGGGAGAAACTTGCCTATTTTAGAAACCTGTTTTACCAGTTCAAGTTTATATGAATGCAGCAACAATGGTATTAATGTAGCCACAAGCTGCTTGTGATCTGCATGCAATGGGCAGAACTTCTACAATGGTATCCTTAGCAAGTGGGCACTTAGACCCTCACATAGTAGATTGTGTAAAGTTTACATCTGGCCAAGTCTCGTAGACCCATCACCAGATTGTCCTATAAGATGAAGGATTCATTATAGAAGACATTACAGCCGGAACAGTTTATTGGCAGCTACGTACAGATGGCGTATAGGTTATTGGCAGCTACGTACAGATGGCGTATAGGTAACAAGTTATTGGCAGCTACTGTTGTGGATCCAAATAATGATCTTTGTTATATTCAGAGGAAGCCCAAATTATTATTACAAGTGCACTTGGAGAAGCGAGAATTAGACACCAGACACCTGTTGGTATTCAATATAAGCCTCTGACATTTTATTCATCAGCTGGGTTTTATACATTAAAAAGTAAGTGCTTACGTGCAAATACTCTTAGAACAGCAATAGGAAGGGAGTACAGATAAGACATAGGGATGAACATCATGTACACATAACAAATATGTTCCAAGGTAATAAAGAACAAAAAGATTATAGAAGAGACATCTCAGGTGGGGGCTCTCTGCTCCCGGAACTAGACATATATGGTCTTAAGTGTTATTTAAGCATCAAGCATTTCCGGAGTCCAAGTTAGCCAATTTTAATATAGGATATCATTATATGACACCTATAAGCTTGAGACTTGGAATCAAGATAAATTCTATAACACTACATACAGATGGCGTATAGGTAATACGTTATTGGCAGCTACATACAGATGGCGTATAGGTTATGGGCAGCTACATACAGATGGCGTATAGGTAATACGTTATTGGCAGCTACATACAGATGGCGTATAGGTAATACGTTATTGGCAGCTACATACAGATGGCGTATAGGTAATACGTTATTGGCAGCTACATACAGATGGCGTATAGCTACACATCTGGAAATTCATTATACACTAACACTGGTAAATTCCAGGACCATGCTCTAAGTGTGCCTGGATCACCAGGCTAGCAACCCAACGAAGATCATACTAGAAGACAAGGTGAATTGTTAGTGTAAGACACTTTATGGCCATTGCAGTGATTCTAAGAACCTCCAGTTAGTGTATAGGGATCTGTGAAAAGTGCACAGGTAAAACTTTGTTTAGTGTACGTTTTGGGGCTCATTTACTATAGTCATTGCTACCGCCCAGGAGCGTTTCAAAGCAGGACAGTCTATAGTAAATACATTGTTACACAGATCTGCACACCAGTCAAACCATAAGACTTTTGTTTCCCACAGCAATCTCACATTTGCAGAGCGCTTACTAGTGTGAAGGGATTCTGAGGGGGTAAGCAAGTTAGTTCAAGGATACTCTCTCCCCCCACACCCCCCATTATTTCACTTCTTTGTTTCAAAGCAGACAAAGCCAGATAACCAATCATTGATGGCCATTTCATTGTTAAAAAAGGAACCCAGTGGAAGGTTTGTTACTGATGTTTTGTGTTACTTGTGAAGCACAGACCAAGAGTTAACTTACCCCATCATAACTATGTGTGTGCTCTACATCTAGAGATAACACCCCAAGTAACATATTGCTCACCCCATTACCCACAGTGTATTAACCCTTACATAACAGGGCAATTGTGCCTTTATAGGGTTAATGTGATCAAATGACATGATTCTTCATTAAAAAGAAATATATTCTCAAGATGGTCTTTTATTTGAATTAATGTGTGCATTGCTCAATGGGGACAACCATCTTTAAGTTCTCTGATCAGAAGTAACTTGTACCAAACTAAAAACTGTGCAGACCAGTTCATACCTTGTGTGCGTTGCCATCTTGGAATGTAATAGAGGAGAAAAAATAAAATATATGGTCATTTTTATTAAACCTGGTTGGAAAAGAAATAAATACAGAAACAAGGAAATTATTTTGCACAAGTGCAGATAAATTTATTTAACATTAGTGCTTCAGGACAGCTCAGTGAATAGTTAAACATTCATGGCACCAGCAAGTCACTGGTTAAAAAGACAATGTACCCAACCCATAACAGGTTGGTCACATTTCGAATTAAACAAAACCCATACCCCACCAGCACACAAACAATGCTTTAGCTACCTGGCCATGCTGGGAGGAGCAGTGGGATTATAAAGTGTCGCAGTGTAAGAACTCTAGCCAGCGCTAGCAGTCAAATTTTAAAGTGCAAAAAGTGCTTAAAGGAGAAAAAACAAAACAGTCACAATGATCGTAGGAATTCTTTGGTGTATGTAGGCCATGCTTCGATGAGAATTTCGAATAATGCATTCAGAGCTTGATCGGCAATATCGCCATCTATCCTCCAGGACTCTGGGAAGACAGCCTATGGCACTCCAGATCTTGATTAGATTTACCCTGATGCTTTGGCAGCATTCTGAGATATGTAGTCCCCAAGATCTGGAATGTAAAAGGCAGACTACCCCATGCTCTAGGTCTATAGTGCAAGATAGGATTCCCACAACCCATAATATATAAACACATTTCCATTTAACAGGAACACAGCATTAAACACTATACAATGAGCCAAACATTCATATTGTAATGCCTCCTTTTTAGATCCCTCCAGAGGCAGCAAGAGCTCCCCAAACTGTGCTGGGAGTGGATAAGGCTTACAATGCCCATTTAGTGCCACGTTAATGCAGAATCGTGAGTTACCTGACACCAAATCAGCCCTCCCAGAGATCCGTTTATCAAGACATCTACAGAGTAACACTGCCAACGCAGAGTGCAGTAGATGTAGCACTCAGACAGGACAATAAATGGGGTGTTTGACAGAGAAGGATTGATCATTCTTGTATGATAAGACCGAAATAGGTCAAGGATACAGCAATGGAATGTTAGAACATCTGAAATAAATTAAATAATTGAATACAGTTATCAGGTCAATAATGCTGGATGTCATAGGGTTCAAACAGAATAGATTATATTAAAGCCATACAATACTAGCAACATGACAGGTTAAATTAAGTCTATGCTAAGCAGAACAGGGCGATCAGCTGGGGAGGGCTTACAGTTGGGTCTAGTAACGGACAAACTTTGTTTATGCCTTGCCCCCAAAAAATAAAATAAATAAGATAACGCCACAAATGACTTTCCCAAGTTGTGAGAGGTGCTACTGACAGCAATTACAGCTTCATATTCTAAATCCCAGCTCCCACGGATATATAGTAATACAGGTTATAGTTTGAAAGTCAAATTCATCTATGTCAGCACAGTATCCTCAGCGTCTATGTCCATTGTTATGTAGACACTGCCACCACCAGATAATATGATGAGTTCCACTGAAACCAACATTAACATTGCTAGATCCAATTCCTTTCAAATTGGGCATTTCAGGATTCTGTGCAAATTGATATAGAAATGCCAACACCAAGACGAGGACATTCCCAAGTCAGTATCACACCGACCGAATAGGGAAATGTGACTGGGTTGAAAACACTAAAAACAAGAAATCAGGTCCAGCTTAGCACAAGTCTGGGGAGTATCTAGCAGGCATAGGCCACCTTTGGCACTCCAGATGTTTTGGACTACGCCTCCCATGATGCTTTGCCAGCATTACAGGTGTAAGCATTATGGGGGATGTAGTGCACAACATCTGGAGTGCCGAAGGTTGCCTACGCCTGAGAGAACCAGATGACAGTTTATGGCATTCACAGAACCTGTCCAGAACTACATCACCATGTCTGTTTCTGGCCTTTAGGGAACACCCAATTCTTCCAGTGGCGTTTGACAGTCAGACAAGCCTGTCCCAAGGTAAAGGAGTCTAACCCAGAGTCTAGCCATCAGTCTTATCCAGTTAGATTTTAGGACTGCACTCCGCAATGGTTTGTGATATTGCAAATATAAAACATTGTCTTTGCTTCACTTCCAAATGCTGAGTGGGAAGCAGCTACTGCAACCTTTACAATTTAAATACAGGTTTTCTTTCATGGAGGAGGTTAGTCA
>OW240924.1:94177321-94370358 GCA_933207985.1 Pelobates cultripes | reverse complement strand
ACATGTATAGCTTGGAGGAAAGACGAGACAGGGGGGATATGATAGAAACATTTAAATACATAAAGGGAATCAACACAGTAAAGGAGGATACTATATTTAAAAGAAGAAAAACTACCACAACAAGAGGACGTAGTCTTAAATTAGAGGGACAAAGGTTTAAAAATAATATCAGGAAGTATTCCTTTACTGAGAGGGTAGTGGATGCATGGAATAGCCTTCCAGCTGAAGTGGTAGAGGTTAACACAGTAAAGGAGTTTAAGCATGCGTGGGATAGGCATAAGGCTATCCAAACTATAAGATAAGGCCAGGGACTAATGAAAGTATTTAGAAAATTGGGCAGACTAGATGGGCCGAATGGTTCTTATCTGCCGTCACATTCTATAGCAAGAAAATATCTGAAGTCAGATGAAACTTTTTTCATGCAGGCTGTCAGTGACAGATAGGGGAGGTATGACTATGGCTTCATGAACAGAAACAAAAGCAATTTAACTCCTATGTACTAAAACAGCTTTGTTACGATAGTTATTTTGATGCCTAGTGTGCCTTTAATACGTACGCAGCCAGGGCAGCCTTTGTGTGGAAAACGCAGGAATAAGGAATGAGATGTAAGGCAAACAAACAGGCCAGCTACTCTAGCTGGGGGGACCTGTTCCCGTACCCACCCCCACATTAATATATGACGGGACATCAATGTGGGAGAGATGTGTGGCGTGTTGGGGGTAACAGATCTGGCATTCCCACACACAGAGCCAGGAGGAACCTGCAAGAGAGGTGTCACCAAAACATTAAGAAAGACATTATTAGGAATTATTCTATTGAATGTTAGGGCCACTTACCTTGGAGAGGTAGATATTGAGCAGAGCCAAGGAGAGGAACTGCAGGCAGTCTGCGGAGCAGTAGGGCAGCCAATGGGGAAAAGGCTTCAGGGGGCCCCCCTGGGCACACTGGCTCAGGTAGTAGGAGTAGAGTACAGTCCTTATGGCCCCCCAGAACAGGCATAGGAAGAGCCCCAGACTCTGCATACTCAGCCTTCTCTGATTATAGAATCGGAGCAGCCAGAGCTGAAGGTAGGTGACCACGAAGATACAAGCAGAGAGCCCAGTGCACAGCATGGTAAGTCCCAGCTCCCACTCCCAGGGAATGGGCCCCTGCATGCTGCTTACTAACATGGGCCCCTAAGGAATACACAGGGCAACGAGAGACAGTTCCAAGACCATGGAATTCCAGGGAAGCTTACAGTCAAGGGCCCAGGAAACACCACTCAAATCCTGCCTCCCAGGGGACAATCATCACTCACAGAGTCCCCGCCTCCCAGGGGCCAATCAGCACTCACAGAGTCCCCGCCTCCTAGGGGACAATCAACACTCACAGAGCCTCCCACACTCACAGGCCCCCGTCTGTACTTGGACCCATTCTCATTCTCACAGGGCCCCGCCTCCCAGGAACCCCACACTCACAGGGCCCCGCCTCCCAGGAACCCCACACTCACAGGGCCCCGCCTCCCAGGAACCCCACACTCACAGGGCCCCGCCTCCCAGGAACCCCACACTCACAGGGCCCCGCCTCCCAGGAACCCACACTCACAGAGATCCGCCTCCCAGGAACCCGCTATCACAGAGCCCCCCCTCCCAGGAACCCGCTATCACAGAGACCCACCTCCCAGGAACCCGCTATCACAGAGCCCCGCCCCCCAGGAACCCGCTATCACAGAGACCCACCTCCCAGGAACCCACACTCACAGGCCCCGCCTCCCGGGAGGACAATCAGCACTCCGCCCCCGTCCCGTTGCCGTAATCCGAGCCGGGCTGCCGTAACCTCTCGGGGAAACACAGTGTTTAAGAGATTGCAGTCCCACCCCCGCCATCCGATTGGCTGCGCCCACACCAACCCACCCATTTTATAGGAAAGTGCAGCTGTCAATCACGGACGGTGAACAACACACACGCCTCCCGCGCGTGACACCGTCCTGGGCAGTGATTGGCCAGCTGTGGCCCCGCCCTATCAGGAAGACGCCAGTCTGTGCCCGCCCAGCGCTGTCTGGATATGGAAGGGGATTGGTCGAGGCGAATGCTGCGCGCTGAGGGGGCGGGACTCTGGCGCTCATTTGATGACGTCAGATGGCGACAGCGAGTGCGCCGGGGTCAGAGAGAAACATGGCTGTTACCAAGGAAACAGCGAACCAGGACCGTGCTGCCATGGTAACCACCCACCCGGGAATCAGGGTTATCTATCAGTGGGGTGTCTGGCTGTTCCCGTGTGGCTGAGTGGCAGGGTTATCTATCAGTGGGGTGTCCGGCTGTTCCCGTGTGGCTGAGTGGCTGGGTTATCTATCAGTGGGGTGTCTGGCTGTTCCCGTGTAGGCTGGCTGAGTGGCAGGGTTATCTATCAGTGGGGTGTCCGGCTGTTCCCGTGTGGCTGAGCGGCAGGGTTATCTATCAGTGGGGTGTCCGGCTGTTCCCGTGTAAGCTGGCTGAGTGGCAGGGTTATCTATCAGTGGGGTGTCTGGCTGTTCCCGTGTAAGCTGGCTGGGTGGCAGGGTTATCTATCAGTGGGGTGTCCGGCTGTTCCCGTGTAAGCTGGCTGGGTGGCAGGGTTATCTATCAGTGGGGTGTCCGGCTGTTCCCGTGTAAGCTGGCTGAGTGGCAGGGTTATCTATCAGTGGGGTGTCCGGCTGTTCCCGTGCGGCTGAGTGGCAGGGTTATCTATCAGTGGGGTGTCCGGCTGTTCCCGTGTAGAAAAGCTGGCTGGTGGCAGGGGTTATCATCGAGTGGGGTGTCTGAAACATTCCGTGTGGCTTTCTGGGTGGCAGGGTTATCTATCAGTGGGGTGTCCATTTGTTCCGCGTGTAAGCTGGCTGAGTGGCAGGGTTATCTATCAGTGGGGGTGTCAGGCTGTTCCCGTGTAAGCGGCTGGAGGTGGCAGGGTTATCTATCAGTGGGGTGTCCGGCTGTTCCCGTGTAAGCTGGCTGAGTGGCAGGGTTATCTATCATTGGGGTGTCCGGCTGTTCCCGTGTAAGCTGGCTGGGTGGCAGGGTTATCTATCAGTGGGGTGTCCGGCTGTTCCCGTGTAAGCTGGCTGAGTGGCAGGGTTATCTATCAGTGGGGTTTCCGGCTGTTCCCGTGTAAGCTGGCTGAGTGGCAGGGTTATCTATCAGTGGGGTGTTCGGCTGTTCCCGTGTGGCTGAGTGGCAGGGTTATCTATCATTGGGGTGTCCGGCTGTTCCCGTGTAAGCCGGCTGGGTGGCTGGGTTATCTATCAGTGGGGTGTCCGGCTGTTACCGTGTAAGCTGGCTGAGTGGCTGGGTTATCTATCAGTGGGGTGTTCGGCTGTTCCCGTGTGGCTGAGTGGCAGGGTTATCTATCATTGGGGTGTCTGGCTGTTTCCCGTGTGGCTGAGTGGCTGGGTTATCTATCAGTGGGGTGTCCGGCTGTTCCCGTGTGGCTGAGTGGCTGGGTTATCTATCAGTGGGGTGTCTGGCTGTTCCCGTGTAAGCTGGCTGAGTGGCAGGGTTATCTATCAGTGGGGTGTCCGGCTGTTCCGTGTAGCAGGGTTATCTATCAGTGGGGTGTCCGGCTGTTCCCGTGTAAGCTGGCTGGGTGGCAGGGTTATCTATCAGTGGGGTGTCCGGCTGTTCCCGTGTAAGCTGGCTGAGTGGCAGGGTTATCTATCAGTGGGGTGTCGGGCTGTTCCCGTGTGGCTGAGTGGCAGGGTTATCTATCAGTGGGGTGTCCGGCTGTTCCCGTGTAAGCTGGCTGAGTGGCAGGGTTATCTATCAGTGGGGTGTCCGGCTGTTCCCGTGTGGCTGGGTGGCAGGGTTATCCATCAGTGGGGTGTCCGGCTGTTCCCGTGTAAGCTGGCTGGGTGACAGGGTTATCTATCAGTGGGGTGTCCGGCTGTTCCCGTGTGGCTGAGTGGCTGGGTTATCTATCAGTGGGGTGTCCGGCTGTTCCCGTGTAAGCTGGCTGGGTGGCAGGGTTATCTATCAGTGGGGTGTCCGGCTGTTCCCGTGTAAGCTGGCTGAGTGGCAGGGTTATCTATCAGTGGGGTTTCCGGCTGTTCCCGTGTAAGCTGGCTGAGTGGCAGGGTTATCTATCAGTGGGGTGTTCGGCTGTTCCCGTGTGGCTGAGTGGCAGGGTTATCTATCATTGGGGTGTCCGGCTGTTCCCGTGTAAGCCGGCTGGGTGGCTGGGTTATCTATCAGTGGGGTGTCCGGCTGTTACCGTGTAAGCTGGCTGAGTGGCTGGGTTATCTATCAGTGGGGTGTTCGGCTGTTCCCGTGTGGCTGAGTGGCAGGGTTATCTATCATTGGGGTGTCTGGCTGTTCCCGTGTAAGCCGGCTGAGTGGCAGGGTTATCTATCAGTGGGGTGTCCGGCTGTTCCCGTGTAAGCTGGCTGAGTGGCAGGGTTATCTATCAGTGGGGTGTCTGGCTGTTCCCGTGTTGCTGGGTGGCAGGGTTATCTATCAGTGGGGTGTCCGGCTGTTCCCGTGTTGCTGGGTGGCTGGGTTATCTATCATTGGGGTGTCCGGCTGTTCCCGTGTAAGCTGGCTGGGTGGCTGGGTTATCTATCATTGGGGTGTCCGGCTGTTCCCGTGTAAGCTGGCTGAGTGGCTGGGTTATCTATCAGTGGGGTGTCCGGCTGTTCCCGTGTTGCTGGGTGGCAGGGTTATCTATCAGTGTGGTGTTCGGCTGTTCCCGTGTTGCTGGGTGGCAGGGTTATCTATCAGTGTGGTGTTCGGCTGTTCCCGCTCTTTTCACTTGCTCACATTTTATTAATATTTGTATATTTTTGTCTTTGTTATCCACAGATTCAAGACTTGTGAAACTGGATCATATTGAAAGCAAAGATGTCCTTTGTAATTTTTTTACTTCTGTTCGTCCATATAGTTTCCCTAATTTTAGCGAAATGTAGCTTATTGGAACTAACCTCTAACAATTATATTAGCACTTTGCATCCTGGGAAAATCTGTCTGCTTTACTTCACTAAATCAGGTAAGATCGCTTTCTTCTTATTGGCAGATCTCACATGGGAGCATGCAGCGTACAGGAGGGAGCCAAACGTAGATCCATAGATATTGGAGAACTACAATTTCCATCATGCTTTGCCAGCCTTTAGAATGCAAAGCATAGTGGAAGTTGCAGTTTTGTGACATGTGGGGATCTCCATTCGCTCACCCCTGCCATACGCCATATACACTACTTATGGCGGCTGCATTGGGTTTAGCTGTACAACCTTAGTATTCACCAGGATTGTTAGAATCCATTCTGTCGTGTTATTACACAAACTGAAATAAGAGGTGCGCTTTAAAAAGGAAATCTACATCACATGGAAATAAATACTTAGGCAAAAGCCAACGTCTGACTATTTCAAAACACGCTCCCAAGGATATAAAAGGAAAGATTACAGAACTATAGTGTGTACCGTTCTAATCATGTATCTAACTAGATGGAAAAAACAGATAACATTTGTATCCTGTAATACTTTTCTTATTGGACTAACAGAATTTTTTGATAACAAGCTTTTGGGAGAACCTCCCTTTCTTAAGTGCTTCTGATCAAGAAATTCTGTTAGTCCAATAAGAAAGGTATTACAAGATACAAATGTTATCTGGTTGGTTGTTTTTTTACAAATTATGACTTCCATGAAATTCCTGAACCCCTGAACCGATCGGGGTTATTGTTTGGATATGTTGTTCAGCCAGATCGGGGCTATCAGGGGATGTAACTTTTGTGGGGTTTTGTTAAAATGTTTGTTTTCTGTGCCTGGAGATAATTGAATTTAATACAGTGGCTGACTCCATTATCTCCCAGGCATAGGGGAGGATTGATCTATTTTGCATGGGACTGTCCTGGACCTGAGAGCCAATTGTGTGTGTGTGTGTGTGTGTGTTTTACTGTAGTCTACTCTCAGGTCCAGGGTGGAGTACCACTTGCATGTGGACCTGCATATAAGGTCAGTTGTGGCTACCATTAAACGGAGATTCGTTTTACCCTTCATTAAGCCTAGGATCATGTTTGGGGATTGGAGAGTTATATTCACTCTGGGCATTTCTATAATCCCTATACCCCCTTGGATCACAACAATTGCTCTTGTAAGAGCAGCTGGCTTTGCTGTCTGGACTAGGAGAGGTCTATCCAATGGAAGCTGGATCCTGGTCTTGGGTCCAGGGTGGGTGGAGCACAGCGAGACCCCAACCATGCTGCGGCGGTTTGTGGGGTTTACGGTGCTTATGGGGCTCGCAAGTACTAGGAAGCAGCGATTGACTGAGGTAGCCAGTTGGGGTGCCAGGCGGTCCATCACAGCATGTATCCATCAATCTATATATGTGACTGTGTATCTATCTGTGTATGTTTCTCTGTCTGTCTATATAGTGCTACCTCTATTTGTCATGGAAACATTCAGAACTGTGATTCTTTCATTCCACCGTCTCCTGCAGACACTTCTTTTTTCGAGGAACTTGGTGATTCTGTGGACGCTCTTCACGATTACGGCATTTCGGTGGCCAAGGTAAGTGTGTATTTAAATTCAAGGTCAGTGAGAAGAACTTGACTACGTTTGTCTTACTATTCATGACACCAATAGTCTAGTCATTCCCAGAATATCCTGTGTAATGTTAATGGCCACTGGGTTAGAGGCTCATTGAATTTATTTGCCACTGAATTCGGAAATTCCTTTCCTCGCTCCCACATTAAAAGATATGCTTTCCAACACTAACAACAGCACTATTATGGGCTTGCTGATAATTTAAACGGTCATCAACTATGACTGCACTCTGCTCCTTCTCTGTCTGCACTGAGGGTGGTTTATGGAGAGAGAGAGAGAGAGAGAGAGAGAGAGAGAGAGAGAGAGAGAGTGTGTGAGTGAGTGTTTTGAGGTGACTCAGTCGGTGCACTAACCCTCCTAATTTATTACACAATGAGGCTCGACCCTTCTCTAGCACTTTTTATTCATTCTGTCTCCCTCTCTGGCATTACTTCTTATTAAAATATTCAGCTTCTCTGGTTGGTGTCTTTCCTGATCCCTTTAAATCATCTCTGTCCTCTGCTTGTTTTTGGCTTTACATTCTTCATTCCCTGTGTATCTTAATGATTGTACTCCCTCCATTACTTTTTAAATTCTTTTTTTATTTGTGCAGACGATTAACAAGCATGTTTGCTTTGCCACAATAGCTGGAGCAAACCGGGTGGTACAAATAGAAAAACAACTGTATGGCATTGATAGCTTTGCATATCTTTTTTTAAATTGGGTAATCAGGATGAACATATATGGCTTAACATTGTGAGGTGCTTGTTTGGAACAGATTGCTTAATAAGTAAGCTTGTGAGGCAGACTTAAGTTAACGGTACATATTAGCTATCAGATACGCAGATTGCACATAACTTAGATTAAGGCTAGATCGGTATAGCACTGTGTGTGATAGACAGACACAATATGAAATAATAGCATTTTGGCCCCTCCATTACTTATTTATGTTGGCTTTTTTTTTTTGTGCGGCTTTCAATATCTTAGTTCTCCTCTGCCATAACGGCTGCTGTTTTTCTCCTTCTGTGGAATTGATTTTACTGATGGATTTTTGTCCCGTTTTGTCAACTTGATTGCTGTAAATAAGAAAAAGTAATTCCTGCTTTTATTTATATATTTTATGAAACCTCAGGTGTTAAGGGAAAATAAATAAAAAGAGATTCAGATAGAGGGAGATAAGACAGAGTTTACATTTTGTGACAGACCTGCTTTAAGCATGCAGCCATTACTCCGATCCTACAAAACGCTCAGCTACCCCCCACCTCCTGCTGCCCAAACTCTACCCATCCCAGTTTGTTTTTCGCACTCCTCACTCTATGAAATAACTCCGTTTAAGAACTCTTATTGGCCTTTCCACATTCACTCACAATGCCTTTATCTCTACGTCTCCCAGTGCTCTTTAGTTTATCTGCTTTTTTTTTGTTTTTCCTCCTCTCTGCAACTGCTCGTTGATGTTCTCCATCCCCTATGATTCCCATTTGTACTGCCTCCCTTCATAAATGAATTTGTTCCTTTTGCCTACAGTATGATGTTTATACTGACACTCTCCATCCCTTTTGACGTGTCTCCTGCTGCCTGTGTGCCATTTCTAAATAAATATCAACTCCGTTTCTTAAACTTAATCTCTTAACACAGAAATTTTCGTCTTCCTATCACTATGTCTGCCTCCCTCCAGATCACTCGTACTATTATTAACCTTACCCAATGGGCTCTCACAGCCTTATATTCTGTTATATCATAACCTCTCCTTTACTCCTTCCAGTCATTAGGGCCTTTCACCTTTTAATTTATAGCTTGTATCCACCCATCTGAAATCAAATGCATTGAAGGACTCCTCATGCCACAATCCTTCCCCATGTGGGGATATTTATGGGATAATAATAGTAAACAGTTGAGAATTGCCCACTAATTTAATTCTCAGATCCCAAATAACGTTTATCGTAAGTGAAAGTATTTCATATAAATAATATCATAATTTTTTTTTATAAAAATAGATTTTATTTATAATAATAATAATATGTAACATGCGTGACAATAATCAATGAATATTCAGTATAAAATGATATGCAATACAAAGGAACGGGTATTACGTTTCAATGGCTAAATAGCATTATCTGTCAAGACTTATTTATGACTATCTTTAACACAGACTGAAAGTGAAACTTTTCACAGCTAAGAACAGAATTCTTAAGAAACAGAGTGCAGCGTAAGGTCGTAAAGTTTAGCTGACAGTTAGAATAACCCTTTCAATGCTGGCTAGATCTCCTAGGTAATCAAGATCTATTCTTATGTAATTTTTAAATAAAATAACATTTAAACCAGTTCATTAGTCATTTCCTGGAACCATCCAATAAGAGAATCTACCATATTATATAAGCAGATTTTAATTTGTCTGAAAGATATCTTATCTTAATTTAGAGCAAATCAATACACCTGGATAAAACAGCGATATGCTAACACGTGATAATATCACATCAATATATAATTATTCTTAATTCCACCTGCAGAATGGAATGTTTATAACTATATATTCTTTAGTTAACTAAGATTTCTTAATATGGAAATCTGACCGTGCTTTATCCAGTCATATATAATGCTATTAATACATTTTAATTTAATTAATTAAATGAAACCAGTATAATTACCAAATTGAGTAGATATTTCATCCGATTGGTAGTCTCAGGAACTTATTTGGATGTCTCTCTGCATGGAGGTGTTGGTTAGAAAGTCAGTAAATTCTAAGTGTTAGAGTTTTAGGAGTAGAGTGTTAGTCTCAGATGTTGTCCGAGTTGGAATCCCCAAACTTCCAATTCCTCTCTCCTCTCCTTTGCATATCTTGCATCTGCCTCCTCTCGTGTCTCTCTATCTTCCCTTTGTCTTAACTTTTAAAGGGCCAGACTCTCTGTACGTCATCAGTTGATAACCACACCTCTAGTGCTTCTATTGGGTTATCTTCCAGATCGCAAATTAGGTATTTGGTCTATAGAGGGCAGTCTTGTCCCACTAAACATACCTATCCAGGAAAGAGTTAACTTTTCCTGGTGGCTATTTTGACGTCATTTTGCGTTATCTTTATAGTGCCATAATTTAACATTTCAAAGGGTTTCTTAAATTTTGTCCAGACTTAGCGTCTGCAATTCCTGCCATAATTTCTGATATGACAGATCATGAACTAAGTTTACCCTTTTCCATACAATGGTACCTTATATATATGTATATATATACAGTTAAATATTAAATTATTTAATCTTCTCTGTCACAATTGTCTGGGTTTAGATTTGATTATATTCCTCTTATCACTTGTTTATACTATGCATTCCTTAGCTCTGGCAAAGTGGCTAGTCTTACAGAAAGAATTTTGTGTCTTTTTTGTTAACTTGAAAATAACAAAATGGAGTCTGGTCTGTTCAGAGTGACTCAGAATATACACTTTTAGTTTCTATCATAGCACAAAATGTCTGCCGATATCTATACCCTGACACCCATATACATTGCGGCAGTGCTTTCTCATTGTCTAATATACTCCCAGCTCCAGGTGCTACAGCTTGTAATAAATGCTGCCACCAGATTCCCCTTCCTGTCCTCCTACGCCTCCACCTCTGGCAGTCCTTACATTGGCTTCCTGTAAGATTTAGGGCTCAATTTAAACATCTTCATATTTAACACAGCCATTGTCTATTTATACTCCCTAATATATTGACAGTATACAGTGTTCCTTTAATATACAATGCTTACAAAATGGTGAAATTCCCTTTAAAGCTAACCATCAATTATTGTCACTTGTTAGGTGAACTGTGGGAATGAAGATTCTCTGTATTACTGCACGAAGGAAATCGCTTGTCTGTTTCGGTATAGTCCTTTATTTATCTTTTATGAATCGTCCTTAAAATGTAAGGAATTGGACTTGCTAAATGTTTCAATCCTCAGTGATGATTACTTGTTCTGTTGAAATCTGATTGGATTTTTAAATAATTAGCTTGTATATTCCTATTCCTTTTACTCTAAATATTCTGACAATTCTATTTTCTAGAAAATAGGAAAATGCTGATTATTAATATCTTTTCTCCATCTAGAGGAACCAAACTTTTAAGGGAGTTCCCTACCGACACCTTGTTTGACGTCAATGCCATTGTCGCAAATGTTTTATTGTAAGTAAATGAACAATGTATGGCTTTATTTACAGTAGGTATCCATACATGTACAGGAATATAGACCGCCTGTCTGGCTTGGTAGAGTACAGGTTAAGTGTCCCTTGTGCTTGTCCTCCCTCTATTCTATTAAAGAATCCTCGAACCTCTGCTAGTCTTCTGAAACCAGCTGTGCATGGCTATAGCTGACAGCATGTCACCTGTATGGATTTCATTACAATACACGGAGGGGAGTATTATACGTCTTTCTTTACTCCCATGTTCGAACATAACTTAAATGGGAATACAGATAATATATATAGCTGATTTTATTTCATTCTCTGTACAGATATTATTCTTTTCCCGTGTGAATTGTTCCTCTTGTCTTCTATGTGAATCTTTGAGAAATGCTCATTTTGGCTCTGTTGAAATTTCACTGAAATTTCAACCCAGTATGGAGATATACTGAGATAAAAAAGTCAAGAAAGGAGGTTAGTGCTAATAATAAGAGTGGATGGGCAGCGGCCTAGCAGAGGGTAACCCTCTATAGTAAGAATAGAAAACAACAACAGTAATGCAAGGCTGCGCCAAAATGTATCCATGTGGAGTACAGATTGTAAAAAGGCATATAATTAAGACTTCTAATAGTTTAAAATAAGAAAATAGTCCAAAAATATTTTAGAAGTTGCACTGTGGCAATAGATGTCATTTAAGGTGCTTTTGGTGATGGGGTCTCTTCTCTGTCTATAGTAGTCCTAGTTGAAAAAGCCCTAGTGGCAAAACGCGTAACTGGTTTTATTAATTTGTGTATTTTATATAATTAAAGATTTTTTTTAGTTACTATCTGTGCCAACTATCTTTTTACACACTATTTTATTTATTTTCACCTGGCATCTAATTGATTTTACCACATGCTTACAAGCCTATCCGAGGTAGGGATCATACCACCAACGCTGTTACCATAGTGCAGTTGGCCTGCACTACACTTGTAAGTACATTTTTATTTATTTAAACAACTTTTACACCGTGTTAAACAGTGAGCACTATTAGTTGTTTTTATATATCACTTTTCCTGAGAGTTGGACACCTTTCCCTCCGGAGGACAATCATCCATATATCCCATAAGCGGGGATTGTTCCGCTGTACGCCTGTTATACCTGAGCTGGCTATAGCTCATTTAAATGTGAGTGGAATATTTATATCTTTATCTCACACTCTCTATACGATTGGTCTCTTATCTTGTGTCTTCCATATCACGAGACCAACAGGACTACTATAAACAGAGAAGAGACCCCATCACCAAAAGCACCTTAAAAGACATCTATTGCCACAGTGCAACTTCTAAAATCTTTTTGGACTATTTTCTTATTTTATTTCAAACTTTTCTAAGTCTTATTTATGTGCCTTTTTACAATCTGTATTCCACATTGATACATTTTGGCGCAGCCTTGCATTACTGTTGTTGTTGAGATAAAAAAGTGACTATTTTGTCTCTGAATATTTCTTATTCTTGACCATGGGGACTGTGACCGTGCTGCTTTAATCGTGATTTTATCTTAAAGAGCAACTGTCATGCCCAAAACTACTATTCCATCTATACATTGTGCTAGCAAGTTTGTTTTATTTTTTTGCAAACTTATTCGAAATACATATTTAAACTATATATATAATTTTTTTTTTTTTCTCCTAATGAGTCAATGAATTCTTATAAACTCTATAACGAACAAGGAGAGGAGAAGAGATGCCCCACAGGCAGTCCTTCTGCTCTCCACCAATAGCCACCATAGTGCATACGCATGCAATCTAAAATTCCTCGTAGGAATGAATGGAGGTCAAATGTGTCCAATACTAAATCTCGGAGAATACATTTTATTCTCAATCTGTTACTATTTCAAAATGGTACAGATTCATTGCCTAAAAGACATTCTAGAACATGCAGAACGAAAAGCCAAAATAGACTTAAAGGACCACTATAGTGCCAGGAAAACAAACTCTTTTCCCTGGCTCTATAGGGTCTCCAGACTGAAGGGGGAGGTAGGGGTTCAATTCTTGCCTATCTCCAGCGCTGGGCTCCCTTGGCGCTGGGGACTCTCCTCCTCCTTCCGACGTCAGCTCCGAATGTGCATGCGTGGCATTCAGTCAGTCCATAGGAAAGCATTCTCAATGCTTTCCCATGGACGCTGGCATCTTATCACAGTGAGAAGCGCGGAAGCGCCTCTAGCGACTGTCCGTGAGACAGCCACTAGAGGCTGGATTAAGCCTTATGTAAACATAGTAGTTACAGCAGGCAGGGTTAACCCTAGATGGACCTGGCACCCAGACCATTTCATTAAAGGACCACTATAGTGCCAGGAAAACATACTCGTTTTCCTGGCACTATAGTGCCCCCACCCTCAGGGTCCCCCTCCCGCCCAGCTCTGGAAGGGGGGAAGGGGTTAAAACTTACCTCTTTCCAGCGCTGGGCGGGGAGCTCTCCTCCTCCTTCTCCTCCCTGTCGGCTGAATGCACACGCGCGGCAAGAGCTGCGCGCGCATTCAGATGGTCACATAGGAAAGCATTATCAATGCTTTCCTATGGACGCTGGCGTGCTCTCACTGTGAAAATCACAGTGAGAAGCACGCAAGCGCCTCTAGTGGCTGTCTATGAGACAGCCACTAGAAAAAAAATAGGGGAAGGCTTAACCCATTCATAAACATAGCAGTTTCTCTGAAACTGCTATGTTTATGAAAAAATGGGTTAACCCTAGCTGGACCTGGCACCCAGACCACTTCATTAAGCTGAAGTGGTCTGGGTGCCTATAGTGGTCCTTTAAGACTCTCATTTAACAGTTTCAATTGCTCAAAAAACAAAACAAAATCTATTTCGATTTTCATGGAACAAGATCACAATTCACTTGCTTTCCCTTTGGTCATTGGCCTTAATAAGAGCTAAATTTCCGGGTTCTCTACATTACAGGGCACTTCAGGGTCTGAAAACGCAAGCTCTGCATCAAGGAAAATGTTATTCTGATCTCCTAACACTCTATGAAGCGGCTAGCAGCTAGAACAGGCACCAGTTATTCTAATCTATCAGATGCCAGCAAAGCTGGCTGGGGCGCACATTTATCCAGTAAAGGAAAATTATCGAAGGGAAGTTGTACTTCACGTAAGCTTTCTAGATTTAGTAGTGGGCCTGAAATGTTTTCAAACACCATTCGGACTGTTCGGTTATCGTTCGGATGGACAATATTCAGCTGTTTGTCACGTGAGTTATTTGGGAGCCTTTCAAATCAAAGGATATAGTGAATTTGGCCAAATAATTTTGGCAATTTTTGGTTTTGAGCACAATATTTGTGCTCCAATATGTGCGCAGATTGTTCCCCTGATATGTCAAACACCATTGCTGACTGGCATTGGAGATATTGATCAGATTACAGCAACTGGAACAATTCCCCTAAAAATTAGACTTTAACACCTTCCCACGGACGTATCAGGTACATCTGGCAAAAAATGGTCCATAATGACCTTGGACGTACCTGGTACGTCCGCAGCTATTTTGAGCGCTGGAAGCTCTGATAGTATTGCAGTGATGCTCTGCATGTGCCTTGAGGGGTCCTGGCACTCAGTGTGTGTATATATAATAATATATATTAAAAAAATAAATAAATATATATATTATATATATATTATATAAAATAAATAAAATGATCAATATTAACCCTCCCTTTCTAAAGGCAGTGAATCATGGGGCTTGTGGGGGTGTCCCTAGCCTGCCTCATCATAAGGGGCAGGCTGGGGTCATCCAATCACAGCTTGCCCCATTAGCAATTTCATCCCAAGTGTGTTCCCCATTTCTCTGATTAGTGTGGATCTGCCTCCCTCTCTTCACTTGTGTTTTAGTGAGAGAGGGAGAGAGATCTGTGGTTTAGCTAGAGAGATTTAGGTATTTATAGGTAGGGATTTGTAAAATCTTGAGACCCAAAGGCTCTTTTCAGAGCCATTAACCCCTGTCTTGCCAGTGATCACTATAATCACTGGCTCTTGCACAGCAGCACTTTTCTGCTGTTTGTGCATTTTTTTTAGGGGTTCATTTTTTTGTGATTTTTTTTTTTTTGAGACCCAAAAGCTCTTTTCAGAACGATTAACCCCTGTCCTGCCAGTGATCACTATACAGATCACAGGCTCTTGCACAGCAGCACTTATTTTGCTGTCTGTTCATTTTTTTTAGGGGTTATTTTTTTTTTTTTTGTGACAGGTCACTAAGTAAAGTGATTGTGATCATGTCACATGGGTCACGGAAGTCAACCAGCGCTGAGCAGTCATATGCCACCCTTGCGCTAGAGTCTGACGCGTCTATGTCAGACTCTGACCCTGATTTTGACCCAGCCAGGTGCTCAGATACATCATCACTAGATACAGTGTCTGCTGCTAGTGATGTATCTAGTGATGTTGTATCTGTGCCTGCTAGTCCCCCTGCCAGAAGGAGACGTGCTGCTCCAGCTGGCAGAACTGCTGAGGAGTGGGTAGTGCCTCATCGCCAGAGGCCAGACATCCCATCCTTTACTGCAAATCCTGGCATTAATTTGGATGTCACAGGATTTAGCTCTCAGCAGTTTATGGAGGTGTTTCTGGGCGATGATGTATTGGGGAACATTGTCGCCCAAACTAATTTATTTGCCCATCAATTCTGAGCTACAAATCCCGACTCTTCTTTGGCAAAGCAGCAATGGGCCCCCATCGATGTGCCAGAATTTAAAAGATTCTGGGCATTGACTATGCTGATGGGCATCATAAAGAAGCCCTCCATCCGCTCCTACTGGAGCAGTAGCCCCATCTGCTCTACCCCCATTTACTCCCAATGTATGTCGAGGAAGAGGTATGAAATGATTCTGCATTTCATGCACGTCAGCGACAACAGCCTGTGTCCCCCTAGGAAGCATCCCCAGTTTGACAGGCTGTATAAAATCCGTCCCCGGATTACCCACTTCGCTGCCAGGTTTGCAGAGGCTTATACACCTGGAAGGAATATATGCGTGGATGAATCCCTGATGAAGTATAAGGGAAGGCTGGGATTCAAGCAGTATGTTCCTTCCAAGCGCTCCAGGTATGGTGTAAAGATGTATAAGCTCTGTGATAGCAATACTGGGTATACTCAGGCCTTCCGGGTGTACGAGGGAAAGGATAGCCACCTTGACCCTCCAGGTTGCCCAGAACATATGGGAACCAGTGGCAAGATTGTCTGGGACCTGATATTCCCCCTGATGAACAAAGGGTACCACTTGTATACTGACAATTTTTATACAAGTGTCCCTTTGTTCAAGCTACTGTACTGTTTTGATACAAAAAAGAACAGCACAGGTTTCCCAGGACAACTTGCACGCACCCGGCTACGAAGGGGGGAGACCTCAGCTCTGTGCCAAGAGGAGCTGTTGGCAGTTAAGTACAGAGACAAGAAGGATGTGTACCTTCTTACCAGCATCCTCACTGTGGGGACTGTGGAGGTCCCTGTACGTGGCAGAGCACAAGGAAGCCAGTGTGCATCAAGGCCTATATTACTAACATTACTAGCCCCAACTGTGGTTTCCACAAATGCTGGAGTTGGCAGTAGATTTTTCTGCCGTTTATGGATCTTACTCGTCATATATTGACAAATCCAGAAAGCAAAGTCTGGTTAATGTCAGGAGATCTGCAACAGGTGGAGAACTTGTGAACACAAAAATCCAGGGCTCTGGGAACTCGAAAATTGGACCACAGTGTATGGGCTCTTGTCTAGTTGTTTACAGGATTACTTATTAATCATAAATAAGATGGAGGGGGGCAGGGGCGGACAGTGAGATATAACAGACCCTGTAGTAAATCACTGCCTTTACCTGCTGGGCCTTCTATGGCCAGTTAACTGCGGTCAGACTGAAAACCCTAAACTGCACTGAGTGAGCCATCCCTAAACAGCACAAAGTCCAAATACTGTCAATAAGCGACACAAGGCCGAACAATGAGAGCAGTGTCCAGCAGGGGAAGACAGTGATTTATTACAGAGTCTGTCACTACCGCTGTGTAAAGTCTGTTGGTCACTTTCTTTTCCTTTCTCTTCTTTATACTGTGATTAGTAATTCTGTGTATCTGTCTCTCTGTACAGTTTTATTGTACACATTATTAGATCTGTTTATTTCTATTTTATGTTCGGCTTCCGTTTGGATCTTTTTATCTGATTTATACAGGGACAATGTAGACTCAGGTATCCTAACACTTAATATGTTTCTACTTGTGATGCTACTATTTAGGAATAAAGCAAGAGTTGTTGTTGTTGTTGTTATTATTATTCTTTCCTTCGTGTCTTTAATAAAATCATGACTTTTCGACAACCCTGGCCAACAGCTTTTTGTTTATTATTTTTTCTCCTACGCCTGCGGTCTGTGTGTCAGATGCAGTATGGACAAATGTAATGATGTATATAAAAAAAAAAAAAAAAAACCCTCTCTGTCTCATTAGAGATCTTTGCCAGAAGCTCAAGGAAGCAAGGTGAAGGGTCAGAGTAGGACCCGCTTAGTGGGGTCAGCCTTGACGTTGGCCATTGGAGCAACTAAATTACCTCCATTTGTCTAAATATACATAGGGATTAAGGAGAGAGCGCAGGTAACTTTTTTCTTTTCTTTGGTTTTTACTATATATTGGGGCCCAGTAGTGATGGGAGTGAGTGCAGGACTTCTCTTTTTGTAAATGTCAATGATTACCTTCACTGTGTGTATTGTATATTGTAAAGGTAACCTAACACTCACAGCTACTCTGTTTCTTTCAGTGTCCTGCTTTATAATGAAATGAAATATATAACGTCTACCTCAGAGTTTCAGGACATAGAGAGCAACATGAAAGGAAAAAAAGACGTGGTTTTCGTCTATGTGCGAGCTATCGGCATACCAGGTAGTGAGAATCTTGTTGCTGCTATTCATGATTCTTTGATTTTTGTGTTTTAGCTGTGTGCCTGAAAGGTGAGTTGTTAGTCTGTAGCAGCCTCCTGTCTGTGACTAAAGTTCAATTGGCTAAGCAGGGAAGCATAACATCTAAAATAAACACAGTGTGCTGTAAAATCTTTGGCCACAGAAGGAACGGTACGCCTTATAAATATACTGCAGTATAACCTCATTGGCAGACTCCATTCACGTCTGCTGCTTACATTTAGA
The DNA here is from genome assembly GCA_933207985.1 of Pelobates cultripes. Classification (NCBI taxonomy): domain Eukaryota; kingdom Metazoa; phylum Chordata; class Amphibia; order Anura; family Pelobatidae; genus Pelobates; species Pelobates cultripes. The sequence goes on along the minus strand of OW240924.1, from coordinate 94,352,552 downwards.
ACCTTTTTACTTTATCTCCATCCCCTAATTACTAAATTCTGTTAAATCCTTTTTACCATTGCGTTGGGGAGACCCATGCATTCCCAGACTTTGACAATCACAGTTCTGAACAACACTGAGAATTGAGGGATTGGAATGATTAATATGTGCATTGAGTGGACTCCCAGCCCAAAACTAGTCTGTCTTGAAATGGGGATTCAGCCTGCACAGAAAGTACATGACATTCTACATTGAATACCATCAGAACTGACCTGACATTCTGCTATTCCATTAAATTTATAGTGTAACGTTAAATGAACGGCCGTATTTTGTATCTCTCTTGCAAACTTTTAGTGGTGGTGTAGGGGTGTACAGATTGCTATACACACATTTATTATGATCACATCTTTTTCTGTACCCTCCTAGAACATGCAGTTCCATCAATATTTAACTTGGAATGATATTGTCCGATATCTTTCTGATTTTTTTTTTTTATTTTATCAATTAAAGAAAAGGTTGTCTTATTCTCGTTTAAATCCATGAAATGTCTTGCTGTATTTCTGTTCTCAGAACACAGAGCTGTCATGGAAGCCGCCTTTGTTTATGGATCTCTATACCAGTTTGTGTTAACGACTGAAACTTCTTTACTGGAAAATATAAGGTAAGTTTGTATTTCAGGGGGATAATTCTTTTCAGGTGGAGAAATGTAAAAGCAATATGTGCTAGATCTGATTGAGAGACTAGTACAGGTTTCAGTGACTATATTGTTGGTTCTCGGCAGTAGATTAACTGGGGGGATGTGACCCCCATGCATAGAATTGAATTTATTAAACGTAATATGGAGGTGCTAAATAAATAGGGAGTCAAGTAAGTCATCCTCAAAATTGTAATTATTTAATCCTATAAATAAAGTACCATAAAATGTCAACTGCGATTAAACACAAATAACATAAATTCTAGTATCCTGTGGTTTTATTCTTAAAGGGACACTCCAACTTGCCGTGTGTGTATATAATCGGAGTCATGCATGGTTTCCGTCTGTTCTATAATAAATCTGCCTAGGTTCCTTACTCGTGTAATGTTCTATTCACATTCCTCTTGATATCTCTGCCTTGAATTTGAAGGAATGGCAGATTTGTTTAAAGACCGAATCGGGAAAATGTTTCCCATTTTAGTTGATCTCCCTTTTGGTACATTTCCACGTTTTCCAGATTAGCGAATAAACAGCATAGTCATTTAAGGAGGGATGGCACTACCTCCACAGCAACAATGGAAAACGTAATACTATATATTCACCACAACCACTGTCACATAAAGTACCTTGAAACAAGAGCTGGCCAGCGCTGGCTTGGAAGACCTCATTAATAAGCTGCATTTGAGTATTACAGTGTTTTTGTGGCAGGGTACGATTTCCACTTTCTAACCGTTACAATTTAATTTATGAATCTTGTACCCCAGTCATCTAATGTAAAATGTTTAATTCCCTGATATGTTCCCACAGCCTAATTGTATGATTGAGCTCATATAAAGACTGTCTTACTCAAACTCCTCCAGCAGAGGTCGCTGCTCTGTTTATTTAAATAGGATTCATAAAGGTTTCTCTCGTTTTGCAGGAATATTCAGTGAGGGTTTGCTTCTCTGCAGCCATTTGGCGACAAGTTGGTAATCGCTAAAATGGCCGCTGCTGGCGATTACTGTCTGTTTCCATGCTAAATGGTAAAACCACCATCTGTGACTTACTAACAGAAACCTATTCTAGTTTCCACCTAGAAACCTAAATCACATTTATTCCACCAGTTATCACCTGCTGTCCTTAGTATTTTCAATATATAGTTATTTCTTCTATTTTCCATTTGCAGCCGTGGAAGATCAGACTTTGTTCCTGCAAAGCTCATTTATTGTCATTGCAAAGCAGTAACGAGCCCGACCCACGAATGTCAGAGATCTTCATCCGATCAGCCTTTGAGTACCTTGAATATCCATCGCTTTCTGAAACTCATGAATGCACCGCTTGTTGTACGTATGGAACTTCGAACACTGTCTGTATCGTTTCCTGGAGGGTAATCTCGTACAAACGTGGTGCCAGCACCACCCCTGGGGCTACAACACTGACAGGGTCATTTACTAAAATATGAATTGTTGGAAATCAAGCAAAATTCATTTTCTATTTTTATTTATTTTATTTATTGCTTTTACATTTTTACAAAATACACAAATTACATTAGTAGACATTTAGTATAGTGTCACATACTTTATATCAGACATGCAGAACAGGTCACTGGCCAGCTGGGGGTGTTATTTAGAAGTATTTCTAGCTGGTATTTAAATAGTGGGATTATTCAATCATGCACAATTTAACATTTCAGAAGTAGTTGAACTAGAAGAATAGTTGACGTGGAGATTTTTTTTCAAGTTGAGCTTTTTTGGCTCTAAATTTCAAATTCCCTTTGAATTCCCAATAATTGTCACTTTAGGTAATAACCCTGTATGTGGAGAGTTTGTATCATTAATCCCATGAAATGAAAGCAGCTTTGATATCCAGATAATACGTAACAAATTCTGTAATGCAATCTATACATGGGCTAGTGAGTGTTCAAAGAAAATATACAGTAAACATTCTATTTACGATAAGTCGCCATGTTACACTCAGATGTGGCTGTGCGAACCCATGTGATCTCACTCCATGTGCTCGGCATTGTGGGAATCTGCACTGAGCATTGTGGGAGGAGATGATATTTAAAAGAAGAAAAACTACCACAACAAGAGGACAGAGGTTTAAAAATAATATCAGGAAGTATTACTTTACTGAGAGGGTAGTGGATGCATGGAATAGCCTTCCAGCTGAAGTGGTAGAGGTTAACACAGTAAAGGAGTTTAAGCATGCGTGGGATAGGCATAAGGCTATCCTAACTATAAGATAAGGCTAGAGACTAATGAAAGTATTTAGAAAATTGGGCAGACTAGATGGGCCGAATGGTTCTTATCTGCCTTCACATTCTATGTTTCTATGTGACCTCACTCTGTACTGTGAACATGTTAGAGCTATTCTATAACAAAACATTTAAATTGACTTGTAATTCAGCAATGAAACAGGCCAATCTGCTCACAATGTCGTTAAAGGACCACTATAGTGCCAGGAAAACATAATTGTTTTCCTGGCACTATAGTGCCCTCAGGGTGCCCCCACCCTCAGGGTCCCCCTCCTGCCGGGCTCTAGGGAGTGGAAGGGGTTAAACTTACCTCTTTCTTCAGCACCAAGCGGGGAGTTCTCCTCCTCTCCGCCTCCCTTCCTCCTCCTCTGCTGCATGCGCGGCAAGAGCCGCGCGTGCATTCAGCCAGTCTCATAGGAAAGCATTCACAATACTTTCCTATGGACGCTGGCATCTTCTCACTGTGATTTTCACAGTGAGAAGCACGCAAGCGCCTCTAGCGGCTGTCAATGAGACAGCCACTAGAGGCTGGATTAACCCTATTATAAACATAGCAGTTTCTCTGAAACTGCTATGTTTATAGAAGAAAGGGTTAATCCTAGCTGGACCTGGCACCCAGACCACTTCATTAAGCTGAAGTGGTCTGGGTGCCTATAGTGGTCCTTTAAGCAATATTTAATCAAGGCCTCATAGAAAAACATTTGGGATATACAGCGTGCGGGAGGTCAACATTGAAAGATCCTTGGCCACCTTGTAGCACTAGCATTGGAGTTCACACAGGACCAAGTGCTGCACTCTGACTGACACGGCTACAAACTCCACCTTAAAGCTCTGCAGGGAGCAACTAAAGAGCATGTAATGCTGCAGGGACATTATTAGAGCACCACAATCACTTTAGAAGTCCTTTTTAAATGTTACTGTAACTAGTATCTCCATCTGGGGGATCCACTGGGATTTATTTTTATTTTTTTTATAATTCTTTATTTTTGTAGTGCTTGTTTCTGACAATTTTTATTGTTTTTAATATTAACTAGGCTGAAGTGTCTGGAGATCCTGATAAATTCACCAGTGTTCATATCCAGCTTGGCCTACCACTGGTCTTCATTGTCTGTGAGAAAGAGACGTATGACGCAGACAGAGAAACCGCAGAACATGTTGCCTGGCAGCTGCTGGGGAAGGCGGGGGTGGCAACATTATCTAGGTATTTACGGTATATGTAAATATAAATATTGAATCCCACGATGAAGAGCCCTCAATGGACTTTTCTGCTGTTCAGTTTTATTTATTAACATACTTTTCACATCGATGTTTCAACCCAATCCCAGAATTCCCTGCTCACTTGTCTTTTCTGCTATTCAGTTTTATTAATTAATACATTTTACATATCGAGGTTTCCGTCCAATCCCAGAATTCCCTGCTCACCGGGCTTTTCTGCTGTTCAGTTTTATTAATTAATACATTTTACACATCGTTTCCGTCCAATCCCAGAATTCCCTGCTCACCTGGCTCTTCTGCTGTTCAGTTTTATTAATTAATACATTTTACATATCGATGTTTCCATCCAATCCCAGAATTCCCTGCTCACCGGGCTTTTCTGCTGTTCAGTTTTATTAATTAATACATTTTACACATCGATGTTTCCGTCCAATCCCAGAATTCCCTGCTCACCTGGCTTTTCTGCTGTTCAGTTTTATTAATTAATACATTTTACACATCAATGTTTCAGTCCAATCCCAGAATTCCCTGCTCACCGGGCTTTTCTGCTGTTCAGTTTTATTAATTAATACATTTTACACATCAATGTTTCAGTCCAATCCCAGAATTCCCTGCTCACCGGGCTTTTTTGCTGAAACACGGCTTCTTAAACCAAAACGAACAACATGGCGCTAGCTCTGATCAACGAGTTGTACGCTTTCTGTCAATATTTCTGGAAATATGATTTCTTAAACTTACTGATGCTTGCTTGATGACAGATCTACTTGAATAGGTGCCTGCAGTATCATTAGATCTGTATATGGGATCCTACAGTCTATGTAAGCAGATTCACCCTGACAAGAACAGCAAGACTAGAAGATTCCGAGTTTTGTAAAGCAATTCATGTAGTAAGAGCTCATTTATTTATAAAGGTTAATATTCATACTTATCTGTAAAAGATCAAGGTTTTGGAGAAAGAGAGAACCATTTTAGAATGATAGGTCATTTAGTAATGGAATTCGTAGAAAAAGAAGCAAAAAATGACTGACACTTCTATATGTACTGCGCGTGTTAGTGTGTGTGTGTGTGTGTGCACCTGCATGCCAAGTTTTGTGTCTTTATTCAGGTAACATTTATAGTTTTATTTATTTATTTTTGTAGCCCAATTCTAGATAAAGTTCTGAAAGTGGAGCAGTTATTGGTTTCCATGGTGACTGCTCACTTTAGATCTTATTCATTATCCCCAATTTGTGTAACTCTTGGTTTGACAGCTGAGGGGGTCTTAGGACACTAGGGAGGTCTAGAATGTTTCTGTATATAGGGAATCATGCTAATTCGTTTTCTGTATTAAGGGACACGTCTGGCCCATACATCCCGGGAAATGTTAATGTGGGTGTGAAGACTGTAGAAGAGGTAGGTGATTTAGTAACTGTAACCCTTTCTATGCTGTACTGCAGAGCTCCTGTCACCTTACCGATAATCCAGGAGCTGCCAGCATTTAGGCTAAAAACAATCCAATACAATGGCACCATGTTACAAATGGTTATTTCCCTCCCTGTGCTGTGTATTTGCATAAAATACTGAATAATGATGCCACATGAATAACTGGACGTTCTCTTCCTTAAAAGGATGTTCCCATCCGATACTTGCTTCTAGACGAATCCCAGGAAATAATAGACCTCATCGAAAATACTAAAAACCAGAAAAATGAGGAATCTGCAGAAAAACACATCCATGGCGATCAAGGTAATACTTGATAGAGCGTTTTCTTTTATCTTTCAGGATATTTGTTAGAAAAAACAAATCTGCTGTAGCTCTAAAATTATTATTATTATTATTATTATTATTATTATTATTATTTGTAAACTTTTTATGATAGCATTGTGTGCACCCCTGGCAGTTAATTGGCCTTTCAGAGACAGCACTAGCAATTTAGGAGCCCAGACTAAAGTGCTTCATCTTCGCAAGCTTCCCATGTGCAGGTATGTTCCTCTGAACACTGCCAAGATTAGAGCACGATTGGGTATTCGACAACTCGGCTAATAGTCACTGCTCATCGGTAATAACCATCTATGAAACACAGAAATCCAATGGAATAAAGAAAAATGAGCTGATTTGAGCTATAATCAGAGCCTTTCTGGTTTTGCCTAAAGTTTGTAATTTGATTTTTGTTCAATTCAGGTTTAGTGAATAAACCCAGCAGTGTTATTATACAGAATTCAATCCGATCAGTTAGTGGAGCATTCGTGGAAAGCTTTTGAGGTGGATCACAAATACTGTGTCATCCTGGATGGATCTACATTTATTATCGTCAGTAATTTACATTCAACAGAACCGTCCAATTCAGATTAGTATGGATCTACAAAGTCTACACCGGTCTAGTGTCCGCCATTCAGTTTAGAAGATCCTGTGTTTACTTTACGTGTTGTCTGTATGTAGTCATAAGTTTGAGAAGACATTCCATGCAATATGCCAGTCATAGAATATTTGTAGATAACTGGAAAACCATTTAAAGTTTCTATTTCTTGTCATCATTAATTGATTGAGTCAGTGTCGTTGTATTCTTATGTATATACTGTGTGTAAATATTTAACCTTGGCATTCTTCTCTCTCCCGTAGAGACTCAAGATGACGAAGTAGCTGAAGCTGTATACAGAGACAGGAAGCGGGTGCTGCCCCTGCACTTAGTCCCTTCCCTAACAGCAGAAACATTCAGGATGATGGTGACCAGCAAACCTCACTCAATGGTTCTGTTTTACGCCAGCTGTACGTATGTTCCCTAAATCTTTCTATCTGAAAACACAATGAAATAATAATCTGCTGCTTTACTGCTTGAAACAGTCCCTTTCCTGGTGGAAATATAAGAAAAATTAATGTGAACTGGTTACCATGGAAACAATGCATTGCCCATTTTTTTTCTATAAATGAAATGGTTTCCCTTTATAATATTAATGGGATAAACCAGACCATCTAAGAATATTACTAATTTTTCCCAGTTATATCTGGAATATCGTGTAAAATAATGTGTCTGATCACATGCAGGTTGAGAAAAAAAAAAACGTAATGCTAAGCGTTGGCAAATACTGGGGTCTAGATTTACAATGATCATAGATTGGGTCAACTGGATGAAGTGAGTAAATGGGCCACCGCCTGTGGCAGCATGGTAGGTAGCCCTCCAGTTAGAAATTGACAGTAGTTACAGGTAGGGACTGCCTCCGCATCCTAGGCCATCCAATTTGGTAGGATGCAAAGAGAGTCCCAACACTGGAGCTTCCTTTGCATTGAACTTCTTCAGTACCACTCAGTTACATTCCACAATTCCTTATCATGGAGTAGCCGGGTGACATGTCCCAGCAAGACCCTCCATCTCAGGGTGGCTCGAGAGGACAAGGAGATGCCCTCAAAGTTCTACGGGTCTGTGCTTCTGGCCACTCTCATTATGGCTAACTTATTTTCCTAAAATACAGTCGATTGTTTTAAGGGTTGGTACCTACCCGGACTTATTGCCGGGTGACCATTCCACCACTTAAATACTGAATTAGTAGGGCGACTTATTGTGAATTTGCGTTCTTTTACCATCTTGTTTGGTTAAATAATGCATACTATAAGACACTGTGACATGACTATTATCTTCTTGTCTCTGTGTTCTACTTCCTTAAACCCAGTACCTCTGTGTAAGCTTTATTTCAGGAACTCTGCCAGTTTCTGTATTTAATGCAATATTGAACTCTTTTGTTGCTTTTTTTTTTTTATGGAGACCTGTGTGTCCCGTTACCTGCTGCTTTGTTCAGTTTTATACTCCTTGAAAATTTTCTGTAAATAATGAAAATTTTACAAAAAAAACAAAATTATTTACCATGTGGGACAGGTGAATAATGACGTCACAGGAGCATTTGGACTTCGCTCCTGGTAAGTTGGAGACTGTAAAGAGCCCACCTGAATGGTGGCAGTAGCATGGCGCAATAGCCTGGCCGTGAATAAACGGTTGATATAAGTTGGCAAGTTGGCAGCAGTGATAGTCAGGAATGCCTCGGATCTTAATGTGTTTGTGGCGACTGCCATGCCCACAAGTCCCCTGAAGGCCAGATCAGGTGTCAGTCGTTTCAGTGTGGTTCTGCTTTCACACGGCCTCCAAAGTAGTGTAGCTTTTTCCGGACCTTTCCCACCTCTGTCGCTAATAGTTGTTTCAGCTTCCTAAGAATAGTCTTAATGTCTCTTTCTGGAGGGGCTCCCAACTGCTTAAAACCGCTTCCCATGATGGTAATTATCGGATCGTGTAAATAAAGTGGCAGTTACTTTAATAAGAATAGACTTTGGGAAAGCTGTAGGCTGGAGCTCACTTGTGGCACGGCTTGTCAGCCACAGTACTCGCACCGTCCCCTGTGTTATGGCATTTTATGATTCACAAGGCACTAGGATGTTCTGCATCACATGGCAATATAAACTGGAAAATGACAAGTTAAACTCCATCACAAAATTAATTGCTAACCCTAATGTTCCCCTCTCCCCCCCTACCAAATAAATCTAGGTATAAAGTAAATATGTAATGACAGCAGTTTAGCGTTTTTATTTTAATTATTGCCACTATGTTTTTAATCTGTAAATGTTTTTTAAACTGTGATTATTATCTTCCCATAAATGTGATTATATATATATTTTTTTATTTTTTTTTCTAAGGGGAAACTGTATCGCTGACATTTCTGCAGTCCGTTCTACAAATGGCTGAAAAATATAAAGGTTTGTATACTTTATGCCTGTGGTTCAACGTCTTTACAATTTCATTATATTCTATCAATCCAAAGGGATTATTTTTAACCCTTCCAGCAGAAAGCCTATTGTTGATTGTAGATGGCATGGCAGGGTTCAGGGATTGTGGTCCTAAGAAGTGTCCCTGATTTGGGCCGACAGAGTGAAGTGCTGCACAGACATTGGTAAGAGGTCCATTTTGACCCAGCACAGTGCGCATAGGATCTAGGGAATGCATAGCATGCTTTTGATATGGTAGCAAATCCTGACATTCACTGCATCACCTGGGACCTAGACTGAAGTCTGTAACAGCACAATCACAGGCCTCCTCTCCCTCACCACCATAACACCAGGATTTGTTCCTCCATTCTAAAATGGTGTAAATGGGAAAGCCTCACAGAATATACTTCACACAATGTTAGCGGGGCACTTGGTTCACTGATTGCAGGAATCTCCGACATCTGTATCATGAAATGGCTTTGTTCTAAATATATATATATATATATATATATATATATATATATATATATATATATATATATATATATATATATATATATATATATATATATATATATATAATTCGCAACTGAACACCAGCTACTTGTGTCAGTGCTCTAATTGCTAAAAAACAGCTAACGTATCAAGAGAGACTCCAGGGGTCTGGGTCCTAGTGTGACTCCTAATATTATTTAAGTATTTCCGTTCAGACTACTGTCTGATTTGTCTCTGACATTGTGATAAGCATTGTGTTTTTCTTTATATATTTTTTCTCTATTGTTGTAATAATATTAATATATCCAAACCAGTATGCTGCACGGAGGCCGATGATAAACCGAATGCATGTGGCAGGATGCTTTTTGCCAGTTAATTGATAATTGGAAGAACTGTTTGCCCGCTGGAAGCGTTAGTAGCTACTGACAGTTTAAAAAAAAAAAAAAAACCTTGTTGATAAGACGGTTAATTATGTGAGTGCCATAAGAACCGTATGAAGACCTATATTGCTATAATGGAGGTTGTAAATCTGTGCCCCCAACTTCCATCCGGCGGGTGATGCATATCTGTTAAACAATAAATAGTAATGATGAGTTGAGGCCTGTAATATAGCAGGGGGTCATAGTCTCACCAATGGGCATTGAGTGGGGGCTACTTAAAATTTAAAGGTGAGGGGGAAAATGTTTAGACTTTTTTTGTTTGTTTTTATCCAGGTTCTGAGTTGCAGTATCCGTGCCTAGATTTAATTCATTCGATACAGATTTCAGCCGTCCAGCGGCGTTTGGTTCGGCTGACATCCAGCCAAAATTAGACTCGTTCGAGGCCTCCATTATAAAATCCAGACATCGATCAATTCCATCAGCAACGTCTGGATTTTGCAGTCCGAATGGCATTGTATGCAGTGAATGGTTTTACCCCATTCAGTCTTTAGTGAATCTATATATTAATAATTCTTTGTATGTGTGTTTAATTTCAATATCAGTCATGGAGTGCAGTAATATTTAAGCATATTGTGTATGTATATTTTTTTAAATATATTTTTGACCATATTAATAACGTCACAAGGAAATTGCTCATAAAAGACACAATGTAAAATCCCTGCTGGCATTAAATCTGCAGCGCAGAATCCTAATAAGACGAAAACTAGAATTCATAAAAACAAAGTATCTGAAGAATGTTCTGATCGTTATAACCAAATCCGTGGAGTTTGTTTCCTGATGACCGCGATGGGTTTAGTGTTCAGTACGTGCTTGTGATCTCTGGGTTTCTGCCTTTAAGCAGCTTGTTTATCTCTAAAAGTGTTAATTGAAATTCTTTTTTTACAAGATTAGCAAATATTTAAACCTCCTAGCCATTATGCGTGACAGGTTTGCTCTGCAGTAATTAGACAGTAAGGGCGAGATAATCTATAGATTTACTGCTCTTGGCTTTTAGATGCAAAAGAGGAGTACAGTGGAAATGCCACATATTACGCTGACTCCTGTAATATTATCTTACTGACTGCATGTTTACTTATTTTATTTCAATATCTCACACTTTTTAATGTTGCAGGAATTGTAATTAAAGGGACACTCTAAATACCAAAGTAACTTTAGCTTAAAGGTTTACTCCAAGTACCATGACCAATTCAGTAATGTAAATGGGTCCTGGTATCTAAAGTCTGTATGAGCTATGAAACACTTTACTTACAAAGTTTAACTACTCTGTGGTTGGGGGTGTAACTCCACCTCTGGCAGCGGCATTGGGATGTCATCTGCCAGCCCAGAAGTAGAGTAAAATGAATTGTGCAGAATCTCTCCGCCAATGAATGGCTGCGGTTTCTGGCTTGTGCAGCTCTGTATGAATTAGACGCATGTCGCCAAACCACCAGGGAGCCTCTGAACCCAACAGCAACCATAGTAAGTAAGAGGGGATACTTATCTCAACCAATACAGTGAGCTCTTAAAAGAATAAGCCAACCAAAAGCCAGAGCTTTGAGAAAACACTGTTTTTGGTTAGGTTAACCCTTGCTGTGCTGGTTTTTAATGCTCTATAATTAATTATAAACAGTTAGGTTGAGGTATGGTCTAGCCTTTAACAGCTAAAGGGGATTCATAAAATTTCCTTATTACATATAGTGCTAGAGCTAATTGATAGAATAAATATTTAAAAATCTTACTACTGCTATAGACCAAGAAAACGCTGCCATATACATCTAAACAATAAATTTAAACAAACTGCGTTAATGGCCGGTGTCTGTATTTGTCTTCTCTACCCTTGTGGCTGGCATCTAGGCATGTGCATGGGGAAAATATTCGGCATTCCGATATTCGGGACTTCGGAACTCCAGCATTTCGGGACTTTTCTTGCAGCCGCTTGGTAACTCCCTAATTCCCACGGTATTGGGGAGTTATCTACCAAAAGGCTGAAATACCTAAATTGGTCTTTAAGCCAAATTTACTAATACTAAGTAAAGATTACTTAGTATTAGTAAATTTTGCCCCTACTCGCTATACCGTGAGTAGGGGCATGTCTGGTAAGCAGTGAGCAGCCACAGGCTGTTTAAAAAAATAAATAAAAAAAAGTTTAAAAAGGCGGGAGGACCTATTGTCCTCCCCCCTGGCTCCCACCCCTGAGGGGTGGGTGGGGGCCCTAAAGTAAAAAGGGGAAGTTTAATTCGGACCGAAACGAATTGCACATGTCTACTGGCATCTACCTTTGCACTGTGTCCACTAGACTCCATTAATAAGACCCACAAGTAAATCCCGGGTCAATCGATTGATTAAAAGGAATTGATTCAGACAAACACAAGTCTAGGGATCACTGTTCTGTGATAGGTGCAGCTAGGATGAAGTTTTGTTTAAACTGTTAGATACACAGTTCTGGGAATAGAAACTTCTAAAAAAATAAAGAACCTGTCCTGCTGGTCACATGACATCTGTTAATCTCGTAACTAACCAGTTTTCAGCAACAAAAAATGTCACTGAATGCATCGGTCATGTTATCTATTCTGTCTGTAGTATCAAGATGTGGTGTGTCTCTGCACTGTGAATACAGGATCTCTATCTCTAGTTGGACTTTGTAAAGTCCCCCTTGGGCACAAACAGCAGGTGCACAACAGTAATCTCTCTAATTGCACTGTAGGGCGCATTACTGTGTTTGGTGTCACCACAATCCGTTTGGCACCTGCCTTTGAAGCTATAGAATAGTCCTCTTTTTATATATAATCATATAGATCGTTCTAGATGTGTAACTATATAAGATATGGTTATATTTTGTGTGCTAGTGGTTTTACATTTTAGACGTTTGCATTGTGAAGCCATTATATATATTTATATATATTTTTTAATTTTTTTTTCCCATTATGTTCCAGATGCATTGGACGTGAGTTTGGGAAGAGTAAACTGTGCCGATATGAATGATCTCTGTAATGAACAGAACATCACTGACATTCCTATTGCCAAGATTTACCAGTCAGGAAATGACCCCCTGCTGTACACCGGAATGATGTGTGCCGATGAACTCGCCAGATTTCTCATGCTGTAAGTACCCTTCAGTGCTAAATGTACAGCTATAAAGCTATGTAACATTAAATCTAATAACTGGTACATGTCTGTTCTATTGTGGGCCAATTGCCACCCTTCCACTCCCTAAACTGCACAATGCCAGGATGATAACTTGGGCCAGTTACTTTCAACCACTGGATTGACCTTACAGCCCTTGCTTTAGCCGCGGTGTCTGCAAGCAGCATGTGCAGATTACATTTCCATACCTACCTGACGGGGACCTACCTGACTTTGTATAAGAGTATCGTTAAAGTATGACATGCAGACTGTTTTCTCTTGTTTGTCTCCCTTTATTTGGAGGGTTAATCCTTTGTTGACTCCGTTTTAATAGGATAATGCTAACCATATTTCGATCGAAGTGCCAGGCTTCCTTACATGTAATTAGGTCTCATTTCCTGCGTCTGCTATTCCTTCACATGGTTTTCAGCCTGTTTGGAATTCCTTATTTAATAAAGTATTGAACAGCCAATTCCCTTCCTGTAATCTGGAGTGTGTGTCCACAATGTATCCTAAACTGGGGTACCAGGGAATTAGAGAGAGAATTTTATATCAAAATAAGAAAAATTCACCAACTCGCCTGCTTTTTATTTTAAATTTTTTCCTCCACCTTAACTGTTTTGGCCTAAAGTGTGCGGAGGTGAATTCCTGTGTTTAATTTTTTTAGAATAATCCACTGATTCTCTTCTGACTGTGCTGGATTCACTGCAATATATTTATAGACCACATGGGCATGTTTTTACCCCTTCCCCCATTAACTTCCCTATATCTGCTGCTGTCAAATCCCTCTCCAGCCTTTCCCATTGTTATGTTGCTCTCCGCTCTCCCGATGCCCTAGACGCCATTGTCTTTTATCTCCCGCCATTTCTTTTCCCTGTCCTGTCAGGATGTTACCATTCCTTGAAGCCAGCAACCAGCTGCTGCCACCATCTGTTTAATGTCTAGCCCTGTGGATGTCACTCTCTAATTACTTCCTACGTTTTCAATACGTTGTCAATCCACGGCTTTCCCATAAACAGCCCATTTGTAAATGTTTTGGTCCATATGCAGAACCTCTATCAAAATGACCAATCTTTCTCTGGGACTGAAATATCCCTGACTGGTGTGTGGCACAAATCCGTAGATGAGGGTTTATAGTGTATTTACCCCAGTACAAAACATTACATTTACAAATACACTGTTCTGAAAGTCGCTTACCCTAACCTGCTGGATCTCTACAGATTTAACCTTTACAAATCATCTTCTGTTTCCAGGTCAGCTCTCTGCTGGGAGAGATAAAGCCACATTCTCCATTCTGAGTGCATGATCACACAATATTAACCTGGGTTATTCAATAAAGGGTGCCTTTTGGGCAAGTCAAAGTGACATTTTAGGTTTAAAAAAAAAAAAAAAGGTTCCCCAACTCAGCGGTTTTGTTTTGGTTTCGAAATGGACTTTGATGTTGTTTACGCTTGATGAGAATGATGGGATTTGTAGTTTGATCCAGGATATGGGGTCAGTACTGTTCAGCAGATACAATTAAATGAATGAAATAAAACCATGGCATGTTTTCTCTGTAGGAGTAAGTTGGACCTCCCTCTGCGCCTCCCTACCATGGAAGATGCAGAAAATTATCTCTCTGCGGTTTTCCACAAGAATAATTTACCTTATCACAGCTTCTCGGCTTTAGGAATATTCACTTCTCACACGGAGGAAGGTAAGTGTGAAAAAAAAAAAAGGGGGGGGTAAAATCTCCCACTTTGCAGAATCACAATATGCGGAATGAAGGATTCTATCATTTTCTCGTGTTTTCCATACACAATTATATTATGCCTCCATTATACCACACATTTTCATAACAAATTAATATTTTAGCAGATTACAATATAAAATAAAGGAACATCAAAGGGCCAGGAACACAAACCTCGATTCCTGACCCTATAGTGTAAAAAACACCATCTAGCTCACTGGCCTCCCTAAATATAGCAAAATCTTACATTTATTCCAATTGGCTGCTGCTGGCTCTGCCCCTGATCTGCCTGCTTGGCTGACAAAATCAGAAGTGATGATCTGAGCCAATCACAATGCTTTCACATAGAATTGGCTGAGACTGTCAAGGAGGCAGAGCCAGCACAAGCCAAACACAGCCCAGCCCAATCCGCATCTCCTCATTGAATCCATGCATCTCCATGAGGAAAGTTCAGTGTCTGCATGCAGAGGGTGGAGACACTGAATGTCAGCACCTCTTGCAGCCATCTGTGGAGTGGCCAGTGGAGGTACCCCTAGGCTGTAATGTAAACACTGCATTTTCTCTGAAACAAACCGTGTTTACAGCAAAAAGCCTGAAGGGAATGATTCTACTCACCAGAACAAAAACAATAAGCTGTAGTTGTTATAGTGACTATAGTGTCCCTTTAGCAATAATTTGACACTTTTTTACTTAGTAGCACAATAAAAAATATACTTTATAGAACTTTTATTATGATGATCTGAAATTTTTAATTATTAGTTTAGAGCTATATAAAATCTGTAGCTCCTCTGTTTAGAATAGACAAACCACGGCCCAACAAGAATGTTCTAAATTAGTAGTTCCCCTACCAGCCCAGGATTTAGGGATTACCCCCCACCACCAGCCCAGGATTTAGGGATAACCCCCCCTACCAGCCCAGGATTTAGGGATAACCCCCCACCAGCCCAGGATTTAGGGATAACCCCCCACACCAGCCCAGGATTTAGGGATAACCCCCACACCAGCCCAGGATTTAGGGATAACCCCCACACCAGCCCAGGATTTAGAGATAACCCCCACCAGCCCCCCTAGTCCAGGATTTAGGGGAACCCCCCTACTAGTCCAGGATTTAGGGATAACCCCCACACCAGCCCAGGATTTAGGGATAACCCCCACACAAGCCCAGAATTTAGGAGTAACCCCCCCTACTAGTCCAGGATCTAGGGATACCCCCACACCAGCCCAGGATTAAGGGATAACCCCCACACCAGCCCAGGATTTAGGGATAACCCCCACACCAGCCCAGGATTTAGGGATAACCCCCACACCAGCCCAGGATTTAGGGATTATCCCCTACCAGCCAGGATTTAGGGATTATCCCCTACCAGTCCAGGATTTAGGGGTAACCCCCCTACTAGTCCAGGATTTAGGGATAACCCCCACACCAAGCCCAGAATTTAGGGAGTAACCCCCCCTACTAGTCCAGGATCTAGGGATTACCCCCACACCAGCCCAGGATTAAGGGATAACCCCCACACCAGCCCAGGATTAAGGGATAACCCCCACACCAGCCCAGGATTTAGGGATAGCCCCCACACTAGCCCAGGATTTAGGGATAACCCCCACACCAGTCCAGGATTTAGGGATTACCCTGTTGTGCCGAAAGTGTTTTATTTGTTTGTTTTTTCTTCTTGTAAAAACACCTTAGACACAACTGGCTAATCCCTGTATCCTGGACTGGTAGGGGGTACTTAAGGACTGGGTTGGGAACCACTGTTATAAATATTAAATCCATTACTGGAGAGGATTTATAGCATGGGGTAAAACAGACCCACTGACCCATCTTCAGAAGGATATTGATACCTTAGAGAGGGAGTTCAGAGAAGGGCTACTAAACTGGTTCATGGATTGCTGGATAAAACTTACCAGGAAAGGTTAAAGGATCTTAACATGTATAGCTTGGAGGAAAGACGAGACAGGGGGGATATGATAGAAACATTTAAATATATAAAGGGAATCAACACAGTAAAGGAGGAGACTATATTTAAAAGAAGAAAAACTACCACAACAAGAGGACATAATCTTAAATTAGAGGGACAAAGGTTTAAAAATAATATCAGGAAGTATTACTTTACTGAGAGGGTAGTGGATGCATGGAATAGCCTTCCAGCTGAAGTGGTAGAGGTTAACACAGTAAAGGAGTTTAAGCATGCGTGGGATAGGCATAAGGCTATCCTAACTATAAGATAAGGCTAGGGACTAATGAAAGTATTTAGAAAATTGGGCAGACTAGATGGGCCGAATGGTTCTTATCTGCCGTCACATTCTATGTTAATACAAAATAGCGATTTGCGCTTGTAGTATGAGTCGCCATAACAATCTAAATGGAAGTAAACCAGAAATTAATCGAAAGATAAAAGCCAGCGTGCAAGATGTAAATATCCTGCAAAAAAAAGCCATGTTCTATTCTCAGTAAATGCTTCGCTGTGTGCACATACACAATGTGTGAAGGAGAGGCAGTGACCGTGCAGCTGGGGAATTCACAAATGATTTATTATTTCTGTGGTTTTCTTACAACATGTAGGAAGATTGACCGAGAGATATGTTGTCACTAGCAGAATTCTGAATAATGAGTACATAGGCCATTGTCAGACACAGCCTGTGTTTAAAGGGACAGTCTCTGAGATGATTACATTTCATTGTAAAAACTAATATGTATCCATTTAATGTTTAAAGTTATATAAATAAAATGAAAGCATTAAATATTCCCTGCCACTAGGCTTGTTTCTAAACATTCTGATCACTAACAGTCAGTAGATGTTTGAAGCTTAAAAATATCTTCGTTTCCACTCCGAGCCCTGGTGTTTTAACGGCTGCATGTTACTAACATTGACTTTCACGGATTTCACTTGGGATTTACTGCCTTGGACACCATAAAAGGTTTACTTGGTGTATTTAATCTGTAATCCTCTAAGCAGGTCACCTTTAAGCTTAACATACGCCTGATTTGATAAATTTACCAAGATTTTCTTTTTAAACTGCATACATCTTGCTATGTAGGCTTTACTACAGCAATGTCCCTAAATAAAGAATGTCTTTTTAAATATAGAAAGTATTGAACGTTTGTAGTTGTGTCTTTTTGATTTTACACACAGGTGACACAGGTGTACTTTTTAGTCAGATAGTGGCCAAAATTGAGAGTACACCCGGAACATGCATTTTACAGGAAAGGTGCTGCCATAGAGACCAAAATGTATACAAAGTAGAGATTCAGGAACAGCGCACACACAATCACACAGTTTTTACATCTTACAAGGCTGTTTAATATCTCCTATCTTAGCAAACTAAATGGGAATTCAGTTCCATATATGGCCATATTGTGTTAAGCCCACCACTACGTCACAGTACCCCAGTATTGGTGGGTACTACACTAATTACATCACAATTCCCCAATATTTGTGGGTCCTACACTAATTATATCACAGTACCCCAATATCGGAGGGTCTTACACTAATTACATCACAGTACCCCAATATCGGTGGGTCTTTCCCTAATTATGCCACAGTACCCCAATATAGGGGGGTTCTACACTAATTACGTCACAGTACCCCAATATCGTGGGCCCTACACTAAATTTAAGATGGAAGACCAATTAAATCGTAAACTAAAGTGTATTTTAATAATCTATTGTTAGAGTACTTGGAATATATGTATCTTGCTAACTTAATAATCATAGAGCTAGTAATGTTATGTAGGTACTCATAATGCATGTTGTATATCTGCTGTAGATCAAATTAAAAAATTCTTAAATTCATACTTTCCTGTGGTCACCTCGTATGGGTAGGGTGGGGTGCTCAACCAAAAGGTATTTGATCTGGACTCCAAACATTCATAGAAAATAGGGGGGCACACATGGAACGTGCATTTCTCAGCATTGGTGCTGCCGCAGTGACCAGAAATTTAACAAAATACAGATTAAGGAGCAATGCACACATAAACATCTAGTTGTGCATTTTACAAGGCTGCCCGCAATCCACAGGAAGTGACAAGTGTTCATTGTTACTGTGTCGGATGAAATCTCGCATTTAGGGTCTTCTATTAATCTCGAAAAGGCGATGTTAACATATCCAGCAGATACTAATTGCCCCACATTAACCGTTAAGTACTGTTTCATGGAACAAGCTGATAACCAGTAACCATTTTCGCTATTACTGGCTTGTCACTGAAATACAGCAAGAAGCGACTCCAAGTTGGCTTTAAATCTCTATATTGCAGGTTTCAGTCCTGCCCCCGCTATGTTACAATACAGTGGGATGTGATAAGCCTGGGAAGGAGTCCAGCAGTTCATCATGCATTCATTCACTTTGTGTTTTCTGTGTGTGTGTATGTCAATGCTGAGAAACTCTGCAATATAGATATACAGTGTGTACGCTGTCTGTATCTGTATACTCAGTGCATCAGTAACCGGTAGCACGTTAATTAGTGCACATTCATCATTATCTCCGTTACAATTAGTATAATTACCTATAGTTTATGGGAAATTCATTCTATGCCCATTGAAAGTCTATAGGGGGCATTGGTGTTCATTATTTCACCCTCCATTACCTCAACAGGGAGGCTGTTATTTGATTAGGTGTTCTGAATTTTGTACGTAGAATGTGACGGCAGATAAGAACCATTCGGCCCATCTAGTCTGCCCAATTTTCTAAATACTTTCATTAGTCTCTAGCCTTATCTTATAGTTAGGATAGCCTTATGCCTATCCCACACATGCTTAAACTCCTTTACTGTGTTAACCTCTACCAGTTCAGCTGGAAGGCTATTCCATGCATCCACTACCCTCTCAGTAAAGTAATACTTCCTGATATTATTTTTAAACCTTTGTCCCTCTAATTTAAGACACTGTCCTCTTGTTGTGGTAGTTTTTCTTCTTTTAAATATAGTCTCCTCCTTTACTGTGTTGATTCCCTTTATATATTTAAATGTTTCTATCATATCCCCCCTGTCTCGTCTTTCCTCCAAGCTATACATGTTAAGATCCTTTAACCTTTCCTGGTAAGTTTTATCCCGCAATCCATGAACCAGTTTAGTAGCCCTTCTCTGAACCCTCTCTAAGGTATCAATATCCTTCTGAAGATACGGTCTCCAGTACTGTGTACAATACTCCAAGTGAGGTCTCACCAGTGTTCTGTACAATGGCATGAGCACTTCCCTCTTTCTACTGCTAATACCTCTCCCTATACAACCAAGCATTCTGCTAGCATTTCCTGCTGCTCTATTACATTGTCTGCCTACCTTTAAGTCATCAGAAATAATCACCCCTAAATCCCTTTCCTCATATGTTGAGGTTAGGACTCTATCAAATATTCTGTACTCTGCCCTTGGGTTTTTACGTCCAAGATGCATTATCTTGCACTTATCCACATTAAATGTCAGTTGCCACAATTCTGACCATTTTTCTAGTTTACCCAAATCATTTGTCATTTGGCTTATCCCTCCTGGATCTCTAACCCCGATGTTACAGTATCCCAGGCATCGAAACAGCTTGCTGTCAGTTTACATTGCTCATGGGTTTGTACATTGAGTTAGATTAATTTGCACGAGGTTCAAGGATTATTATTGTTGTATTATTTATATAGCACAGTACAGTGGGTAAAATATGCTCAGTCAGTAATTGTTTTGTCCAGGTGAGGCAGGCAGAGCGGGAACGGAAGAACTAAAATAGCACTCACATTATTCCCTAATACAAGAGCTAGAGGGGCTAAGCCTGGCAAAGCATTGTGGGACTTGTAGTCTTGTAACAAGGGGTGGTCTGCCCTGGTCTAGAGTAACATTCAAAATAGAAAGTGAATCCCTAATGAAATAGATTCTTTAGTAAATCCCTGTTTCCTTACTCTGTGTTTCTCCCATGTGTTTGATCTCAGCAGTTGATGCCTTGACTGAAGCCGGGAAAAGCCTGACTGGTTTTATCAATGTGGCCATTTACTGCGGGGAACGAGCTTCTGCCTTGTAAGTATGTGATCACAGAGTAATAAAGCAAACGCAACATCGACACGCTACATATTGTCTGTTCACAAAGCTGGGAATTTTGGAAAATGAAAGAGAATTGCAAATTTTACACCTTGATAAGTGAGCTACTAAAATGACCCAGCTTGGCGATTTTGGGTGGAAGTGTGCAATTCCCCTGTTAATGGCGCACTTTTTTAGTGAATAAATCTGTGTGTAGTGTAAATATCGATTAGACATAGTGAGCAATGTAGATAGGAGTATTTGGTTCTGTTTGGCTAGTGCAATGTATGATCCCTTGTCACTGGTTTACTGCTCACCTACCAGGACTCAGGGTTAATTTATAGAGAGCACTGAGCTAACAGAATTACTGACCGATATATAGATCCTTCAACCATTCATATAAAAGATTGTCCCCGTCACACAAGACATGCTCTTACAATATGTTGTCAGTGTACAGCTATATAAATAATAATGTAACTGCGTGCCATGACACCTTCTGTACTTGGATCTCTTTTATTCTTAATGCAGGCTGTCAGAGTGACAGCCGGGGAGGTGTGGCTGAAACGAGTCATTTAACTCCTAAATGGCCGTGACATTCAGGGTCATGATCTAGACACCAGAACTGTTTCATTAAGATAACATTGTATCCCTTTAATGCTTGTTTGCAGGATTCTGGAATAAATGCAGCTTTAAATGTGGAATGTGAGCACACAGATCTGATTCAATTAGCTAGCTAAATATATACCTGTGCATAGTATATCTGAGCTAAATATATACCTGTGCATAGTATATCTGAGCTAAATATATACCTGTGCATAGTATATCTGAGCGAACGATATACCTGTGCATAGTATATCTGAGCGAACGATATACCTGTGCATAGTATATCTGAGCGAACGATATACCTGTGCATAGTATATCTGAGCGAACGATATACCTGTGCATAGTATATCTGAGCGAACGATATACCTGTGTATAGTATATCTGACAGTTAAACGGTTGTGTTGCGTCCTTTTAGCTGCACATTCGCCATTATTCCGGTTTGCGCGCCGCTGTCTGGCATTTCGGATGGATAATATAGGATCTTTATACGTAGTGAGTTCTGCATCTCCCTTACACGGACTGTGTGTATTTTATGGGTTTTGTGGTTTCGGTGCTTGGCCTGCAGTGTTGTTTTATCCAGTTCCTTCAGATAAAGGATTTATTTTTATTTTTTTTATTTTTTTCCCCTTTCTTTGATATTTTCTTTAACCCCTTCATGACTGTGGACGTATCTGGTACGTCTGGCAGAAAACATTCCATAATGACCTTGGACGTACCTGCTACGTCCGCAGCTATTTTGAGCTCTGGAAGCTCTGATAGTATTGCAGTGATGCTCTACATGTGCGGAGTGCCTCGAGGGGTCCTGGCACTCAGTGCATATATAATAATATATATTAAAAAATTAAATAGAAAATAAATAATGATCAATATTAACCCCCATCCCTTTCTAAAGGCAGTGAATCATGGGGCTTGTGGGGGTGTCCCTAGCCTGCCTCATCATAAGGGGCAGGCTGGGGTCATCCAATCACAGCTTGCCCCATTAGCAATTTCATCCCAAGTGTGTTCCCCATTTCTCTAATTAGTGTGGCTCTGCGTCCCTCTCATCACTCATCACTAATTAGTGCGAGAGATCTGTGGTTTGGCTAGAGAGATTTAGGTGATTATAGGTAGGGATTTGTAAACTCTTGAGACCCAAAGGATCTTTTCAGATCCATTAACCCCTGTCTTGCCAGTGATCACTATAATCACCGGCTTTTGCACAGCAGTAATTGTCTGCTGTTTGTGCATATATTTTTTTTTATTTTTTTTTTGAGACCCAAAAGCTCTTTTCAGAACGATTTACTCTAGTAAATCATATGATATGATGAAAATAATGGTATCTTTAGAATGAACATTTAATAGTGAGGTAAACGGTATACAATATGTGTGGGCACAGTAAATATATAAGAGGCAAATACATCTAAACACAGCCACTGCAGAAAAAGAGCCCTGGTCCTTAACGGTAATACAATTGAAAAATTGCCTGGTCACTAAGGGGTTACTTGTCGGCTGTTTTTCCTCTTCCATCGTTCTGTATAATGGCTGATTGCTTTCATATTTAGTTCCAGTTGTTTATTGCAATACTTTTATTTTCAAACAACTAAAACTGCTTTCTAGTGAGTAAAATACTGGGATTATTCTTTTTAAAGGATTTTTAATTTAGCTGTTATAATAATAATAATCATATGGACAGTTGTGTTGTGTAACGGAACTGCCCCCCTGTAACTGAGGCACTGCCCCCCTGTAACTAAGGCACTGCCCCCCTGTAACTGAGACACTGCCCCCCTGTAACTGAGACACTGTAACTGAGGCACTGCCCCCCTGTAACTGAGACACTGCACCTGAGGCACTGCCCTCCTGTAACTGAGGCACTGCCCTCCTGTAACTGAGGCACTGCCCCCCTGTAACTGAGGCACTGCCCCCCTGTAACTGAGGCACTGCACCTGAGGCACTGCCCCCTGTAACTGAGACATTGCCCCCTGTAACTGAGTCACTGCCTGCTGTAACTGAGACACTGCCCCCCTGTAACGAGGCACTGCAACCTGAGGCACTGCCCCCTGTAACTGAGACACTGCCCCCTGTAACTGAGGCACTGCCCCCCTGTAACTGAGTCACTGCCCCCCTGTAACTGAGGCACTGCCCCTGAGGCACTGCCCCCCTGTAACTGAGGCACTGCCCCCCTGTAACTGAGGCACTGCCCCCCTGTAACTGAGGCACTGCCCCCCTGTAACTGAGACACTGCACCTGAGGCACTGCCCCCTGTAACTGAGGCACTGCCCATGAGGCATTGCCCCCTGTAACTGAGGCACTAGGGATATTATTTAGTGTGGAGGGGGATGCCGGGAGTATAGGGATATTATTTGGTGGAGGGGGATGCCGGGAGTATAGGGATATTATTTGGTGGAGGGGGATGCCGGGAGTATAGGGATATTATTTGGTGGAGGGGGATGCCGGGAGTATAGGGATATTATTTGGTGGGGATGGCGGGAGTATAGGGATATTATTTGGCGGCGGGAGTATAGGGATATTTGGTGGCGGGGATGGCGGGAGTATAGGGAAATTATTTAGTGGGGGGATGGCGGGAGTATAGGGATATTTGGTGGAGGGGATGGCGGGAGTATATGGATATTATTTGGTGGAGGGGGTGGCGGGAGTATAGGGATATTGGGTGGAGGTGGCGGAGTATAGGATATATTTAGTGGGGTGCCGATATAGGGATATTTAGTGGGGTGGGTGCCGAGTATAGGGATATTATTTAGGGGTGGCGGGAGATAGGATATTATTTAGGGGTATGGAGTATAGGGATATTTGGTGAGGGGTGGCGAGCATAGGGATATTTGGTATGGAGTATAGGGATATTTGGTGGAGGTATGGAGTATAGGGATATTATTTAGTGGGGGGTGCCGAGTATAGGGATATTATTTAGTGGGGGGGTGCCGAGTATAGGGATATTATTTAGTAGTGGGGGGTACGGAGAGGGATATTATTTGCGGAGGGGTGCCGAGTATAGGGATATTTAGTGGGGGAATGCTGGGAGGAGCAAGGATAGTATTTGGTGGAGGGATGCCGAGTATAGGTATATTATTTAGTGGGGGATTCCGGAGTATAGGGATATTATTTGGTGCAGGGGGGTGCCGGGAGTATAGGGATATTATTTGGTGGAGGGGGTGCCGGGAGTATAGGGATATTATTTAGTGGGGGGGGAATGCTGGGAGTATAAGGATAGTATTTGGTGGAGGGGATGCCGGGAGTATAGGTATATTATTTAGTGGGGGGATTCCGGGAGTATAGGGATATTATTTGGTGCAGGGGGGTGCCGGGAGTATAGGGATATTATTTGGTGCAGGGGGGTGCCGGGAGTATAGGGATATTATATAGTGGAGGGGGGGTCCTGGGAGTATAGGGATATTATTTGGTGGAGGGGGGTGCCGGGAGTATAGGTATATTATTTGGTGGGGGAGAGGCCGGGAGTATAATCTCATGAACTGCAGACTCAGCAGGTGACCTTATTCTGCTGTGAGTGTGTTGTTTCCAAAATCCGCCCTGTGCGATCAGTCGCTCATAACCTGTATTATATCTAACCCCCGGTCAAACGTTTTATCGCTCTCCCTGTTAAGCCCTGAACATGCTGTGACACACCATTCCCCCAGGCTGCGATTACATGGGAAAACGATTCCAGTCTAGTTTGATCAATCCCATATGAAAGCAGTGTTTTCACTGTAAGTTGCGTGCCAGCGTTTACTGTCAATGGCGCCAAATTCACCTTCTCTGTCCTTTCCGAGCTCTGATGGTCGGCCAGATCTAATTCCTCCGTCTTTATTCTGCATTTTCCACCTTCCTGCGCTCGCCTTATGCAGAACAAGTAAGGAAAACAAACAGATTATATTGCATTCTTAGGATCTCCCAGAAAAGAACGCAGGACAGAAAATCTATTTTTTTTCTTCTCGGGACCATAGGAAAGGCAACGTTAAGTGATTTATTATTCCTCAGACATGATTCTCCATGCGTTCATGCTGTAACAACATACACCAGTGTACAAATGCTTACCTTTAGCTTGCCTAAAACACGTAGGTAAGTCTGTATTGGCGAGGCCAGCCATCATTGTCTTAAGCGGTTTTAGTCTCTAATGTGAAACACCAGATAATGGCATTAATAACCCTCAGAGAATTTAATATAAATGCATCGGTTTTTGTTTTGTTAGATCTGAAAAGTTTGGCGTGTCTCCTCCAGCCATCCTTTTTACCTGGAGCGATGATAAAACGATCTATGGTGTTTCTCTGCAGAGCTTGACGGCAGAGGAGATTGTTCATCTGATCAAGCACCAATCACTTGGAGTGTTTGTGAGTTTTCTTTGTAATACATATTATATATTGTTTCATCATAACGCAAGAAATACAAAGTAGTGTACAGCGCATAAATCAATATGGAATAATATTATACATTCATATCCGTAACCATAAAGTGCATCACAGTGGCCCAAAAAGTGTAAATAAATAAAAATGTTTATAAAAAAACAAAACACTCTCACAGGGTAATATGGTTTTTGTAATCTATATAAAACAATCACAGATGCAGTTTTATAGTTATCACTCTCACATGTTTGAGCCTGGAGGAGTGATAGCTGTAGGATTCGAAGTATAGCCAGTTGATTGTGCAGCTATCAGCAATCTGACAAACATAGAAACATAGAATGTGACGGCAGATAAGAACCATTCGGCCCATCTAGTCTGCCCAATTTTCTAAATACTTTCATTAGTCCCTGTTTATATCTTGAAAAGTTAGCACTAACTAACACTGAGTACTTAGAGATCCAGCTATAGAACCCATTAGCAACTATAAACCCCCCCATCATGAGTCTTCAGACCGTCTTCTCTGCCTGTTACAGATTGATACGTATATGGTATTCTGTGAGTATCAAGTGGAACACTAATAGACAGATATGGTGAGACAGCGCTGGTCAACTTACAGGCAGCAACCTTTAAAAAGGAAACCCTCCAAACCCTTTAAAACAAGACAAAATAAACAATAAAAAGGCTGCACCACAGAATAATAAAAAATATATATAATAAGTCCAACTTATGTGTCCTTGCGAATAGTCTTTCCAACAAATAGTGCAGTGGTAAAGTCTTCATAAACTGTAGTGGTTCCACTTTTATAGAAGACAAAAAGAGAGGGACAACCAATAGTGCAGTATGTATAGTTCCAATATGAGTTAGTTCTGATGAGTTGTGGGCGAAACGCGCGCGTCAGGGGCTATCGGCGATTCTTTGCTAATACCTTGTAGTGTGGGATACTTACCAGATTGTCCACACTTCCCTCAGAATCCCTTTTGTATACTACTGTTAGAATTGGGCGGTTTTTAGGTATTGGGTTTTTTTTCCCCCTGTATATTAACGTATTTGTGGCACTCTATTTATCATTTACTTTATTACTACTTTTGATAAGGGGTCACTGATTTTTCACTTACTGATAATCCGCCAATTAGACTTCTCTACAGTTTTTATTTTTGTGATCATAGATTTCCTTTTTCGTTAAGTCATCCAATACCATTTGCAACTTGACTTCTCTTAGAGGTACTAAGCGCCACAATTTGTGTTATAGTTGATCACATACTGCAACATTGTATTGATGCAGTGTTCATTTATCAGAGGTTCACTGAAAACTTTTGAACAGGTCCTCTGCATTTGTTATTCCTTCGCTATGTACTCCTTATCTTACATGTTTTGATATTATTTTTAACCCTTAATAAGGGACTATCACTTTAGAACTGCAATCCCTCTATTATAATACATTGCAACTAAGTGTATAGTGAGTAGTATTTTTCATTACTTTGTGCTATATTAGGCTATCTACACTTGATTTTTTAACTTATTTATTAAAAGTTCATTTTTAATTATTCGCAGGGCACTCAATTGTTTTGTTTCTGTAATTACTACCTTGGTAGTTTTGTGTGGGTTAACCCCACTATGAGTGTTTTCCCTATAGCTTCCATTTCTCTTCTTTTTTTTTTCTTCGAACTGCTATATCACACTGGGGATTGCTATGCTCTGCATATTCCCCTGAGCTTTTAATCACTTAGCTCTTTTAAGAGCTGTTCCTGTTATGCTCTCCTGGAGGAGAGGTCTTCCCCACATGGTCCTGGAGGACAGAAGCTGATCCAGGGTGGAAGGAAGACGGCGAGACTCCAGTTAAGCTACGGCAGTTGTGGAGTCTGCGGTGGTTGTGGTGTCTGCTGCAGTGTTTGGAGTCCTCAGGAAGCGCTAGGAGCATCCATCAACGGAGGGTACTCGGTCGGAGTACAGGGAGCTCCGTTACAATTTCTATCTGGGGTTACCCCCATTTTCTCAGTGTACCTAATTGTTGGCTCTATCTCTGCTCTTTTTCTTATGATTGTAACATGAGTTTGATGGGGACCGTTACCCTGGGAGGATTGAAGACTAGGGCAGAGTCTGGGGGAAGATGATTTTATTAAGTACACAGGGAGAAGGTGCTAATAATGAAATCATGTTTTTTTTTATTTTTCTATATATTTAACCTCCAGCGAGGGTCTGGTTTTAGGAGATAAACGGAGGTCAGAAGCCCATTGCTTAGCTCACAGAATGTGCTTTATCTGCCCACAAACCTAGAGTACTCTGCATTCAGACAAACCTCGTCTAACTGAGAAGCAGAATGTTACAAATACCAATTATCACAAACTCTTTAATTTTTTTTTTATTTTTTTTTTTTCAGCCAGAGATCACAGTGGAAAATTTTCCTTCTTTCTTCACTCCTAAAAAGCCTTTACTGCTTTTATTCTCAGACAGCAGGATTGGTCACCGTGATGGAAAATCTATTCAGAGCTTGGTGCGAGGAAGGTACTTGGAGTCGTATCGGACTGGCTGGATCAATCTGTAAGTAAAAATAGACATATATTAACGGGATCTAGATTGAAGAAATGTAAAAAACAAAACAAAAAAAAAACAACTTGTTTTAAATTGTGAAATTTGTCTGGAGCAGGTAGTAGAAGGATTTAACTGGTGGTCTGGGCAGGAGGAAGTAAAAGGAGGGAATTTAAGCTTTGTGCAGGAGGAAGAGGAGCTTTGAGTGAGAGGTGGGGACTGGAGCTCTGGGATAGAGGAGCTCAGTGGGGACTGGAGCTCTGGGATGGAGGCGCTCAGTGGGGACTGGAGCTCTGGGATGGAGGTGCTCAGTGGGGACTGGAGCTCTGGGATGGAGGCGCTCAGTGAGCAGTGGGGACTGGAGCTCTGGGATGGAGGCGCTCAGTGAGCAGTGGCGACTGGAGCTCTGGGATGGAGGCGCTCAGTGAGCAGTGGCGACTGGAGCTCTGGGATGGAGAAGCTCTGACAGGAGGGGACTGGAGCTCTGGGATGGAGAAGCTCTGACAGGGGACTGGAGCTCTGCGATGGGCTCTGACTGAGAGGAGGGGACTGGAGCTCTGGTATGGAGAAGCTCTGACTGACAGGAGGGGACTGGAGCTCTGGGATGGAGACTCTCTGAAAGGAGGGGACTGGAGCTCTGGGATGGAGCTCAGTGAGAGGAGGGGACTGGAGCTCTGGGGAGGAGAGGACAGAAGCTCTGAGTGAGCTGATGGGACCTCTGGGATGGAGTAGCGCAGAGCTCCAGCCTCCTGCTCTCACCCAGAGGAGGGTGCTGGAGAAGATCTGACTGATGGGAGGGGACTGGAGCTCTGGGATGGAGGAGCTCTGACAGGAGGGGACTGGAGCTCTGGGATGGAGGAGCTCAGTGAGCGGAGGGAACTGGAGCTCTGGGATGGAGAAGCTCTGACAGGTGGACTGAAACTCTGGGATGGAGAAGCTCTGACTGACAGGAGGGGACTGGAGCTCTGGGATGGAGGAGCTCTGACAGGAGGGGACTGGAGCTCTGGGATGGAGGAGCTCAGTGAGCGGAGGGAACTGGAGCTCTGGGATGGAGAAGCTCTGACAGGTGGACTGAAACTCTGGGATGGAGAAGCTCTGACTGACAGGAGGGGACTGGAGCTCTGGGATGGAGGAGCTCTGACAGGAGGGGACTGGAGCTCTGGGATGGAGGAGCTCAGTGAGCGGAGGGAACTGGAGCTCTGGGATGGAGAAGCTCTGACAGGTGGACTGAAACTCTGGGATGGAGAAGCTCTGACTGACAGGAGGGGACTGGAGCTCTGGGATGGAGAAGCTCTGACAGGTGGACTGAAACTCTGGGATGGAGAAGCTCTGACTGACAGGAGGGGACTGGAGCTCTGGGATGGAGGAGCTCTGACAGGAGGGGACTGGAGCTCTGGGATGGAGGAGCTCAGTGAGCGGAGGGAACTGGAGCTCTGGGATGGAGAAGCTCTGACAGGTGGACTGAAACTCTGGGATGGAGAAGCTCTGACTGAGGAGGGACTGGGCTCTGGGACTCTGACAGGAGCTCTCTGGGATGGAGGAGCTCTGACAGGAGGGGACTGGAGCTCTGGGATGGGCCTGACAGGTGGACTGAAACCTGGGATGGGCTCTGACTGACAGGAGGGACTGGAGCTCTGGATGGAGGAGCTCTGGCAGGAGGACTGGAGCTCTGGGATGGAGGAGCTCAGTGAGCGGAGGGAACTGGAGCTCTGGGATGGAGAAGCTCTGACAGGTGGACTGAAACTCTGGGATGGAGAAGCTCTGACTGACAGGAGGGGACTGGAGCTCTGGGATGGAGGAGCTCTGACAGGACTCTCTGGGATGGAGGAGCTCTGACAGGAGGGGACTGGAGCTCTGGGATGGAGGAGCTCAGTGAGCGGAGGGAACTGGAGCTCTGGGATGGAGAAGCTCTGACAGGTGGACTGAAACTCTGGGATGGAGAAGCTCTGACTGACAGGAGGGGACTGGAGCTCTGGGATGGAGAAGCTCTGACAGGTGGACTGAAACTCTGGGATGGAGAAGCTCTGACAGAGGAGGGGACTGGAGCTCTGGGGTGGAGCAGCTCTGACAGGAGGGGACTGGAGCTCTGGGGTGGAGGAGCTATGACAGGAGGGAACTGGAGCTCTGGGATGGAGGAGCTCAGTGAGCGGAGGGAACTGGAGCTCTGGGATGGAGAAGCTCTGACAGGTGGGGAGAAACTCTGGGATGGAGAAGCTCTGACTGACAGGAGGGGACTGGAGCTCTGGGATGGAGAAGCTCTGACAGGGAGGGGACTGGAGCTCTGGGATGGAGAAGCTGGAGCTCTGGGATGGAGAAGCTCTGACAGAGGAGGGGACTGGAGCTCTGGGATGGAGTAGCTCTGACAGGTGGGGACTGGAGCTCTGGGATGGAGAAGCTCTGACTGAGAGGAGGGGACTGGAGCTCTGAGTTAGAGGAGGTCCAATGTCAGAGACTTTGAGCAGCTTAGAGATACTTTTGGGTAGGGAAGGGGAGAAGCAGTTACATCATCAAACATGCACACGATGAACACTAGGCAGCCCTGAACGGAGTACTGGGGTGCAACAAGCCCCACTAAACACACAAGTGCCAGAATTATGTGAAACATTGTACATACAGAATCCCACCACCACCATGACCACTTCACATCACTGAAGTAGTCATGGAGGTTGGAGTAACGGTTTAACAGTTATCCAGCTTTCTAAGTGCTATTTAAGGAGGACCTCAACCCCCACACTTGATTCCTTGATAGGAAGCGTCATTAGAGGTGAATGTAACCCTGCAATGTAAGCATTACTGAATCTACTAAATGGCAGGATCACGGCGCCCAGAGCGCTTCCTTCAGGCAGCATTAACAGTTTCCCGAACACATAAAGCAGAGGATTAGATTCAAACCCACTGGGTGGAAATGCCATTTGTGTTGCAAACAAGCCATATTTTAAAGAGGAGTCGTTCAATCTTGTTCAAGTGTATTTATTTTTAGTGAGAACGCAGCCTCTCCATCCTCTGGTCTGTATAAGGCTTCCCCAGTGTTTCCTTTTTTTACCTCTTTGTCATAACTCAGAACATTGATTGGAATATTCTATACCAGAGGTCTCAGACAGCTTCCTGCTGTCCCTGGGGAAGGTTAAAGCAGCTCATAGTGATAAGATCTTCCTGAAATCCACTCATTGACTGGGTTGGAACTTCACTGAACTTGAAGTCCAAAGATATACTGAAACAAAGGGGAGAGACCGCTTCTGTTAATCCCCCAGCTATAACCTGTGTATCGAGGATCTTGCACTCCATATATTTAAGTGTTGTGTGTATTCATGCCTGCTGCCAAGAGAGCAGCCACCTTCGGGGTCTCGGCAGATTAAGCAGAGACCCCACACAGTGACAGACGCTTTAATATCTATTTAAATCCGTAAATGTCTCTGTAAACGAGGCCATTAAAACAGTACTTTAATTCTACATATGTAAGTAATGTGATTTCTCCTTTTGTCCTAGAAACAACACACCAGTTGGGTATGGCGTACTGAAGAGGTACTTTGGGTTCATACCCCAACTGCCCGTCCTGGTTCTTATCCAGTTTGATGTTAGAAGTCCTGTATTTGCTTTACTTTCAGACCAACATCTCACTGAAGTCAATATCTTGTATTGGTTAGAAATGATCAAAGGAGGAGCTGAACTGCCCATCTGTAAGTTCTTACACACAGTCTAGAAATCCATATCGATCTAAATTTGGATTGAGACAAACATTAGCCAAATCGCTGGTGCTTCCGAATTGCACGAGTCTTGATTCGCACACTATGGACGCAGAGATCAATGTATTTTTAATTTCGATCTTTCAGCTGTTTGTTAGACAAGCTCCGTAATCTGACGTCCTTAAATATCAAATTAGGGGGATCTTTAGAAAGATCAAAAGTTAGAAATGCATATTTTGATTTGTCGGGGTGGGGACAAAAACGGATTTGAAAGCATTCTTATACATGGCCTTTAGTCTGTTTGTCGTTTTAGCGCCATAGTGTATCGCGGCTTCAATAACCTATCCCAGACAGTAGATGGGCTGCATGTCAGTATATTTTGTGTCGAACATGGGAATCCTGTGATAAGTCAATCTGTTAGGTATCCAATATCCCACAAAACGTTGACAGTGGTTGTGGTGGATGTATGTACAATTAGGGCTACAATACGGGATATTTATTGCAGCGATAGTTTCAATTTGATTTTTAGTTCACTACAATTCAGATTAAAGTGATAATGAAACCTACAGTAATTCTGCTACCAAAACGCTTTAAGCAGCCAGTCTGTCTCCCCCACTGTGAATGAAACTGACGGCAATCCTGTGTTTTTATTCCTAGATATGTGTTTAAACTATTTACAGTAACATTTCTTCATCCAATTATTTGATATTTAGTGTTTGGGCCCTGGGGTCGTTGTGTGCTCGGTGGGAACGAATAAGGAGGAAAACCAGGAAGAGAAGAACATATAAATTCACTTTGGAGAAATGATTTGTAACATTTATGCCCAAATAATCTGAACTGAAAGCATTGCTGACAGAGAATTGTTCCAGTTTAGTTACTTGAATTCACATTTAATTCTCACGTTACTGAATCAACCCCATTACTATTGTTTTTTGTTCCAGATTCCTTATTGAAGCATGAATGGAAAGCCCCTCTGCATGATTATGATTTTCTAGCCATCATGGATGGTACAGTCCCAGACTTTGCTGCTCAGAAGATCCCTATTAAGATGAAATCACAGAAAGTTTCCACAGAGGGCAAAGAAGTACAAGGGCCCTCGGCCAGTTTACGTGGAACGGGTCCAAGGTTCCCAGCAAATGACAAGGAACCCGGAACTCATCCAGAGTTATAATCCTAGTGACGTGCGGCTCCGTGAATTCACTGGAGAATGTGATGGTAGTGGGTGATGGAGGGATACGACCTGCTCAGACATCATAGGAACCTCTGTTACTGTAAATAGTCACTTTTTCGATGGAACATATGGAAGTTGGGAGTGGGGGTTCCCACTGGATTTTGGCAACATTCCAAAGATCTTAAAATAAAACCATTTAGAAGGACCTGTAATGAATCCGAAGCCTGTGTAGTTTTTGGTTATTTAGAATTATTATTCTATCAGGAAGTCTTCTTAGATTACCAGTATCCCAGAGAAGTTCCCCTTTGAGCCTGGAAACTGTCCAGTAACGTGCTGACGAGCCCACACAGCGAGCCGCGCTGTAAGATTCTCTGCGTCTTCTGTTACAACAATCTTAATTTAGAGCAAGGCCTGTGGTGGATCTAGATCTGAGTGGGGCCAGAATGACTAACTCCACACAGGCAGGGCCACGATCTCAGAGCAGCAGTACGATCACAGCAAGGATCATTTTCCACTGTCATTTGATTTTCAGTATAGAAATGAGATTTTTTTTTTTAAATAAATGTTAATCTGTTTTTTACAAATGCAAAGTGAATGAAAGTCTGGCAACTGGTTACTTAGTAGGGGATTAAAGGTGAATAAAGGATACATAATCAATGCTAGCTAATTTAGGGCAGATTACAAAATCCAAGCCAATACCCCGAGAGAAATCTGTGGGATACAAATTATAGTAATATATTGATTAAAAGGATCAGTTTGCTCACTGTTGCCCGATTTCTCAAAGTTCACCATGACATATGCCGGTGATGTAGAATGGTCCTTTTTCTGTTGATTCCCTGTTACAGTCAGTGCGACAGCTTATTGAATGAATAACCATTAACGCCAACGTTAGGACATAATAAAACGTTACATTGTGGTGCCGCTATCCTGGTTAGATAATATTCAGATGTTACTAGAGGCTCATACACAGACTGCTATGTTGCTTTACTAAAAGTGTATAAATATTAAGCTGCCCACAGTATCTAGAAATGCATTCAATACAAAATCTGAATTATCGGTCTATATGAATAACGTAGAGAATTTTGTAAATCAATACTCTACTTGTTTTGTGTATGATTTACAGCAATCACATTCCAGATTTTACAAATCTTTCTCTGTAGATTTCTGTATATCATTTGTGTCCTGTCAGGAAGTGGTATAACCATCCTACAATTAGTTTGATTTATTTTTACAAATTCCATAGCAGGAACAGCTAACCAGATGCTTTTAACCCTTAAACTGCCAGGAATGTTTAACATGTAATTGGTCAATGGTATAAACCGTGGAATAGGGGTAATTTCGCCGGTTTCTGTCTTACTTTCATTGGAATATAAGTACCAGTGCATCACTGTTCCTTTTGCGTTATCCATGGAGACATTTTGTTTCCCCCTTTTCTTTGTCTTTTATAGATGAACAATTTAACCAGCCCTTTTATAAGAGCAACTTTTATATCACATACCCAATGGTAAGTAACAGAACATATCACACACGTTTACAGCGGTCACTGAGCGTCATGCACCCACGTACCTACATACAACACACTTTTTTTTTTTTTTTTATAGAAAACTGGCAGTTTGGCCCCAGTCTAATCATCTCCATGAAATAGTGAGTCAGCCCGTGTGGCGAAACCAACCTCGCCACTGTACACTGGAGAAGCCTGGTTGCTCGCCTGCTCCCTTTAGACTATGGTCCTGCATTTTAAACTTGTGTTTTACCTGCAGAAAGGTTTATTCGTGCCTTTCTGCGGACTGTTAAAGCCATGATACCCCAGATAGCTATGCTGTGGAGCCCAGCCGTATACTGAAAGACTGTATGAAAGACTTTGGCTCCATGGCGATTGAACTGTATGTATGTGATCTGAGCGCCATTCGGTAATAACGTTCGCTCAGATCTAAGCTATCTGGGGATATGTAGAATGTCTGTTTTATGGATTAAATGTAAATGTATGTCCCCTTGCATGGGGACTTGCATAAAAGCCAGTGTGTGGCCATTACAGACAGTTCCTGCCTAACCCTCAAAGTGAAGTGTCCGTCTCATTATTGGGGGAGGATTTATTGTATGCTGTTCCAGTTTGATTGCCAGGAGTGTAAGCTGATTGTATGCTTTGCCTGTTCAGCTGTTTCCAGTATTAGTGAGTTTCCTGTTCAGGAGTTGGAGAATTCGTGTAGTTTGCAGTTCGGGAGATTGGTGCTTGCAGTAGCTGTCTTTGCATCTGAAAGGGGAATATCGCCTAAACGGTTTTTAACCTCGTGTGCAAAACGGTTCGTTACAGCCCGGTTCCTACAGATTTAAATGTTAAAACGGAGACTGAGATCCAAGTGAGCTTGTTCTGTGCCTTAAAAGGTACCCTCTGAACACCATAACTACTGCAAAACACTGGAACTTGTTCATCATTTAGGGCACAAATTATTAGCAAGTTAAAATTCACCCCTGGGGAGTGTGCCATGGACCCTGCTGATTTGCAGTGACTAGTAACTTTCAAAGCCTGGCTCGTAACATAGGACCTCAGATTGTAAGTAGAATTACTCTGTGCGCTTTCTCAAAACAGAAAGATACATTGTGCACACTGTATGTTTATTGTAGGTGCTTCTATTTCAGATACATTTACAGTGAATTTTAAGGCGTTATTTCCAAAGATCTTTTACAAACGCAGATTTTTAAAATAGGTTATATCTGTGCTCTAAAGTTAGAAACCGCTCCTTCAGTCTAAGGATTAATATGCAATCCATTCTGTTTTAATTAGACCTCGATATACTGTCAGAAAACCTATACTTACACTCTCAAAGTATATTGATTTATTACCCCTATTATTTGTGGTATAAGTGCAGGAGATACTCTTAGCGAGCAGGTGTGAAAGGGAAGAGGAAAAGAATAAGTTTCACAACCACCCCATGTTAGCACATTGCCGTCACTGACCCGCTAGAACACCTACAGTTGGGGCTGATCTGGGGCCACGCTGCTTCACGTGGTGTCAGGTAAGTCGATTGGAATCAGACGGAAAAATAATAAACACACAAAAGAAGAATGGCAGCTTCTATGGGCATGGAGTCTTCCCGAGCTGCTACCTCTCACAGAGCTGCCGCCCCACAGCAAAGGCCTCAGCGGCTTACGACGAATCCTTTATTACAAAGCTGCAAACTCATGCTTTGGTCTAAATGCCGAGTGTAAAGCAACAGGACATTTCTAAAGGAACTTCCTGAAATAATGAAAATACAAAATGTCATGCCAAGGTTGCAAAATTCATTGTTGCACTATGGACTATTGCCATTTAATGTAATTTATGTAGTGCAGATATGAGTTGGTTGCAAGATAGGTGACAGAAGGGGTAGTGTGATTTGCATAGGAATGTGAAAGGAGGCAGATAGTTTGCATATGGTTGATCCCTTGATTAATCAAAGGCTCTGTAAGGCGTGAGAAGTCACACCTAAGTGTCCTGGAAGTCTAGCTCCAATAAAAACTAGCTGACTTCAGCCATAGGGCCTCTACCTTTTAATTGGGGAGTGGATTTATTTGATATGTTAATGATCCTTAGCTTTCAAGAAAAGAGAAAAATCAAGCCTTATCTTCCAGTATCATATCCCAAAAAAAAGAAACCTTAAATTTACCCACAGAATAATCATAATTAAGCCTAATTTTTGTTATATTTGGAATGTGACAAGCGCCCTCTTCTAAACAAGCCCAAACATGATTGGCATAACAACCATAGGGGAAGGGGTTGTGATGTCTGTTACATTGGGTCACAAGTAGGAAGTATGACATATCTATGGAATGGAGAATTGTTAACAAATCCATAGAGGCAATTAATATTTATGTGGCAAGTACATAAGAGAAGAAAGAACAGTTTGATTTGGTTCTGGACACAAGGGGTGGTCACTTATTGTCTCTATAGATATGCCTTAACTCCACCTCTGAGTGAGGCATGGTAATCCACAGAGGTATATCTCTAATGATACTGAAGTGTGCATTGTACTTGCTTGGGGCCAAAATCAAATTTTGAGTGAGTCACCATCTTCCTTGCCGGAGACCCCCTGGACAGAAGTTTTACTTTGAAAATCTAAGGAGTAAGTGATTAGGACTTTGTTATTTTATCTCTTTTGTTTTTATCTGTTGGTGTAAATAATTCATCTAATTTATTTATTTTTTTTGGTCAAAGTTTTTGAGGTTTTTATATAGAAAGAACAGCATCACAGGTATGTACGTTGAAATACATTAGATAGGTGTAGGCACCACATGCATACTGATACAATAACATGAGTAATCGGGGTCAATTTTACAGTCCGAGCAGGTACTGAGGCTTACACAAACAATCACAGCAGGCATACTGGAAGGAGATTCACATGGTGACCATTCAGAGATATACAGTAATTTCATGTGCGTATCCGGAGCATGCATCCTGCGATGAGGAACAAGAAAAAACAGGGAAGGGAAAAGGGTACAGAAAAGAAAGCGGGAGGGATGAGGGAAAAGTTGATCCCAACTACAATCTCCTGTGCGTCCATTCATTAGAGTCCGTCCACTGTCAGTTATTTGAGAGGTGTGTGTCACCCAAGTCTGCAGTGATAACCCTTGGTTATGCCCCTATTAATTTGGGTCACCCAGACCCCCTTCACCCGTTTCCCGTCCCCCTAAGGGGAGGCTCATGGCCCCATAATTGGACAACAATGGACTTGTTGTCCAATGGCCTCATAATATTCCACCCAGCGGCCCCATGCGCTTTCAAAAGGTTTGGTTTGCGCCGGCCTGCTTAGTGACATCCGTGCATATACATAGTAAAGCTGTATTTTATGTAGGAGGTGGAGGGTTGAGGAGCATGTTGTTGTTTTCCAGTTGACCGCTAATAAATTCCTAGCAGCAAGCATGAGAAGTTCAGCCAGCTGTTTGAGGTTTTTGTGTAAACGGGGTGGGAAGAGAAGGAGCAAGCAGGTAGTCACGGTCACCCGCTTATCTATGATTTCCAGGGTCTCAATCAGGTCCCCCACCGCATACCACAGGGGCTTAATAACTGCCCATCGTCTGTCTGCAGCGCCAGCATGTATTTGGCACCGTGGGAAAGATCCTGTGAAGTCTGCTGGGTGTGCAATACCACCTATAAACTAGCTTTCTATGCGCTTCCCCTGAGAGCATTCAGTGAGGCTAACCATTCTTGTTCTGTTAGCGTCAGGATTAGTTAATGGTTCCCATGACTTAATAAATGGTAGCGGCACCTCTGGTGCGACATCCATTAGTGTTTTTAAGAGACAATGCCTTGGGTTTCCCTAGGGCTCTCCAGCATCGGTCATACAATAATTGTATGTGTGGGGATTTAGTGTTGTGGATGGTAGCTCCAGACTGGATGCTTTTCATTTGTAAGTATTGGAAGACTAATGAGTTGGGTAGTTTGAAAGCTTCCTGGAGGTCTGGGAAAGCCCGGTTTCCCTCTCTGCACAGATCTCCAATACATTTCACCCCCATTCTGCGCCAAGTCTGTAGAGGTAACCAAGGTGAGAGCGCATGTGATCGTTGTGATCATCTCCCTGCGCTCTGCAGAGCTCTCACTACCTGCTGGAAGGTATCACTACTCAATCTGCTGGAATTTTTTTTTTTTTTTTTTAAGAAGGTTCAGCTTAAAGGGACACTCCAGGCACCCATTGGAGTGGTCTGGGTACCAACTCCCACTACCCTTAACCCTGCAATTGTAATTATTACAGTTTTCATAAACTGCAATATTTACATTGCAGGGTTAAGTCCTCCTCTAGTAGCTATCTAGTAGACAGCCACTAGAGGACACTCTGTGTTCATAGAACACGAAAAGTGTTATAACGACGCTGGACGTCCTCATGCTACGTGAGGACGTCCAGCGTTGCCGAAATCCCCATAGGAAAGCATTGAAAGCATTATTCAATGCTTTCCTATGGGGAGGTCTAATGCGCATACGTGGCAGGGCCGCGCATGCGCATTAGGTCTCCCCGTCTGCTGACGTCAGTGGGGAAGGAGTGTAGGCGGAGCTTGACCCAGCGCTGAGGGACATCGGCGCTGGACTACGGTAAGTCACTGAAGGGATTAACCCCTTCAGCAACTTGGGATGGGGGGGTGAGAGAGAAGGGACCTTCTTGGTTTGGTCAAGATGAACATCCTACCACGCATACTGTACTTGCTTCAGAATATACCGTTTACAATCCCCAGAGAATTTTTTAGTTCTATAGTGACTGCAATACAACGGTTCATATGGAACCAACGGCCCACCCAACTTAGAAGAGCCCTCTTGGAGTTACCTAAACAAGCTGGGGACACTGGACTCCCGTTAATAGCAACATACAACCATGCCACTCACCTAAGAAGCAGTGGGTGGACATGGAGATCCAACAGGTGAAAGGCAAAATTACATCCGAGCTATGGCTGGGGAAAATAACGTTGGGCACCTTACAAACTAAAAATCCCTTGATGGATGCCACAATTGGGATATGCTGCCCTCTCCATCAGCGACAACTGACGACATCACCCAACCCACTCACCCCCATTATGAAAAAGCCAAACTAAATCTAAAGACCTGGCAGGTTTTCAAGTCACTGGTGGGTATACATGCACCATAAACACCCAACTTAAAACACTTCTCCCAGATAGACATGCGACCCCACTAGATCACTTCCATTACCACCAAATTAAAACGCATTACATGTCTATACAGGGCCAAGGGCAGATACACAGACCCTTAGCAAACTGAATTATGCACCACACGGGTAATCTCAGCTTTATACTCGATACTGCTGTCGACCGTAGGCGACATGCCTCTTGGGTTACGAGTAAATGGGAAAGAGAAACAGGAGTTACACTCACAGATCAAGAATGGGGCAAAATCTTTGCCCTCACACACAAATGCTCAAAATTTCAAGTCATGCTACAAACTAATAAAACTTTTGGTACAGGACACCCGAAATACGCACACTGACAATCCTAAAGAAAGCTGAATTGGATGGGGGAACCGGACTGCACATCTGGTGGTCATGTTCCGCGATCGTTCCTTTTTGGAAGATGGTACACCCCAAAATCTAGGAAATCACAGACACCATCCTACCATTCCATCCATTGACTATGCTACTATATCACACCACGTTACTACTGAAAACATATACAAAAAATAAATAAATGCTTGACTCTTCCGTTGTTAACTGCCGCAAAGTCCCTGATCCTGACATTCTGGAAACGGGTTGGTGTACCAACCCTCCTGCAATGTGCTGCTAGAATTGAGATCTACCCCATGGGATATTTGACGGCAGCCCTATGGAGACTTTTAGAACAATGTGTCCAGACTTGGACACTCTGGCTATCATACACTACTAGACCTCTTGCAGGTATGTGAAGGAACCTGAGCTCTACCACAAATTGAGACATGACCTTAAATAGACTAATCAGATAGATAAAATTAACTTTTTTTTTCTCTCCCCCTTCTTCTCCCTCCGCTTTCTCCTTTTCTTTCCTGCTATAGCACACACTCTTTGGCTTCATAATCATTGAGGGTAAGACTTCACACAGACATTGATACCCATATAAACAAGCCACGTTATTGGGGCTCCTACTACCCTGCTTCCTTTTGCACCACAATATGAGCAATGTTGGTGGACCTGATATTCCAACAGGTAGCATTGCATCGCAAGATGTACATCCCTGATACATTGAGTATGACGACCCTTAACCAAAAGGTTTATTACATTATGTCTACAGAAACTGTTATTGTACAGAAGTTTTTTTTGTACTCAAGCATTTACAACATTCATTTGTTGTGTAAACTTTGTAAATCTGTCACCTAATCTCTTTCTGTACTGAACATACAAATAAAGATTGTCAGAAAATGATCGCTTTTCTCTCTGTTTAATGTTACCGTGGGAAAGGGATTACTTCGTGTTATATACATTCTGGTGAGACTCCGGTATTCCTGTGAATGGGTGGGATATATCCTAACAACATGCCAAGAACACACACATTCTGCAGAGTGCTCGATTACCCACAATTCACTCTGCAATGATGGAGGTTTTTGTTTTCATGGAGTGGACGTAACAAGACTACAGTCTGCCCAAGAAATGATGGCAAACCGTGGTTTATTAAAGAGACACTCCAAGTACCATCACCACTGCAGCCTGTGGTGTTCGTAGGCTTTGGGCACCATTTACAGGTCTCAGTTCTTACTAATTTACAGACTGCTCTGCCCTCGACAAATACGCTAACTCACCATATATCCACTCACAGAAACACACGTTATGTTTCTTTATTATATCATTTAATAAGCTTGGCTATGTGCCATATATAACATTCTTTCTATACGGAAATTAACAATGCCATAGTTACATAGACCTGTATCGGACGTCGCACTAAATCCCAGTTTAATACATTCTATTCACGTCACCATCTCCTGATACAGCTGATCACAGGCCGCAGTATGCATAGTATCCGGTGTGATTACTATGGGGACCAGCAGCCGGTAATAGAATAGCAATAAGTTTAGAAAGGAGTTGGTAATTAGTAACTGCTCCTATCCTGTGGGGAGTGGGGTACAATCACACAAACTGTGAGCATGAAATAGAGGAAGCTGATTACTAGAAGCGCTTACAGTAAAGTTAGATTTTAAATATTAGGAGAGAGTGAAAGCTAGTCTAATTGAAGAAGGGTTTCCACAGGAACGGCGCAACCCTTTAAGGCGAGAGACAGAGGCGCGAGTATGAACAGGAAGATGCAGGTCTTTGGAAGAGCGAATAGTTATTTATTAGTGAGAATGGTAAATACAGGCATTGTTTATTTGTTTCTTAGTCATTGCTGGTCACTGAAGTCCCTGAGAAAGTCCTATATACGGGCGAAACGCGTAGGACCCCTAGTGGTGACAGTGAGAATACATCCATTGTTTTATACCTTGATGTAAGTGATTAAATATATTTTATTCTATTTTTGAATGTGCACTACAATTTTTGTTATATTTCTCTCTTGAGCACACACCTTTCAACCATTCCAAGAGATATTGAATAGAGATGGAAGAACTGAATTTGAAAGGGCATATATGCTGATAAAGAAAATGTAGCGGACCGGCAATATTAAATCCCACGAATTCCGCTGGTACATACAGTAATCCACAGTCAGCGCTGAAAAGCAAGGCAATATCCGAGATCCCCCAGTAACCCGACGAAACACATTTCTGGAAGTCAACTGAGGTCTTTATTTGCAGCTCCAGTATTTATGCAAGTCCCCACGCAAGGGGTTTCCATACTGCCTTAGCAGGGGTAACACAGTAGGGGACTACATGGGGGACTTCACATTCTGGGCATTTCTCCTATCAGGCACTGCTGCACGAGAGGTATACTCCCACTGGAATATACCGTTAAGTGGATTATCACTCCGTGCAGCAGA
This sequence comes from Pelobates cultripes, assembly GCA_933207985.1. Taxonomy (NCBI): domain Eukaryota; kingdom Metazoa; phylum Chordata; class Amphibia; order Anura; family Pelobatidae; genus Pelobates; species Pelobates cultripes. Next base: position 94,310,227 of record OW240924.1, on the reverse strand, counting down.
ACCGACAATTCACATTAAAATACAGGACTTTTCGAATACTTGACAGATTTAAACGAATGGACGTTCAGTAGATAGCTGGGGTCTGAGCCCACCGTTCGTGAGAATACCGCTCAGATCCCAGCTAAAACAACCGAACACCGTACGAAAAACACATTATTCATAACAAGTTAAAAGTACCGATTGACATAGATGGACCAAACTACCGAACGGTCTGGAAGCCCAGCGGTGTTCGCGCCGTCGAGTAGCCGTTTTCAGTTCCATGCGCTCGATAACCAAACACCGCTGGGGAACAAAGGATCCAAGATGGCCGACCGCCGCGTGGTCGGTAGCCGAACGTAGGCCACCTAGGAGAGCCTCTAATTACCGATTGCAACATTGTTGCAATCGGTCAACAAGCGCCACACATCCCTTAGCAAAGGTGCCGTTCGTGAAACGAAATAGAAAATGACTGTTTTCGGCAGATAGCCAATACAAGCAATACAGCATACAGGATACAGCAGATTACCACCAGGCACATACACAATGGTATTAAAGATACAGGCAACCCTTAAAAACATATTGTCTCTATTTAGTCCAAGTGGCTAGGTTTGCCACAGAAAACTTTTTTAAAGGGTTTCTAATTTCAACAAGAGTGTGAGTGGCCATTTGTGAATTTGACATTTGGTTAGAATATATACAGTATTATGCTATGTCCTGGTCTTGTTATTTGATTTAGCAGATTGTCCCCTTTTTTGTGTATATACTGTTGAAGACAGGAGGAAGTCTTTGGGGAATTCCACCCGACCAGGGAGGTTTTTTCTGCTTATTGCTAATTGAGCACTTTTTTGCACTGTGGTTTGTGTACACATATATTGCTTTCTTGTAACCACTGTGACTGCAGTAACGTTTGGGAATAAGTTACACGCTTTGCGTCTCTTTCTTATACTTTGACAGAGCCAACATTCTGATCCCAGAACAATAATTACCGCAGTATAAAGATGGTACAAGCGCAGAGGGGCTTGGCGCATTCCTACAGCTGGGAACGTATATTTTTAACAAACTAGAAGGATTACACTAATCTTCTTCTAAATATTGAGAGAGGGCTTGAATTAGAAAGCAATGGGAACATTTGTGACCTCTTCCATCTTAGGGATCGTCCAAACATCTGCCCATTCAGAAGAACACACAATGCGTCTATATATGGAGAACCATTAGCTTCAATTCAGGATTAATTAGCTTTCTGGTAAAATATTTTGGCCAGTCCTAAAAAAAGGACAAAATAAACACTAATTCTTCATTTAATCTATCTTAGTAACCACAAATATGTTCGGTTTAATTAGCATCGTATCCATGAAACTCCAATGCAGTTTAGTCCATTATGAAATAGATTTGAAACTAATTTCTGTACATTTTCTTTTAAACTTTGTGTTTGGGATGGGGCGACGGGAAGCAGTAACTGCCAGTGGGAGCAGTAACAGTGATACAGAAAGAGTAGTAGATACCTGGAATAGCCTTCCAGTGGGAGCAGTAACAGTGATACAGAAAGAGTAGTAGATACCTGGAATAGCCTTCCAGTGGGAGCAGTAACAGTGATACAGAAAGGGTAGTAGATACCTGGAATAGCCTTCCAGTGGGAGCAGTAACAGTAATATAGAAAGGGTAGTAGATACCAGGAATAGCCTTCCAGTGGGAGCAGTAACAGTGATATAGAAAGGGTAGTAGATACCTGGAATAGCCTTCCAGTGGGAGCAGTAACAGTGATATAGAAAGGGTAGTAGATACCTGGAATAGCCTTCCAGTGGGAGCAGTAACAGTGATATAGAAAGGGTAGTAGATACATGGAATAGCCTTCCAGTGGGAGCAGTAACAGTGATAGAGAAAGGGTAGTAGATACATGGAATAGCCTTCCAGTGGGAGCAGTAACAGTGATATAGAAAGGGTAGTAGATACCTGGAATAGCCTTCCAGTGGGAGCAGTAACAGTGATATAGAAAGGGTAGTAGATATATGGAATAAACTTCCAGTGGGAGCAGTAACAGTGATATAGAAAGGGTAGTAGATACATGGAATAGCCTTCCAGTGGGAACAGTAACAGTGATATAGAAAGGGTAGTAGATACCTGGAATAGCCTTCCAGTGGGAGCAGTAACAGTGATATAGAAAGGGTAGTAGATACCTGGAATAGCCTTCCAGTGGAGAGATGCATGGTTTATTAATTTTAATTGTTGGTTCAGCACCGTGCCCCCTGTATTTAGTGATCTGAATATGTGAATTTAAAGTAAACCCTTCACTACCAAGTTATTTAATCACAAAAAAATAGAATAATATCAAATATAATGAAGGTAATTGTCTATGATGAACGTAACGTTGGTGATATAGCGGCACCATAACAATCATACATGGATTACGGACACTGGATAGAAATTTAAATCCTACCCCAATCTTAACAAGACACACAAAGAGAATGCGACTTCATATTGTACAGATACAGGACACGGCCACCATTACGATATCACCAATACTCCAAACAGGAAACATTCAGAATAAATTACCCAAACACACGTACGAACACTTACAGTCACTGTGACAAAAATTAGATGAAAAAAAAATTACGTGAGGGGCAAATAAGGCCGTAAAAAGGTAATAAGTGGGTTGAGGTGTGCCGGAACTGACGTCGTGGTAGGCCTGTAATAAAAGAGGGCCCACCCATGAGGTGTAATGAAAGTATAGATAGATAGAGGGAGTGGAGGGTGGGGACATGCGAGACGCTGAAAAACGTACGGGACAGAGGAAGGAGAGTAGGGGGGGTTTAAATAGGTACCATGCCCCTCCCACAACTGCAGGCCAAGCCTTAACATTTGTGTGAGGGGCAAACTAGGCCGGAACCAACGTTGTGGTAGGCCTGTAATAAAAGAGGGTAAAAATTGGGTACCTGTCAGAAACGAAAAACAATCAACAAAACCTAATGCCTAGCTGTATGGAAAATGCCGAGCGGGGAAATAGTTGCCCAGCACTTTAACCGGCACTCTTAATTGTGCAAGGGGAAGTAAGGTATAGTAAACTTGTTGGCCCCCTAGGGTAGACTAAATGTGGGGTAGAGAGGGTAATCAGTAGGCTGCATGAATAGGTGAGACTTCCTAAGATAATGCTGCAAGAAGTATGTGAGACCCAAGAAACTGTGGAAGCAAGAATAGTGGCTCAACAACTAAAGACAAAGTTAAAGTGACTAGTGCCCATCAAGTACAGCCTGCCTCACATTTGTGTATAAACGGTTGATCCAAAAGAAGGCGAAAAAACCCAGTTTGAAGCGCTGCCAATTTGCAACAAGCTGGGAAAAATTCCTTCTTGACCTCATAATGGCAGTCAGATTATCCTTGGATCAAGCAATTATTGCCCTACATGTAAAGGTTGGTGCTTGGTTCAAAGGACGGGCATCTAATAGGTCTGATAGTGATTGAAATAATTGGATGCAGATGGGAAATCTGTAAGATGTGAAAATTGTCCCTGGTACCGGAAATGTCTTGTGTAAGGTACTAATCTGGCATGCGGACATGAAAAACTGCGTACGAATGGTAAACCCGTGCAGCATGTGAAGTTGTAATCCGGATAGGTAGAGTTGATGTAAGTTAGTGGTGACAAAAAAAAAAAAGCCAAAAAACAACAACCAACCGCAGACAACAAATCAAAAAAGAGACAGCAACAGAAAAGGCCTTCAAAGGAGAAGGCCCTAACACATGTAGCGCGAGTGCAAGTAGAAAGAACCAGATGTGAAAGATGACGACCACGAGCTAACAAGGCTGGCAGTCCGCGAGCGGACTGCGAAACGCAGGGAACAGCAGCGGCTACGGGAGAGGCCGCGGGCAGAGCCAGGCGGAAAGCGTAGAGGAGGCACAGGAGAGATCGTATGGAAAAGATGCAGGAAGTCAGGCATGGAACCAGCCAGAGCGGCAGACGCCAAGTGCCCAAGTGTCCATCCGAAACCCCCCCATAGACAACAGTAGCGGAGAAGAGCGAAATCGGGGCCACCTCCAGCAACAGCGTAACCCGTGGAGGCGGACAGACATTGAGAGTTCAGCTGTCTGAAAGGCCGCCGGGGAGGGAAAAAAAGGTGGACTTGCAAGAACCGCAGCGAAGCGAGGAAGAGACCAGGACACAAAAGAAAAGGTAGGAGTAGCCGAAACTCCACAGCGTGAAGAGACAAAGCAACAGAGCATAAGCGACCCAATGTGAGTGTGCGTGCGTGTGCTGGCATACTAGCTAATGCCAAAAGGCAAAACAATTAAAACTAGGTTTGGTGACAGGTGAGGTCCTGCTAGATGCCAAGCGGCGATTGAGAGGCTCTATCTACGCATTGGCACGGGGGGGATAACGTGGCCACTGAACGTTGTGGCAGGGTGTTGGCCTCTCTGTGACAGTTAAACATAAGATAGAATGGGAGTGACAGGTGAGGCCCTCCCTATGCCACAGTGCGAGGCGACTAACTATGATTTGGCCCGAGGGGCGTAGTACCTCCGAGTATGAGGATGGGTGTTGGCCTTGTGGGACCACTAACCTAAGGCAGAGAAGCCAAGGGGGAGTAAAAACTAGTGGACACCTAGGACCCTGACAGCCAGCCACAGCTAACTAAGAGGGGAGAAAAGGTAGCGTAAGAGAGGATGGAATTGATGAATGCGCATGGAAAATGTGAGGTGAACGATGAAGTACCGCCGGGCCGACCGTAACTGAAGTGCAGAGTAAGCACAACAGAGAACAGGTGGTCCGGCCGAATGGAGTAAGCCCGGCAATAGAAATATGAGTTGACGCGAAGCCCACGGGACCCAGTGCGAGCATGTGTGAGTTCGAGCATGCGCGTGTGTGCGTGCTGACATTCTAGCTAAAGCCAAAAGGCAAAACAATTAAGACTAAGTTTGGTGACCGGTGAGGCCCTGCTAGATGCCAAGCGGCATGGGAGGCTCTATGAATGAGTTGGCACGAGGGGATAACGTGGCCACTGAACGTTGTGGCAGGGTGTTGGCCTCTCGGTGACAGTTAAACATAAGATAGAATGGGAGTGACAGGTGAGGCCCTCCCTATGCCACAGTGCGAGGCGACTAACTAGGATTTGGCCCAAGGGGTGTAGTACCTCAGAGTATGAGGATGGGTGTTGGCCTCACGGGACCACTAAGCTAAGGTGAAGAAGCCAGAGGGAATTACAACTAGTGGACACCTACGACCCTGACAGCCAGCCACAGCTAACTTAGGATGTACCGTGGGATGAAAAATTGGTTTGCAGTAAGTAAGTATGAAAATGGCAAATCCGGTTGTAGTTGTTTAGTGAATATCCCCATAGACCATAACAATTATCAAGCCAGAAAGCAGAAAAGACATCAGGAGGGACCACGGAAACCTGGAGTGCCAGGGACAACAAGAAGAGCAAGAAAACGGAGCCCAGGAAGACCGAGGACAAAAAAGAAACAGCGCGGAAACAGCAGGCCCCAGGACATGCGAGTCACTGAAAAACGTACGGGACAGAGGAAGGTGAGTAGGGGGGATTTAAATAGGTACCACGCCCCTCCCACAACTGCAGGCCAAGCCTAAACATTTATCAAATGTCCTTCCTGTTGGAGGTCAGATTTCGGTGAATGCAGCTTTGAAATACATCACCAAATATCACCAGAAATGTCTGTATTTTGGCTGAAAGGCCGCACACGGTAAGTACAATTACATAAAGCGTCCCCGGGACACTGGCCTTCTAAGGCAGCCATTAAATGGTGGGGTGGCGGGGGGGGGTAGAGTAGTCATTGCTGACAGTCAATCTGCACAATGACCTGGGGTAGAAAGAAGCATTTTAATTAGTGTAACCTGTAAGGTGATAATCAGTTAATTAGTTTATCTGATAAATCAGGGCCAGACATCTAGTTATGTCCTATGTGAACAGTAAGTGTCTATAAATAGGAATATTTTTTCCAGTCTTTAATATTTCTTCTTCCAAGTATTCGCAGTTTTGTAGGTAGTCTGACGTTTCACTGGCTGTTATTTAGATTTGGTCGCGTGTAGTTTGTTTGTTGCAATTCGTTTGTCTCTGTTCACCTTGCTGCTTTTACCAAAATTGCCCTCCGATAAACCCAGGTAAATAAGGGAAATAAGTGGCCATTGTGGGCAGGATTTTGCAGGATAATAGCCAGGATTACAGCAAGCTAACATATGGTTATAACACTGACAGCCACCCTACATATTAACACACACAAACACAGCTACAACTCTGACAGCCACCCTACATATAAACACAAGCACAAAAACAGTTCCAACACTGACAGCCACCCTACATATTAACACACTGTAGCGGATGGCACTGGGCTGTCCTGAGAATTGCATATGTTTTGACTGCATTCGTGTAAATGGCAAAGTTCTATGTGTTAAATGTATTGTATTCGTCTGATTGTTCGGTAGTTTCCCTTAGTTTGTTCGAATGAAACTACCGAACAGTCAGACCTCCCCTTTGTGAAGTGTGCCTTCAATTACCCGTTGCAACATTGTTGCGAACAGGTAATTGGCAAGCTGAGTAGCAGTCCTTTGTTCTCGGGGGTGGCCGCCATTCGGGAAACGAACACGTGGCGGCAGCCATTTTAAAACTCCCGAACAGCGGTGTTTTGCCGTCGAGTGTCTGGAACTCAAATCGGACACTCGACTAGGCGAACACCACTGAGACCTCCACAAGCCTGGCCCGTTCGGTTCCAAACTACCGAACGGCCCCTCGTTCAGTAGATAGAAACAACTTAACAAGGGGATTCAGGCGAACCCTCCCTAGTCTCTGTAACTGGAGGCTTTCATGTAGTTTGTTCCCTTACTCCAGGACCGACCGCAGGGCCCCATCGCATGGAACCCCATTCGCCTGTTCTTTCCAGTGCAGTCGGTCATTTTATTCCCTCCATAAATTTCCCGAACCCCGGGTGATTTTTGGATATGTTGTTCACCCAGATCAGGGCTACCAGGGGATGGATAATTTAAAGCCGTACCCCTAGGTTTAAGGGTACATCCAGAAACGGGGGGAATTGGTGATTATGATGCAGACTGAGGGGAGGAGATGTGTGGGAGGTTACCAGAACAGGATTGGCTACTGTACTAATGAATGGAAATCCCTCCCTTGCATGGGAGCATGCTTTATAAGGCCACTGTGTGAATAAACCTTTAGTTCTGCTCCTGATACTGTGTGTCGTCCAGTTATTGGGATTGCTGTTGGGATACTGCTGTGTTATTTTGCCTGCTGGATACTTTGCCCTATGGATTTATAATTGCTTGTTCCTGAGCCTCACTGGGATCTAAAGTGGAGATAGGCTGTGTAATACCAGCTCTCCGCTACACACACACACAGACACACACAAACCCAGCTACAACACTGACAGCCATCCTACATATTAACACACACACACACAAATTCAGCTACAACACCCACATCACACACCGCTACAACCCTGACAGCCACCCTACATATAACACACACAAACACAACACTGACAGCCACCCTACATATAAACACACACACAGCTACTACACTTACTGCCACCATACCTATAAACACACACACACACACAGCCACAAAACCCACATTACACAGAGCTACAACCCTGACAGCCACCCTACATATAAACACACACACAAACACAGCTACAACACTGACAGCCACCCTACATATAAACACACACACAAACACAGCTACAACACTGACAGCCACCCTACATATAAACACACACACAAACACAGCTACAACACTGACAGCCACCCTACATATAAACACACACACAAACAAAGCTACAACAAAGCTACAACACTGACAGCCACCCTACATATAAACACACACAAACACAGCTACAACACTGACAGCCACCCTACATATAAAACATAACACTGACAGCCACCCTACATATAAACACACACAAACACAGCTACAACACTGACAGCCACCCTACATATAAACACACACACAAACACAGCTACAACACTGACAGCCACCCTACATATAAAACACACAAACAAAGCTACAACAAATCTACAACACTGACAGCCACCCTACATACAAAACACACAAACAAAGCTACAACAAAGCTACAACACTGACAGCCACCCTACATACAAAACACACAAACAAAGCTACAACAAAGCTACAACAAAGCTACAACACTGACAGCCACCCTACATATAAACACAACACTGACAGCCACCCTACATATAAAAACACACACACAGCTACAACACTGACAGCCACCCTACATATAAAACACACACAAACACAGCTACAACACTGACAGCCACCCTACATATAAACACAACACTGACAGCCACCCTACATATAAAAACACACACACAGCTACAACACTGACAGCCACCCTACATATAAAACACACAAACAAAGCTACAACAAAGCTACAACAAGGCTACAACACTGACAGCCACCCTACATATAAAACACACACAAACACAGCTACAACACTGACAGCCACCCTACATATAAACACAACACTGACAGCCACCCTACATGACACACACAGCTACAACACTGACAGCCACCCTACATATAAACACACACACACAGCTACAACACTGACAGCCACCCTACATATAAAACACACACAAACAAAGCTAGCTACAACACTGACAGCCACCCTACATATAAAAACACACACACACAGCTACAACACTGACAGCCACCCTACATATAAAAACACACACACAGCTACAACACTGACAGCCACCCCACATATAAACACACAAACAAAGCTACAACAAAGCTACAACACTGACAGCCACCCTACATATAAAACACACAAACAAAGCTACAACGGCTACAACACTGACAGCCACCCCACATATAAAACACACAAACAAAGCTACAACAAAGCTACAATACTGACAGCCACCCTACATATAAAACACACAAACAAAGCTACAGCACAGCACTGACAGCCACCCTACATATAAAACACACAAACAAAGCTACAACAAAGCTACAACAATACAACACTGACAGCCACCCTACATACAAAACACACACAAACACAGCTACAACACTGACAGCCACCCTACATATAAAACACACAAACAAAGCTACAACAAAGCTACAACACTGACAGCCACCCTACATATAAAACACACAAACAAAGCTACAACAAAGCTACAATACTGACAGCCACCCTACATATAAAACACACAAACAAAGCTACACACTGACAGCCACCCTACATATAAAACACACAAACAAAGCTACAACAAAGCTACAATACTGACAGCCAACCTACATATAAAACACACAAACAAAGCTACAACAAAGCTACAATACTGACAGCCACCCTACATATAAAACACACAAACAAAGCTACAACAAAGCTACAACAAGGCTACAACACTGACAGCCACCCTACATACAAAACACACACAAACACAGCTACAACACTGACAGCCACCCTACATATAAAACACACAAACAAAGCTACAACAAAGCTACAACACTGACAGCCACCCTACATATAAAACACACAAACAAAGCTACAATACTGACAGCCACCCTACATATAAAACACACAAACAAAGCTACAACAAAGCTACAGCACTGACAGCCACCCTACATATAAAACACACAAACAAAGCTACAATACTGACAGCCACCCTACATATAAAACACACAAACAAAGCTACAACAAAGCTACAGCACTGACAGCCACCCTACATATAAAACACACAAACAAAGCTACAACAAAGCTACAATACTGACAGCCAACCTACATATAAAACACACAAACAAAGCTACAACAAAGCTACAACACTGACAGCCACCCTACATATAACACACACAGATAAACAGCTAAAAAAACAAACAAAACAAGATCTGTCTTGCGGCTGGTTGTGCAAATATGCGGTCGTGGGTATTGAGAGTTGTAGCTCCTTCGTTGCTAGAATTCGGGTGGCATGCAGCATCCGCCATCTTGGGAGGCTCTGCCAGGTATCTTAAGAGAAGTAATGGGGCTTCCGGAGGTGTAGACCAGGATCACGTCCACCGGTCCAGAGGGGAGGGGAGGGAACGGGGCAGCAGGAGTGGTCGACTTACATAGAAACATAGACAGCAGATAAGAACCATTCGGCCCATCTAATCTGCCCAATTTTCTAAATACTTTCATTAGTACCTGGCCTTATCTTATAGTTAGGATAGCCTTATGCCTATCCCACGCATGCTTAAACTCCTTTACTGTGTTAACCTCTACCACTTCAGCTGGAAGGCTATTCCATGCATCCACTACCCTCTCAGTAAAGTAATACTTCCTGATATTTTTAAACCTTTGTCCCTCTAATTTAAGACTATGTCCTCTTGATGTGGTAGTTTGTCTTCTTTTAAATTTAGTCTCCTCCTTTACTGTCTTGATTCCCTTTATATATTTAAAAGTTTCTATCATATCCCCCCTGTCTCGTCTTTCCTCCAAGCTATACATGTTAAGATCCTTTAACCTTTCCTGGTAAGTTTTATCCTGTAATCCAGGATTATCCCTCCTGGAACATCAACCCTGTTACATATCTTGGTATCATCAGCAATAAGACATACCTTACCATCAAGACCTTCTGCAATATCACTAATAAAAATATTAAAGAGAATGGGTCCAAGTACAGATCCCTGAGGTACCCCACTGGTGACAAGTCCAAGCTTCGAATATATTCCATTAACTACAACCCTCTGTTGCCTGTCACTCAGCCACTGCCTTACCCATTCAACAATATTGGAATCCAAACTTAAAGATTGCAGTTTATTGATAAGCCTTCTATGTGCAACAGTGTCAAAAGCCTTACTGAAATCTTGGTAAGCAATGTCTACTGCACCATTCTGATCCATTATTAGGGTCCAGCAGCAGGCGAACTGGCAGAGAGGCCACCTCTCCCGTCCGGCACTTGTACTAGGCCTCACTTTGACGTCCGCAGATCAAACAGGTGAGCTTGATTTTTGTGTCACCCTAAGCGACCTCAAATGGCAGCAGAGCAGCAGGATTCTGAGTTGGGCATGTGCCCCAAAAGGTGTAGAAAGCCAGTAAATTAGGGGCTAAGCGAGGACCTCTGGTAAAACGTGTCCTGCTGCCATGAAGGTCAGGCCCGCCCCCTAATTCCTGTTTTTATGTTTCACGTGACTGTTTCAGAGATTTTATTTTTCAAAGAAAAGATTTCTATTCAGTTCCAATGTAAATCGTTGATGTGTTTAGAATATCAATTAGGATCAAAAGAAGATGATCAATATCCGAGCCGGTTCATGACCTCACACCCAGCCGGTATATATCCAGTCAGTCGGTTCATGACCTCACTCCCAGCCGGTTATTATCCCCGTTCCCCCAGTCAGTTCATGTCTGTTTTTCATACTCTAACTCTACACCATTAGCATTTTGTCTGATCTCATTCAGCGGGTAAAATTATTAAATGAATACCAGTCCCATTCCTCTACAGGACAAGTCCCTTACCAGTAGGAGTGCACCGCGCCATTCTTCCCCTCCCTTCGCTCAATGTGAGGAACATGAAAGGGTGGGCAGAGACTTACTTACGTATTATAAAGTGTTGACTAAGTTTATTGATAGCCCTGCCCGCCATTTACTGGCATGTGTATGGTGTAGGCCTTGGCAAAGGGATGGCAGAGGGACTTCACTTACAGAAACCTAAATAAAATGAACATTAGACGGCCGGTATGAAGCATTGCTTGGCTGACAGCTCCTTTGATAAAATCACTTCCATTCTAAACCACTCTCAGAGCTCAAAGTTGTTTTATACAATCATACAAAGTTGTGATGGTGCTCTCAAGAAGTGAACATGTACATAGAAGGTTAGAGTCACTGAGATACTTCATTATACGGCCTCCCCTCAATTACTACGAGAAGGAATATCTACCTTAGTTCTACTCTGCGCAGGTCTCAGCAAAGCTGCCCTCCTCGATGGCTGAGATCCAGGACGGGGATTTTGCCAAAGCAATGCTTCTTCACATTGAGAGCACTGGCAGGGCTACTGCACCAGTCAGCATGTCCTCGGGAACATATGCTACGCCAATGCACCGCTAGGAGGAGCGTTCAGCGTTTTTGTTCAGAGCGTGAAGATACCGAACGTTGATCCTGCAAAGATTGTAAGACCGTAAGCACTTCTAGTGGCCGTCGGAGCATTCCTTTGTTCCAATCATGGCTGGGTAATCTTGGCACACCAGGGCTTTCCAAACTAGATTTCCCAGATGTAGGTTGTTTGATGATTAGAGGACGTCATTATGCGGTCTAGCTGATGACCGTGGTTTTAGTAGCGTGTTTTTGTACATTTTCACTGTATCCGGTTTCATGTTAGTGTAAACCTGTGGTCACGTTTAACCTGTGAACTGACTGATCTTTTTATGTAGCTCGTTTTAACGGGTCTTATGGCAGAGCTTGAAAGAAAAAAACAAAAAGTAAAACCCATTACCAGGATGACAAACACTGTAAAAATAATGCAAACGACATACAGCGTTATCTGAGTGAGTGAGTGTGTGTGTTGGAGTATTTTAAAAATGGGCTCCCTCATTCTATGGATCCCCCAGGCACAACACGACAGCCAGAGCAGGATTGTCAGAAGGCAGCTGCCTAGCGCCCGGGCGTCGGACAGGGCCCGGAATCATGCGATTGCTAGGACCCAATAACTATCCCTATGTGATGAATGGAGAGGGGTCACAAAGCGGTCACCTGCTAGGGCCCCGTGAGATCTTAATCCTTCTCTGACCGCAGCAAAGCAGAAATAGAGGTCTCAGCATTTCATGGTATTGTTGGTAATTCTAATAAAACGAGCAGAAAACGATCATGTTTTTAGATAATCTTATTGAAGTCTGGTATTTGGAATTACCTGCTCTGTAAGAAAACTGCAGAATGTGAGAATAAAATGTTAGATATTTGAGAAATGTTTTGTTCTCCTGTGTAAAGGCCATTGTGACATGTTTGTACAAAATATCAGCCAACAGATCACGGTTATTGTTGGGATTACACCATTGTCAGTGCTTACCCCGCAGAATATTTTTATTTGAAATCATGCAACAATATAACAGGGTGTGTATCCAAGGACAGAAAGAGTTAAGCCAGTTATTCTGCCTGTTATATGGTCAGTCTGCGCACCATAACCACTACATGCTGATGTAGCTGTTACAGTGATGGAAGGGCGAAATCCGTGCCGTGTGACATGCTCAGCCAATGAAAGGCTTTAAAATGTGCATAAAATGAATTCTGGAGGGAGCGTGGCCTGGAGCTCAACCACGGCGGTCGCATGCTGGAGTAGCTCCGGCTGCACAGGCCTTTACATTAGCGCCACAAGCACACCAAACACCCGCAGCAATGCCCCAGCAGAAGGTCAGACGGCACACCGATAAGGGCGACGGGACGAGCTTCTTCACCGCCCGCACGGCAAAAAACAGCGGGAACCCAGGAGGAGGCCCAAGATGGTGCCCGCGACGATCCAGTCGATATCCCATCCCCAGCCACAGAAGATGCCCCAGTAACTCAGGGGGTACTACAAAGGATGCTGGACACCATGCATGCCAAGCTGCAAATCACTCTCCAGACCTCTCTGAAAGACATAAGGTCAGACATCCGGGAGCTGGGGGACCGCACCTCCACACTGGAAGAAAAAAATGGCGGACCACACCGAAGCATACAACGACATGAGAGCCACCATGGAAGACCTACAAAACAATATGGCAACCTTTGAAGCCGAAATTGCCGACATAGAGGACCGTTCCCGCCGCAACAACCTCAGATTGAGAGGGATAGCGGAATCCGTTGGGACGGCGGACCTGCATGCCCACCTACAGTGCCTATTCAAAACCCTGGTACCGGACGTACACCAAGACATGTTGCTGCTAGACCACTACCACCGCGTGCCTAAACAGTGATTCCTAACCACAGATACGCCGAGAGACGTGCTGGTGCGGCTTCATTATTTCCACGCCAAAGAAAACATCATGAGAGCAAGCAGGCAACGTCCAAACCTACCACCTCCATACCAAGGAACGGCGATATATGCAGACATCTCAGCAGCGACATTGAAGAAAAGAAAAACCTTCGCTGGCATCACAGAACAACTGAGAATACACAAGAAACCCTACAGATGGGGATTCCCAGTCAAGCTTTTAATCACTAACGAAGGGAAAACCACCACCATCATGACCCCGGAGGCCGGAGAACGGGCTCTCAGAGACTGGGGCCTACCGCCGCCACGGGACCAAAACAGCGCAACAGGAAGAGACAAGCTCAACCCGTCGTGGAAGAGAGTCTCTAAGAACTGACTGAGAGAACCCACATGGGTCACAAGTAGTGGCAAGTACCACACAAAATGTTTTGGGGACTGATATAACAATGGGGGGAACCGCTTACACAGGGTCGGGGGTTAACGAGGGCATCCCACTCAAACCCCAACACACAGACAGCCACGCTACACGGAATGACCCAGGTGGCAACCCCGTAAAAAACAAAAAAAAAGTAAACAGAGGCCCAAAGCCAGGCACAGAAGGTCTAAGATAGGGGCAAACTCAACACCATAACGAGTAAATACAAGGCCAACAGACCGAATCGCACAGGCATGGAAGCATACCGCTTCCTCCCCCACAGCGCCTTTAAGTGGCGCAAGGCCGATCAAATGGCACTATGTTTTACCATTCATGTTTTAGTTACCATGTTTAAATTGTTTAATTTTTTTGTTTTCTATGTTTCACATTGTATGATTACCATGCCACAGGTAACCCAAGGTTCCGCCAGGCAATACGGCGAGCACACATACAGAGAATTGAACACCAGGTCCACCAGGGAGATACCACCCAAGTTGAGTAAGCTGGGAAGGGTGGTACTCCCGCAAACAAGAAAGATGACGATACAGCCAACCGAAACCCCAAGGTACAACCCACCATGAAAATATACACACACACACAACACAAAAGGCCTTATCCGTCCAAAAGGAATCTGCTCCGCAGAGACCTTAACTGACGCAAACCGGAAGTAGTATGCCTCCAGGAAACCCACTTTAAGACAAACGCACATGCACCACTATTCTTGTGAGACTATCCCTATCAATACCATGCCACACACACGAGCAAATCAAAAGGGGCCTCCATACTCATTAGCAAGGACATAGCATTTACCCTCACCCACCTAGAGATAGACGAAGGGGGGAGATATGTAATGATGGTAGGAACATTCAATGATGTGGAATACACGATAAACATATATGCTCCAAATCAGGAGCAAAGGAACTTTATACACAAAATCATCAAAAAAGTATACACGGCACAAAGGGGAATAGGAATCATATGTGGAGACATTAACCATGTAATGGATCCCACAATAGACACCACAATAGCCTCCAACGCTCCAAGAATGAAACCACTTAGGAGACAGAGCAAGGCAATATGCAAACTGCTTCACGAAAACCACTACTATGACATATGGAGGGCAACACATGTGGGGGAAAGACAATACACCTTTTTCTCAACGGCACACAATACCTACTCCAGGATAGACGGTATACTGTTAAAAGGCCAACACTTAGAACAGGTTAAAGACTGCTCCATAGAACAGATCACATGGTCAGATCACGCCCCAGTAGTAGCGACCCTAGCTGACCTTTACGAATCCTCTCACAGGAGCCCATGGAGACTTAACGAGTCCCTCATCGCAGACCCAGAATTCACAAAAACTGTAGAAAAAGAATTAACACACTACTTCATTGAAAACAACACAGAACACATCCCTCACAACACAATATGGCAGGCCCACAAATCGGTGATAAGGGGGACGCTGATAAAGAGTGCAGCTTTCCTAAAAAGAAAAGCACAAACACAAATGCGAGAGTGGAAAAAAGAACTCCAGGACCTCACAAACCAGAACCAATCTACCCCAACACGAGAACTAAACAACCCGCATCATGGGAATAACACAAGAAATACACAAACAAGCCCTGGAACAAACTGGTCACTATTTATGTAAGCTTAAAGCGACCCACTACTCACAGGGAAACAAGGCAAGCAAACTAGTAGCGCAACGCCTCAAAGCAACACAAATAAAACACAAGATAGCACACCTCACCACGGAAGCAGGACACAAAGTAACAGCACCCAGGGACATAAGCAACAATTTCGCTAAATACTACACTTCTCTATACAACCTAGCGGACGACCCACACACACACACACACACACACACACACACACACACACACACACATCAAGCACAAACACAGGCCATAACAACCTATCTAAACACAATACAACTACCTACCTTCACAACTCAACACCAACAAGCACTAAAAAAAAACACTGGGAAGAGCAGAAGGCTGGGGGGAGAGACCACAGAGTCATAAAAGGACAAGCCCCAATCTCATGCCTGGCCGTGGGAATCCCTTCCCTTGACGTCAAAATGTGGAAGGAAGCGGGCTGCTCCACGATCAACCACTTATATAGAGACAATAGCCGGATACCCTTCCCAGAACTCCAAACCCAATATAACATGCCCAGCAAGGCACTGTTCCCGTACCTACAAATCAAATCCCTACTCGCAGGAATCAAACTACAAAAAGACGAGCCTTTAACAACACATAAGGCAGAAAACCTCTGCCTGACAGACAGGCCCCCTGAAGAAAATACCCTCAACACTATACACGGCCCTAATGGAGGAGCAGGCAGAGATCGAAAAGAGTTTCCAAAAAGCATGGCACACGGAACTGGGGAAAACACTGGGAACAGAGGTATGGAAGCGGGCCTTCACAATACACAAGGGAAACACACGGTGCACCACACACCTAGAAACCATACGAAAACTACAATACAGATGGTACATGGTGCCAGAAAAATTAACAACAATATACCCCAACACACCCAATATATGCTGGAGGTGTGGGGACACGGGGGGCTCCATGAGCCACATATGGTGGTCATGCACGAAAATTAGGCAATACTGGGGGGAGGTGGGAAAAATTGCGGAAGACATATTAGATAGACCATGGCCTCTAACTGTAGAACAAAGAATATTATTCATGATACCAGCCACACTAAGTAAAACTGAGGAAAAACTTATATTTCACTTGCTCATAGCAGCAGTTACACTCATAGCGCGAGCATGGAAGTCCCCAACAGCGCCTACAAAAGAGGCTCTCCTAGATCAAATCTCCCTAAACTGGAAATATGAGCTGATGGCAAACAAACACTTAGGAACGCGGAAACATACGGATACAGCAGGGAGGCGTTGGCAGGAGTACATACAAAAACAGTAAGCTCACCTTAAAACCACCAAGAGAGAGCGACACCACCAGGAAGGGGGGAGTGAATGCCCAATAAGAGAAAACCCACGGCAATCAGCAGACAACAGCGACAGAGCAGGGTCACATAACAGAGCAACCAACACGACAGGGCAATCAACGTAACACGAGTAAGAAGAAACGAGCCTCAAGAGGGCAACACGAGACACAAGAGAGCGAAAGGGGACAAACTCTGAGGGAACCTTACGATGTACTGTACAAACCCTATGCTGTAACGAAATGTCCCTGCACTATCCCGTTTTATTCTGTACCCTGACGAGCAGGCGCCAAAAAGCTAACCAATGTGAAACATCAATAAAAAACATATTCAAATTGAAAAAAAAAAAAAATGATTTCTGGAAATATAGCCATTTCTGGGGATTAGGGACTCGGCTGTGAAGGGGCCATGGGGGACCCCAGTTATGGTTAACCCTTCAAATTGATCAAGAATCCACAGTCTGCTGGCATTATGGATTTTAGTTTGATGGTTTAACCCTTTATTTGCCAATGATACATGCTCACTTGCTTTGTTTTAGGTATTACGCAGCTGCCAGATCAGCCTTGAAAAAGACAAAATGTATAAAAGAACACTCCAAACACCATAACCACTGCAGCACCCCCTCCTATTGTAAATAGCTTGACCCTTCTAGAACGGCCTGATTTCTTACCTGGGTCTCCACCAGGACCCACTCCCTGCCTCCACTACTGCCAACAGAGAGCTTGAAGTTCTGAAGCAGAAAGTTCTGTTAGTTGTCCGGCTCCAAGGGCCCAGACTGGGCTAGCTGAGAATATCAGCTGATTGCGCTCGGCCCTGCGCTGCCAAACTTAGCTTAGATCACCTACTCAGATCTCTGGGACTACTGGAACTTCCCACTGGCTTGTACCTATGCACCCCACCTGTATCCCCTCCATTAACACAAGAATTGTAGCTACAAGTTATGTAACGATTATGCTGCTTGTGTACCGTATCGCGTGCCAATGGCTCGAGTGGCTTTCATGCAGGGCCGGACTGGGGAAAAAATTAGGCCCGGGCATTTTTCAATTAGAGCGGCCCCCCAAAAAGGGGGCGGGGCCAGAGAAAGTGAGCATGTTGGTTCAATGCGCAGAGCACCGCTGAAGAGCTCTAGCATTAGAAAAAGGCCCTGTATTTGTTCTGCGCAGCGCAAGCAAATGTAATAACATGCTTGCGCTGTGTTTGCTTTTAAATTGTCTCTGGTGTCTCCACAAGTGGGATACCAGAGGACAAAAGGGCCAGGGAAGTGTATGGTGCATGTGTTTGGCGCATGCTTGTGGGATTGCCTGTGTGTAGAGTGTGGTGTGGTATTGTGTAAATAGGTCAATTTTGTGGTGTAATATGTGTGGCTAGGGGCTGTAGAGAGTGCGTGTATAGGGGCATAGTGTTATAGGGGATGTAGCGAGTGTGTGCATACGGCAGTAGTGTGTGTGTATAGGTGATGTAGTGTGTGTAAGAGATCTGGTGTGTAAAGGACCCAGAGTGTGTATAGAAGATTGTGTGTGTGTGTGTGTGTGTAGAGGATTAAGAGTGCATATAGGGTAAGGGATCTAGCGTGTATCTGGAGCGTAATGTGTGTAGTGGTGCAGTGTGAGGGGTGCTGTAGTGTGTGTGTGTGTATATATATATATATATATATATATATATATATATATATATAAATAATCTCAAAAAAACAGGATGCTTGGCACTCTCCTTTAAGTAATAAGAAAGAACTATTAGCCTGGGTGCTATATCCCAAACGTCAGAAATATCCAAAAATCAAAACTGAGGATGCACTCACAAGACTTGGTTTAAGTAAAAAAAGGGACTTTTAATTATTCCATGTGAATGGAAAATTGATTTTTCTGTACATTTCACATGGAATAATTAAAAGTCCCTTTTTTTCACTTTAACCAAGTCCTGTGAGTGCATCCTCAGTTTAGATTTTTGTGTATATATATATATATATATATATATATATATATATATATATATATATATATATATATATATATATATATATATATATATATATATAAAAATATATTTGGACGTATTGTATGTGTGAGGTGCGCAGCGTGTTTGTGTAAGAGGGGTGCTGTGTGTGAGGGTGTTTTTATCTGCCGTCACATTCTGGGTTTCTAATTTTATTTGTCTGTTAACTCACTGAGGGGTTTTTATTTTTTTTTATAATATATGTGCTGTATATGTGCGGGAGTGAGGGTGCTGTCTGTCTGAGGGTGCTGTGTGTGTCTGGGGGGGGCTGTGTGTGTCTGTGGGGTGCTGTGTGTGTCTGGGGGGCTGTGTGTCTGGGGGCTGTGTGCGTGTCTGGGGTGCAGTGTGTGTCTGGGGTGCAGTGTGTGTCTGGGGGGCTGTGTGTGTCTGGGGGGGGCAGTGTGTGTCTGGGGGTGCAGTGTGTCTGGGGGTGCAGTGTGTGTCTGGGGTAGTGTGTGTCTGGGGGTGCAGTGTGTGTGTCTGGGGGTGCAGTGTGTCTGGGGTGCTGTGTGTATCTGGGGGTAATGTGTGTGTCTGGGGGTGCTGTGTGTGTCTGGGTGCTGTGTGTGTCTGGGGGGGGGCTGTGTGTGTCTGGGGGGGCTGTTAGGGAAATTATTTGAAATATATATTTTTTATTTTATTAATAATTATAATATTATTATTAATAATTTTTAAAAAAGTTATGTTTCCCCCCCCCCCCTCCCTTCTTACCTTTAGCCTGGGAGGGGGAGGGAGCCGTTCTGCCTGCCAGGGGTGCCTTGAGGGGGAGCCATGCTGCCTTCCCTGGTGGTCCAGTGGTGAGAGTGAACTCTAACCTGCAGGTTAGAGTTCACTCTCGCGAGATCTGAGCGTTGCCGCGGCAACGCTCAGAATCCCGCGAGAGGACCGGGCGGAGCTGCTTGTTAGAGCTCCGCCGGGTCCTCTCTCCTCCCTCCCTCACCCAGCCGGCGGCCGCATGTAACAGTGCCTGAGGGCCGGTGAGGGAGATCTGTGATCTCCCTACCGGCCCATGGAGGCACACAGCGGGGCCGGCGCTCGCATAGCGCTGGCCCTGCAGGGGCCGGCCGGGGAGATCCTGTGATCTCCCTGCCGGCCTAGGCCCCACGGCCATCGCGGCCCACCGGGCATTTGCCCGGTATGCTCGATGGCCAGTCCGGGCCTGCTTTCATGTGACCGCTATGGGGTGTACTATGGCCTAGCAGGCAGCATTACACAGTGGATATTGCCCCAGATTCACAACCAGGTACATTTCTTCTCTCTCTCTCTCAAGTCCCCACGGAACCTTTTTCACCCCCGACATTAAATCCTTTTCTAACAATTTACTCTATATCTAACCATTCAGTGAGCTGTCGCGTGGACGTTCCTTGAGACGCTGTAGTGACCGCACAGACTGTGATTTACACAATAATAAGACCGGACATTTGAGTTACATTTTTCTTTATTTCGGTTAACACGCGGTTTCTTATGGGAAAAGTGAATGTTCGATGTGCCAACTGCATTATCACCATTCTTATTAGAATTGTCTTGGTTTCTATGATAAATGATCCCATGTCTGCCATGCATTTTGCATTCACAATAAAAAAATTGTATTTTAGAAACTCAGCGCAGTTTGAGAGCATCTGCCTCGGTCCACATCGTGGAGGAAGGGAGCAGCACCCAGGTAGAAAGTCAAACGGTACAACAGTGTGTTATAGTGCTTGAAGTGATCCTTTAACAGAACTGTATGTGTCTTAATAAAGCGGTTATCTATAAAGGATGTGAGTTATTTAAACACGCCTAAATAAATAAATGCACACCCTTCTGGAATGAGACGTTACATATTATAAAAGCAACACCCACGACCTGCACAGGGCAACGTAACAAAACGATTATAGCCTCATAATACGAACGCCAGCTGGTAAACCCACTCTCTGGAAGAACGATTGAATATGGGAATTTCAGGATCATTTTAACCCCTTAAGGACCAAAACTTCTGAAATAAAAGGGAATCATGACATGTCACACATGTCATGTGTCCTTAAGGGATTAAGCAGGATCATTCACCAGAGTTGGAATTCAATGCAAATTTACAGTCAAACCATTCATTAAACTAGCTATGCTGTCAGATCGGCTACTCTGGCCTTAAATGTGAAATTCTCACAATAAATGAATAACTGACAGCGATGGATGTTCAGAGAGCCGAATCTAATCAGAGAGAAGTTTAACCCGGTCTGGTTCTCAATATCCCTTACTTTCTCCCATATCCTCCAGAACCATGACGGTCAAACGTCACACGGGAGCCAGGAAAGGGTCAGAAGGCCGCAGATATTTGGGGTGACGACTCTACTTGCTATATAAGGGTATTATCTTTGCATGCAGACATTGTTACAATCTATAGGAAGCTGAACTCCCAAAAATGTCTTCTGATCTAGACTAATGGCGGTAAGAAGGACATTCAACCTTTTCATGTCTTTATCGTATAGGACAAAAACATTACTTTGGTTCTATTCCATTATCCCAGGCTCTGATAAGGTAAGATAAGGGATACTTCAATCTGCATTGGGGATGAAAATGAATACATATCAGAACGTTTATAGAACTGATATATTTAGGTAATGGTGACTAACCATTTCCGAGGTCTTTTCTAACAAAATGAACTTGGGAATGAATGGGGTTAATGAATGAAACAGATGTTACAGTATGCAGATCACAATAACAGATCATTTAAAGGGATTTAATAATTATTGATGTCTAAACATGCGTGTGAAACATAAACAGGCAATATGTGGGGTCTGTCGTACGATCCTCGGAGTTGACTCATCTCATTGAGAAGGAACATGCGTGATTAGTGACACAGCTGCTATTACTTTCTATCACAGCACAGAACCAGGGTTGGATTCTTTCTTAAAGTGAACCAGACATGTTAGAGCACCTCTAGCTGTATCATAAAGAGAAATCGCCCATTTATTCCCTTTGGGAGCGGTTACAGTTTAAAAGCCTTCTGCTGTTCATGGAGGTCCCAGCGGTTTATAAAACTGCCCTCCAGTTCCACCGTGTTCCAGCCATTCTGTTCAGTGATTGTCTCTGCAGTGTCGCCAACATGCGCAGTTTTTATAATCACCTTGCAGAATTGCTACCTGCGACAGAACCATCTGTCTGCTTGGATTTTTACTGCATTCGTCTGTTTGTCTCCCGTTCGTATGAATGGCTGGTTTCTATAGCCCAGCCATTCGAATGACTCTTTTTTCCCAAACAAACCTGCCGAACGAACGGCCACCCAAGAGAGGAGTGTGCTGCTGGTTAACGTAGTGATCTCAATTAGAACGTTGTGGTTAACCGCAGACACTTCTCAATTAAACCGAATTCAGGGTGGTCGTCGTTCGTATGTCGACCACGAGGCAGCGGCCATTTTAAATCAATCTATGGAACTAAAAACGGACACTTTTTCTGCCGAACACCGCTGAAACAACGGAACGCCTAGCTGCCTCCACGAAAGCATGCGAACACCGGCCGTTCGGGAGATTTAGAGCATACGAAAAGACTTAACCCAGATAGCCTTCCCATGGAGTCATTCGTATACCGAAAGACTGTAAGAACTTTGACTCCATGGCGATTGAACTATGTGTGTGGGATCTGAGCGCTATTCGCTAATAATATGCACTCAGATCCAGGCTATCTGGGGATGGGTGATACAAATGGGAAATGTTCGGTTTTCGTGTAGTTATATATTTTTATGTCTTTTATTATTTTATGTCTAAGATGGCGACTGGCTTTGTCCTGGAGTTAATTGAGTTACTTGGTCATTAACTTCAGGGCAGAGGGGAGGGAATCATAATGCACTGTGGGTAAAATCTGTGACTGTGTGTCTGGAATGTCCCCATATCTGTCTGTCATTTAAGTCTCCCATTTGGTCCCCTAGGGGAGTGTCCACCAGGTGGGAGACCTGCATAAATACGGGCAGGTAGCCCACAGTAAAGCCAGATCCTGTTTGACCCTCAATGCGGAGCTTCTGTCTCGTTATTGGGGGGGATTTCTTCTTCACGTTTAGGGACTGCTGGATGGAACGGAAGCCGCTTGGTGAATATTGCTGTTCGACGGTTGCCAGCAGTTCGTGTATTGCCGTTCGGGAGTTTGGAGCCGTTCACGGATCTCGTTCAGGAGACTGCCGCTTCCCCTGCATTTGGTTCGTGTATTACAGATTAAGCGAACAGAGACTGTACTGCAGCCGGGGAAGGTCTACTAAACGGCGGTTTTGCCTAAAGACACTGGAGGTGTCTTAACACTACCTGTAGGAGAACTCCCCTGCTCGGCATCGCTGAGAACTAATAAAGGGGGGAGAAGGGCGTTTCTTAAAAAAAAAAAAAAAATGATCAGCTCGAAATGTTATACCTTAATGTATCTAACAAGAACACTGGCTCTTTATGTATATGTGTAATATAGATTTACTACAGTCTCAGATAGAGAGACCTAAACTGTAGCAGGATCTTCTGTGATTTCTCAATATTTAGTAAAGAACAGACACCAACCAAAACCACGACATTATAACACTAAAACCCGTTCCTCGCAAGCAATGTTCATCGATGATGGAATGCACTGTGACTGTATAATGTAATGTTTATTATATATATTATGTATCTACTGGTAATATTTCTGATAGCCCACTTGTTCTTGAGAGTTGGGTAAAAATAAAGAAATTAAAATATATGTATTTAGTGAAGACACGTCACATATAAAGTATGTGAGTGAACGGAGACCTGGGCCAGCAGGAGTAACCGTGTATTCACACCTGGAATAAAACATCGAGAGCCAGCAATCTGGTCACACGAGGGACGTGTTCCGAAATAGAACATCCAGAAAGGACTTCAAACGTTACATATTTAATGCCATTAGCGAAGAGACATCCAGTAATAATTAAAAGCAACTAGAAAAGCTACAATTTCTGGGGAAATTGTGTGAAGTGTTCTTGCCTCCACCAGTAGTCTACAACTGGAGTGGGCGGAGTAACTGTTATCATTTACATAGCACATTTAATTGCAACGTTGTTGCACAGTTACATTAAACCATACATTTATAAAAACATTAGCATGTGTTCAAAAGGCCCTGTCTATGACATCACTTGCTGCTGCAGCCTTGACAGGTCAGAGTATTTTGGTGGTTGCCATCTTCAAACGGTCGTATCTTAAAAACTATAACTCCTACAGTGAAGAGCTTTATATTGTGAGAATCACAGGACCCAGACCTACATTTTTGATGCATAGTATGTCTCTGAAGTATTAAAATTGAAGGCACAGTCGCAGTTTAGAAATTGCACTTCAAATTTGAGCTTTGCAGAGTGAAGTTTCAATGAAAGTCAATGGACGGCGTTAGTTGCAAACAAATGATTACATTGTGAAAACTATCAGGACTACGGCTTAGCCGTTGACATGTTTAGTGGCAGCAGGGATAGCTGAACGTTTTGATATAAGATTTGTGTAGGTGGGCCTGAAAATAAGGGAGTGGTGACAGTTTAGAAATCATGTCCTGATTTTTCAGCTTTTGGCAGCTCCCACTCTAGCTTTGCCATTCATTCCTATAGGACAAATTGCGCCACAAGAACGACGATATTCCGTGAACCATTCGGCGAAACGTTCCACAAAGTAATAGCAATCCGATCGGGAACAATCTGCACGTTTTGGTAAATTTTGGTCTATGTAGTGTAAAAACTGTGGGAGGAGTTAGGGTGGCAAATTTGGCTATAATAAGAATAATATATATGTGAGATAACAATAAGTGTTCTTGCAAGAACACTTAATAAGAATAAGAACAAGAAAGGCTACAATTTCTGGGGAAATTGTGTGAAGTGTTCTTGCCTCCACCAGTAGTCTACAGCTGGAGTGGGCGACGTAACTGTTATCATTTATATAACACATTTAATTGCAACGTTGTTGCACAGTTACATTAAACCATACATTTATAAAACATTAGCAGGTGTTCAAAAGGCCCTGTCTATGACATCACTTGCTGCTGCAGCCTGACACAGGTCAGAGTATTTTGGCGGTTGCCATATTCAAAACGGTCGTATTTTAAAAAAATATAAAAAATATAAAAATAGCAATCCGATCGGGAACAATCTGCACGTTTTGGTAAATTTTGGTCTATGTAGTGTAAAAACTGTGGGAGGAGTTAGGGTGGCAAATTTGGCTATAATAAGAATAATATATATGTGAGATAACAATAAGTGGTCTTGCTATGCAAGAACACTAAACTACAGGGAAAAGTACAATTAAAAGGTTTGGGGGTAACACAGGGCTAGGGGGTGCTCCTACACGTTAGCCTTGTGCACAAACTCCAAGTCATGGCTAGTCTTTACAGCATTGGCTTCAATGGTGATCACCCCGGCGGCGGGACTGAGACTGGTGTCACAGGAGAAGGAAAGGGCTATTATCATGAAATAAATTAAAATCTGAGAACGAGGAGAGAAGAATTCGATACATCTCACAGGAAGAAAACTATGTATCAAGGTATCCACTGGTAAAGGAATAGTCCTCAAGGGACAGACCTACAGTGGATTCCAAAGGACACCTATTTGGACACTCCAGGGGTGTCCTGGGGCCTAACCCCTAAATGAATAGAAAAGAAATTTAAGCTAATTCACTGGAAAACCAGTGAGTAAATTTATACTGGAATAATATAATAGTAAGATATTAATAATTTATACGCTGATGTGTACAGCAGAGTCTAATTCCAAATAGGAGAATCATTACAAAGTGAAGAATAAGTGTGAAAACAGCCTGTTAGGCAAAACCTCCCTTGTACTCATAAGTGACTGTAATATGCTGAAGACTACTGACTTTATATTTATTTGGTCAAAGTCAAATGGTAATAAAGAGTATATGTATCCAATAAGTCACAGGAGAAAAGTACCTAATTCCAAACACACTGCCTATTAGTATCAGAATTGATTCACAATATAGATACAGTTGCTAACAAAGAGAGTATCAAGGTTAACATATGTTGCTAAATAGCTTGTGAGAGCCCTGTGCTCACTGAGATTGCTATAATAGCAATACCTAAATGATGGAGCTAAAAAGGAGACTCTCAAAACGATATGTAAAAAACTTATAAAGACTGTAGTAATGATTAAATCTAATACTCCAAAGTCTAAATAAATAAATGGAATTAGGACAAAGAAGGGAGGTTAGAAAGATATAGATGTGCTAATGTGCAGAACCATACTTAGGATGTTGGTTGCCTGCACATAGTGAGAGTGCCCTGTGAAGTAGTGAAGAAAAGTGAAATACGAAAAACCCATAAATTATTAATATCTCACAGGAAGAGACTGAACACGTTATAGTTTAGAAGTGACAGTGTGTTCCTGTGACAGGCAGCGGCTGATAAAGGACCATCGATGGGTAATACAGATATACAAAGATAAGGCCTGCGCACAAACTCACACTACTCCTAGGCAGCAGCAATGACTATAGAACACATCAGCCTCAATACATACAGAAAAAAAAACAAGGAAAGAGTTACTTGCGCCGCGTGCTAGCCCAAATACCTGTGTAAATTTAAAAAATTGGAGGTTTTTAGTTTGACTCCATGACAGGTGGCGGCTGGTAAAGGACCATCGATGGTTAATGTCTGGAGAGGACGGTGCAGACACTATGTACATAACAAAATCTGCAATGAGCGATAGGCTGAGTGATTTATGTTTGACAAAGCAGCTGTGTGGATACGGAACAAGCTGGAAAAACAATGTAAGAACATTGGGTAGAGAAGTCAGCCAGTGTTAATGAAGGTGAAGTGACAAAGGATGAGAGATCGGGTACTATATCTAGGATGACGACAAGAAAGAGGACAGAGGGATTTGGGCCCTAAATAGGGACTGTCCCTCCTAAATAGGGACACTTGGGAGGTATGTGAAGGGATGAAGAGACGGAGTACCAGAAAACAGGATTTAAAGAAACGCTGTAAAATACTGTAATGCAAATAACAGGGATAGATTTATTGAAAATTAATACAAAACACCTTGTGTTCTGTAGGTGGAAAGAAGGGGAAAGTCTTGTAGACCCCCTGGTTCCATGATTGGGGATAGGTCTTGTAGACCCTCTGGTTCCATGATTGGGGAAAGGTCTTGTAGACCCCCTGGTTCCATGATTGGGGATAGGTCTTGTAGACCCCCTGGTTCCATGATTGGGGATAGGTCTTGTAGACCCCCTGGTTCCATGATTGGGGATAGGTCTTGTAGACCCTCTGGTTCCATGATTGGGGAAAGGTCTTGTAGACCCTCTGGTTCCATGATTGGGGATAGGTCTTGTAGACCCTCTGGTTCCATGATTGGGGATAGGTCTTGTAGACCCTCTGGTTCCATGATTGGGGATAGGTCTTGTAGACCCTCTGGTTCCATGATTGGGGATAGGTCTTGTAGACCCTCTGGTTCCATGATTGGGGATAGGTCTTGCAGACCCGCTGGTTCCATGATTGGGGATAGGTCTTGCAGACCCGCTGGTTCCATGATTGGGGATAGGTCTTGCAGACCCGCTGGTTCCATGATTGGGGATAGGTCTTGCAGACATTCTGGTTTCATGTAGGTCTTGTAGTCCCTGTGGTTCCATGATTGGGGGTAGGTGTGATCAGGGCTATCAGGGGATGCAACATTTGTGGGGATACTATGTGTTTTGGGGTACTTTTGAGAAATGTGTGTTTTTTTTGTGTTTGGAGATAATGGAGTTTAGTATAGTGCATGACTATCTCCTAATTAAAGGGGAAGGCTTATTGTATTGTATGTGGGAGTGTCATACATTGTAAACATGTGATCATTGGTTTGTAAGTTTGTGTCCCTGTCCCCAACAAGGTACATGTGGGTGTACACCTTGCTTGGGGATTGTCATAAAAGGCCAGTGTAGCACCATTAAAATTCAGTTCCTGCTTAACCTTCAACACGTAGGCTGGTCTCGTGATTGTAGGGAACCTGCTATACAGCTATACCACTAGTTCTTATAAGAGCTTCACAGCTAAACTCTGTTGGAGGAGAGGTCTTCCCACTGAGTCCCTGGATCCAGGAGTTTGGTCCAGGATGGGAAGGAACAACGAGACCCCAACCAAGCTGCGGCGGTTGTTTAGTGGGGTCTACAGTGCTTATGGTCCTCAGCGTCAGCTAGGAAGCATCGACTGGCGGAGGTACCCAGTCAGGTGCCAGATGGTCCGTCACAGTAGCTCTTATAGACCCTCTGGTTCCGTGATTGAGGGTAGGTCGTATAGTCCGCAACACAGAGCTCTGGAAAATGATGGTGTGTAAGAAAAATATAATTTTGAAAAATGCCTGGACTCTTGATATGTTAATTGCCAAAGGTTATGAGAATTTACAATCCTGTTCTCCAGGAAACGACCAATACACATAAATAACGTTCATTATGCAGAACACATATGGCTGTAACATGCGCCATATGTTAATCTCCAGCAAACACATGGGAAGAGAATGTGCAGCTGTGTTTTGCTCCCACGAGTGACATTCCTGACATATGTTTTACTTACATTATCAGCAATGCATGAACACATTCTCTCTCTCTCAAGGTTCAAAGAAACATTGGACATCTCAAGACTGCTCATTTTCACATATTTTATTAACATTTGACTATTTTAATCAGATCTATAAAAATGCATTAATATAAAAACATATTGAGCAGGAAATTAATTCCAGACAATTTTCACTTTAGTGATAAAGCCGATTAGTTTGCTCCTCGATATAAAACAATAAGATTTCGTTACCCTCCAACCGCGAATTCTACTAAGACAGCGCCGAATGTGCTTGGGGATCCCCAGTTTGTAATATCACGAAAGCCAAAATTCTTATTAACCCCAAGAATACTTGTTGCTTAACTGGAATTCTGTTCAGAAATTCTCTGTAATTTGGCCATGAGACAAGCCATTTCCTGTGGTTATTAATAAATATACAAATGAAATAAGCAAAGAATGTGCAAGATTTACATTTAATGTTTCAGTGAGGAAAGCATGGACGCAACACGACCTTCAGGCTATTTTCATGTCAAGTTTTAGAGAGAGCGTTATTGTGGTATAAACTACGCTGGACTACACCTTATTGTCCTCTTTTCCCAAGAATAGCACTTTTTGTCAGATCCCCTAATTGAAACACAAAAATCTACTCTAAATAAAGAGAAAATGACTAATTTATTATAGTTTATTTTAGATTAACAGAAACCACATGACATATACCCCAGGCAAGAATACAAAAAAAGGACTTTCAATGTCAATATACATATTAGTGAGCACGAGGGGGAGAGGATAATAAGCGGCCAGGTTAATTTGGCTTCCAGTTTATTGACTTGACCCTGGAAGGACACCATAGTTACCCAGACCCCTCTCTCCTCCTTGAAATGACCTGGGTACTGTGTACCTGTCCCCTGAATACTGCAATGTAAAACGCTGTTTGAGAGAAACAGCATAGTTTATATTGCAGGGTTTTAACCCCTCCTCTAATGGCTGTCATTCTGATTACCAGGCAGACAGAGTAAAACTTGGTGATGTGACATGGAAGCACCAAATGAAAGTATTAATTCAATGGTTGCCTGTGGGAAAGTTTAAATGTGCGCATGGAACTCGCCATGCATTAGGTCCCCAACGCTCCTCTATGAGAAACATTGGATTGGAAGAGCACAGAGGAGCCCATTCCTGCAGATTTTTATTAGAAGCGGATCGCCTCTCTGTCTCCTGTTTGCTGGGAGAGTACAGCAATAGACTGGCATCACTCCACTCGGACTCCAATATGGCAGCCTCGTGGCAGAGCATCGCTCACAGGGCAATTCGCATAGAAAGGGGAACAAGGTAGGACCAGAGGGTGCGTGTTAAACCCACAGATCCACTAGAACATTAGAGAGGAGTTTAGTAAATATCCAATTTATCAACCTGCCTCACATTTAATACTTTTTATTTATTACCGCTCTCATACAAAACGCTGCTTCGTCTAATACCCACATATTTCCAGTGTTCCTCTAAATGTTCCAACTCGCACTCATACTTGGTTCTAGCTGAGCGTTAATACAATTTACACGATTGTATTCCACGCTGCATATAAAACGGTCTCATAAAATGCTTTCTTTCAAACCTTCAATAAACAGATTTTACACTTTTTTATGACATGATATAGTAATTGCTTTGGGATCAGTCGTACATTAAGGTAACTATGTACCGAGGTTGGTCGGAGGGAAGGGGTTAAAGCGAGAAGAAGTAGAATATGATAATGTGTCATTTAACCCCTTAAGGACACATGACATGTCACGATTCCCTTTTATTCCAGAAGTTTGGTCCTTAAGGGGTTAATGTAAGTGCAGTCTACCATCAGCTATAGGAAAAGCCCATCTCATTCTCCTGACAGCTGGATTCATGTTTTACATTAGTGAAGGAGGGAACATAGCGTGCCATCATTTAATAATAGGAAACCTCCCTCCGCAGATTAGTCTTCATTAGTTAAATCCCTCCGATGTGAGACCCAGTTCCTTCCCAGCTGCCCTGCGGTCACTGAACGCCCCAAATTTATCATCACAACATTATCCAACGTCTTGTCTCCCAACACAGCGTTTTTCTGAGTTATCTGTCCGTGCAGACAGGCAGACAGACAGACAGACACACAGGCAGGCAGACAGGCAGGCAGACAGACACACAGGCAGGCAGACAGGCAGGCAGACAGACAGACACACAGGCAGGCAGACAGGTAGACAGACAGGTAGACAGACAGGTAGACAGGCAGACAGACACACAGACAGGCAGGCAGACAGGCAGACAGACAGATAGACAGACAGGCAGACTGACTTACATAGCGGTTACAGAGTGATGAAATGTACATGGAGAGAATTATTATAAACCATGGCACCGAAGGACAAGTCTCCAGAACCGTCATTTTCCCCAAACACGCTTTCTGTTATGTAGCTTTCAATGATTAAGGAAACAGCAGGCCAAACATATCCCAGGCCGGCCAAGATTAGTGAGAGTTACACTCCCAGACCGCAGCTGCTTCCTTATTAAGCTCTTCTTCGGAGATATTCCTGGAGAGGAGAACTGTGCCGTCTATCTCCCCACTCCCAGGAGTAACTCTCACAAATCTCAGACAGGCTGGAGAGGAGAACTGTGCCGTCTATCTCCCCACTCCCAGGAGTAACTCTCACTAATCTCAGACAGGCTGGAGAGGAGAACTGTGCCGTCTATCTCCCCACTCCCAGGAGTAACTCTCACAAATCTCAGACAGGCTGGAGAGGAGAACTGTGCCGTCTATCTCCCCACTCCCAGGAGTAACTCTCACTAATCTCAGACAGGCTGGAGAGGAGAACTGTGCCGTCTATCTCCCCACTCCCAGGAGTAACTCTCACAAATCTCAGACAGGCTGGAGAGGAGAACTGTGCCGTCTATCTCCCCACTCCCAGAGTAACTCTCACAAATCTCAGACAGGCTGGAAGGAGAACTGTGCCGTCTATCTCACCACGCCCCGGAATAACTCTCACCAATCTCAGACTGGCTGGAGAGGAGAACTGTGCCGTCTATCTCCCCACTCCCAGGAGTAACTCTCACAAATCTCAGACAGGCTGGAGAGGAGAACTGTGCCGTCTATCTCCCCACTCCCAGGAGTAACTCTCACAAATCTCAGACAGGCTGGAGAGGAGAACTGTGCCGTCTATCTCCCCACTCCCAGGAGTGACTCTCACAAATCTCAGACAGGCTGGAGAGGAGAACTGTGCCGTCTGTCTCACTAATCTCAGACAGGCTGGAGAGGAGAACTGTGCCGTCTATCTCCCCACTCCCAGGAGTGACTCTCACTAATCTCAGACAGGCTGGAGAGGTGAACTGTGCCGTCTATCTCCCCACTCCCAGGAGTAACTCTCACAAATCTCAGACAGGCTGGAGAGGAGAACTGTGCCGTCTATCTCCCCACTCCCAGGAGTAACTCTCACTAATCTCAGACAGGCTGGAGAGGAGAACTGTGCCGTCTATCTCCCCACTCCCAGGAGTAACTCTCACTAATCTCAGACAGGCTGGAGAGGAGAACTGTGCCGTCTATCTCCCCACTCCCAGGAGTGACTCTCACAAATCTCAGACAGGCTGGAGAGAGAACTGTGCCCGTCTATCTCCCCCCACTCCCAGGGGCTCTCACAAATCTCAGACAGGCTGGAGAGGGAGAACTGTGCGTCTATCTCTCCCCCACTCCCAGGAGTAACTCTCACAAATCTCAGACAGGCTGGAAGGGAGGAGAACTGTGCCGTCTATCTCCCCCACTCCCAGGGTGACTCTCACTAATCTCAGACAGGCTGGAGAGGGAGAACTGTACGTCTATCTCCCCCACTCCCAGAGTGACTCTCTCTGCAAATCTCAGACAGGCTGGAGGAGAACTGTGCCGTCTATCTCCCCTCCCAGGAGTGACTCTCACACTAATCTCAGACAGGCTGGAGAGAGAACTGTACTTGCGTCTATCTCCCCACTCCCAGGAGTGACTCTCACTAATCTCAGACAGGCTGGAGGGAGAACTGTGCCGTCTATCTCCCCACTCCCAGGAGTAACTCTCACAAATCTCAGACAGGCTGGAGAGGAGAACTGTGCCGTCTATCTCCCCACTCCCAGGAGTAACTCTCACAAATCTCAGACAGGCTGGAGAGGAGAACTGTGCCGTCTATCTCCCCACTCCCAGGAGTAACTCTCACTAATCTCAGACAGGCTGGAGAGGAGAACTGTGCCGTCTATCTCCCCACTCCCAGGCGTAACTCTCACAAATCTCAGACCGGCTGGAGAGGAGAACTGTGCCGTCTATCTCCCCACTCCCAGGAGTGACTCTCACAAATCTCAGACAGGCTGGAGAGGAGAACTGTGCCGTCTGTCTCACTAATCTCAGACAGGCTGGAGAGGAGAACTGTGCCGTCTATCTCCCCACTCCCAGGAGTGACTCTCACTAATCTCAGACAGGCTGGAGAGGTGAACTGTGCCGTCTATCTCCCCACTCCCAGGAGTAACTCTCACAAATCTCAGACAGGCTGGAGAGGAGAACTGTGCCGTCTATCTCCCCACTCCCAGGAGTAACTCTCACAAATCTCAGACAGGCTGGAGAGGAGAACTGTGCCGTCTATCTCCCCACTCCCAGGAGTAACTCTCACAAATCTCAGACAGGCTGGAGAGGAGAACTGTGCCGTCTATCTCCCCACTCCCAGGAGTAACTCTCACAAATCTCAGACAGGCTGGAGAGGAGAACTGTGCCGTCTATCTCCCCACTCCCAGGAGTGACTCTCACAAATCTCAGACAGGCTGGAGAAATCTCAGACAGGCTGGAGAGGAGAACTGTGCCGTCTATCTCCCCACTCCCAGGAGTGACTCTCACTAATCTCAGACAGGCTGGAAGGGAGAACTGTACGTCTATCTCCCCACTCCCAGGGTGACTCTCACAAATCTCAACGAGAACCCAGGCTGGAGAGGCTTTGTACGTCTATCTCCCCACTCCCAGGAGTGACTCTCACAAATCTCAGACAGGCTGGAGAGGAGAACTGTGCCGTCTATCTCCCCACTCCCAGGAGTGACTCGCACAAATCTCAGACAGGCTGGAGAGGAGAACTGTGCCGTCTATCTCCCCACTCCCAGGGTGACTCTCACAAATCTCAGACAGGCTGGAGGGAGAACTGTGCGTCTATCTCCCCACTCCCAGGAGTGACTCTCACAAATCTCAGACAGGCTGGAGGGAGAACTGTGCCGTCTATCTCCCCACTCCCAGGAGTAGCTCTCACTTCATCTCAGACAGGCTGGAGGAGAACTGTGCCGTCTATCTCCCACTCCAAGGGTAACTCTCACAAATCTCAGGCAGGCTGGGAGGGAGAACTGTGCCCGTCTATCTCCCCACTCCCAGGGTAACTCTCACTAATCTCCAGACAGGCTGGAGGGGAGAACTTCCAGTACGTCCTATCTCCCCACTCCCAGGAGTAACTCTCACAAATCTCAGACAGGCTGGAGAGGAGAACTGTGCCGTCTATCTCCCCACTCCCAGGAGTAACTCTCACAAGTCTCAGACAGGCTGGAGAGGAGAACTGTGCCGTCTATCTCCCCACTCCCAGGAGTAACTCTCACTAATCTCAGACAGGCTGGAGAGGAGAACTGTGCCGTCTATCTCCCCCCTCCCAGGAGTGACTCTCACAAATCTCAGACAGGCTGGAGAGGAGAACTGTGCCGTCTATCTCCCCACTCCCAGGAGTGACTCTCACAAATCTCAGACAGGCTGGAGAGGAGAACTGTGCCGTCTGTCTCACTAATCTCAGACAGGCTGGAGAGGAGAACTGTGCCGTCTATCTCCCCACTCCCAGGAGTGACTCTCACTAATCTCAGACAGGCTGGAGAGGTGAACTGTGCCGTCTATCTCCCCACTCCCAGGAGTAACTCTCACAAATCTCAGACAGGCTGGAGAGGAGAACTGTGCCGTCTATCTCCCCACTCCCAGGAGTGACTCTCACAAATCTCAGACAGGCTGGAGAGGAGAACTGTGCCGTCTGTCTCCCCACTCCCAGGAGTAACTCTCACAAATCTCAGACAGGCTGGAGAGGAGAACTGTGCCGTCTATCTCCCCACTCCCAGGAGTAACTCTCACAAATCTCAGACAGGCTGGAGAGGAGAACTGTGCCGTCTATCTCCCCACTCCCAGGAGTAACTCTCACTAATCTCAGACAGGCTGGAGAGGAGAACTGTGCCGTCTATCTCCCCACTCCCAGGAGTAACTCTCACAAATCTCAGACAGGCTGGAGAGGAGAACTGTGCCGTCTATCTCCCCACTCCCAGGAGTGACTCTCACAAATCTCAGACAGGCTGGAGAGGAGAACTGTGCCGTCTCTCCCCACCCCAGGAGTGACTCTCACAAATCTCAGACAGGCTGGAGAGGAGAACTGTGCCGTCTATCTCCCCACTCCCAGGAGTGACTCTCACAAATCTCAGACAGGCTGGAGAGGAGAACTGTGCCGTCTATCTCCCCACTCCCAGGAGTACTCTCACAAATCTCAGACAGGCTGGAGAGGAGAACTGTGCCGTCTATCTCCCCACTCCCAGGAGTAACTCTCACAAATCTCAGACAGGCTGGAGAGGAGAACTGTGCCGTCTATCTCCCCACTCCCAGGAGTAACTCTCACTAATCTCAGACAGGCTGGAGAGGAGAACTGTGCCGTCTATCTCCCCACTCCCAGGAGTAACTCTCACAAATCTCAGACAGGCTGGAGAGGAGAACTGTGCCGTCTATCTCCCCACTCCCAGGAGTGACTCTCACAAATCTCAGACAGGCTGGAGAGGAGAACTGTGCCGTCTATCTCCCCACTCCCAGGAGTAACTCTCACAAATCTCAGACAGGCTGGAGAGGAGAACTGTGCCGTCTATCTCCCCACTCCCAGGAGTAACTCTCACAAATCTCAGACAGGCTGGAGAGGAGAACTGTGCCGTCTATCTCCCCACTCCCAGGAGTGACTCTCACAAATCTCAGACAGGCTGGAGAGGATATTACACAAAGATCACTAGATATAAACCCAGCTAACAAACGGTAACTTTATATATCCACGGTTCGTGCTTTCTACTGCTGTAGCTATTGTGTGTTAGCGGGTTCCTTTGTCTATGTATATTATACACGTGTGCTCCAAACATGGGATACAAATATAATAACAGCCCCTAGCAGTGTGACAGCAGAATACTCGGTACTTTATCCATTAATACAATGAAACGTTATAGAACGCTCCCTGTGGCTGCTTTACAACACGCTGGAGGAGAGCAGCAATGGCCGTACCCGCTGCTTAGCCATGAGCTGCGGAATGCATGACAGAAACGTTGGCGGATTTTATGGCTTCAGGGACTGCACTGCAGCGCTGGGAAGAAAGGATTAGTTAAAGGCTTTCTTTAGGGACCATATACTATATACAGAGGAGCACACTATAGCGTTAGGAATACAGGTTACTTTGTATTGTTACAATATGATAGGATCCCCTGTTACAGGTTAGTGCTCACTCACAATGGCCAGGTATGTGGGCTCACAAACAATCCACATTCATTTAGATGTTACCTGTGCTGCAGGTGCTGTGGATTGTAATTCCCATCACTCTCAGCTTGTCACCATGTCTCAGGTAAGGTCCAGGCTGAGCAGGAGCAGGGGGTGTCTTCCCTTGAGACCCCAGAAATCCCAGGGGTTCTGGACAAGATCAGCAAAATCATAGTCAGAATCAAAGTCCAATAATCAGAAATCGGTGCTCAGAATATGCAGCAAGGTAACTCTAGCATGCCATGGCTAGCTCTAACACATATTGCTTGTGATCCTTGGAAGTGAAGGAGCTGTGATGAGAGGCAGCACCTGGGCTTCATACAGGTGCTGTAACAATGTAATTAAAGCAGGCAGGTAATTATTCTAAGAAGCGTACTACATGACCTCCCTGGAATTCTCTAACAAACTGTGCTCTGCTGTGGTGTAATGAGTTGGGAGACGGTGATAAGATGCAGGACTCAGGAGTTCAATTCTTTGCTTAACTCAACTGAGCACTCTGGTTTTTAAATTTTGGTTTGCCCATTAAAGGGACACTATAGTCAACTGATCCAGTTTAACATTTATTATACAGCTTAAAGGGATTCTCCAGTTTTCCTGGCACTGCAGGACCCTCTAGTGCCCCTATCCCTCCCATCCAAAGTTGCTGAAGGGGTTAAGCCCTTTCAGTGACTTGCCAATGTCCCTCGGCACTGGGTCAGGCTCCGCCTATGCTACTCCCCCACCAACATCAGCCGGCAGGGAATACACAATGCGGCTGTCGGTGCATGCTTTCCTATGGGGATTTCAGCGACGCTGGAGGTTCTCATATAGCGTGAGGACGTCCAGCGTCGTTTTAAACCACTTTTCGTGTTCTAGTAGACAGCCACTAGAGGAAGACTTAACCCTGCACTTTATAAAAACTGCAATAATTACACTTGCAGGGTTAAGGATAGTGGGAGTTGGCATCCAGACCACTCCAATGGGCAGAAGTGGTCTGGGTGCGTGGAGTGTCCCTTTAATATAGTTGTTCTGGTTTCTATAGCCTGTCCTTGGTAGCTGAGCACTGTAAACGCTGCCCTTTCAGGTAAAAGGTAGCGTTTACATTACTGCCTATAACACCTCTAGGTGCAGTCCTTCAGTTGGCCACTAGAAGTGCTTCCTTGTGCAGTGCTGAACATTCCCCATAGAGATGCATTGATTCTACAAGGAGATTCTGATTGGAGCAGTGTTTTGCCACACATGCACATTAGCCTCCCGAAGGCATTGGATTGGCTGAGATCACGCAGTTCGATGATCTCAGCCACGGAGGTGGAGCAAAGCAGGATCAGCTGCTGTGAGACCGGCGTACGTGAGAGAAAAGGTTTGTAAAATCACTTTATTACTGCAAAGAGAGGGGGGTTGGTTATTTCACCCTTGTCATCAAAACATGATAGCGTTCCTTTAAACAGCTACAATAAAGGGACAGTCAAAGCACCAAACCCCCTATCTTAAAGGAACCCAATAGCATTAATAACACAAACTTGTTTTCCTAAAGCCATAGGTCGCTCTCCCTATAGCTAACAATTTTTATAATATAAAGGTTGTATTCACCCTATTTCCAGCATAGAGATTCCCTCTGTGTTTCTCACCTCTCCAACTCCCGTGACATCATTGAGGCTGAATGGCCCGCTCTGACAACGCTCAATCCAATGCTCTTCATCGAGTGCCGCGTGCGTCCAATTAAAATATTCAATGCTTTCCTATAAGCTTCTGTGTCAGGAAACGCCTGTAGTGAATGTCAAGAAGAACACTGAGGTGGGTTTAACCCTGTAATGTAGCAGTCTCTAAAAATGTCAATCTTTTACCTCTAGCGGCAGTCTTCCTGGCAGTCACTACAGGCGCTCCCTCTGCTCGGTCATATCACAGACGGCTCTGTTAATGGCCCCTTGGAGCCTGCAGCAGTCTCCTGAGTGTTCTTAAAGTTCAATTAACTGAGCAGAAGATACAAAATTCTAAAATAAATACACTGTGCTGTAAGATCTGATTGAAAATGAAACCATATTTTTCCATGCAGGCTGTGTCAGTCACAGCCAGGGGAGGTGTGGCTAGGGCTGCATAAACAGAAACAAAAGTGATTTAGCTCCTAAATGACAGATAATTGAGCATTGAGATTGCGGGGGGCAATCTATACACAAAAACCACTTAATTAAGCTAAAGTTGTTTTGCTGCTTAGAATTTAAAATAAATGTTTCATTATGGCTGGACTTGTTGGGGGTTATAATCCATAGCATCTTCAGTGTCCACAAGTGTAAGGGGGAACATGCGGCACCCCTCAGTGTTCTAAGGTTGTAGGGTACACATTTTAAACTGGGGAATGACGTGGCATGTCAAGGCTGTATTAATCCCACTTAGGTAAGTTAATTAATCTTGAAATATTTTACTTATGTTTGGGCTGTTACACAAAATATATCTAACAGGCTTGAAAGGTTACTCCAAGCACCATTACAGTCAGTGATTTGAAGTGGTTATGGTGGTCTAAGTCTGTATGTGCAGAGTTTTAGTAAGAGATATAGCAGCTTCCTGCCGGAGGGATAACTCCGCCTCTGACGGCATCATTAGCTAGCCCAGACCAAGAGTTCCAGTTGGCTAATGTTAAATCTGTCATCAGCACGCACAACATGCTGGCCACATCGGATCAATGGCGACTTT
Source organism: Pelobates cultripes (assembly GCA_933207985.1). Classification (NCBI taxonomy): domain Eukaryota; kingdom Metazoa; phylum Chordata; class Amphibia; order Anura; family Pelobatidae; genus Pelobates; species Pelobates cultripes. The sequence continues at coordinate 94,271,308 of OW240924.1, read as the reverse complement.
ACCCTTAGTCTGTCCTCTTTGACATCGCTCCCCACAATAAAACAACCCTTTAAAATGTCTCATGGAAAATATTAGATTTCTCGAATTTTGGGTTCAAACTGAAAATCATTATAAAATATGTTGAGAAAACACTCATGTAAAAAAATCCTTTAATTGTATTGCATTTTTGAAAAAAATGTATTACGACAAAGCAGCAGTTTAGAAACATCTTTTAATAAATTATATTTAGAATAAAAACAATTCAGCATTAAAATATATATATTAACAATGACACAATATTAACTTACTTGGTGTAAAGTAGATAGTAGATACATTTTTCAATTATTTTCATACAGGGAAAGAACCAGTCTTTTGTAAACGTTCACGTAGAGATTAATCAGATTCTTGGGTAGTCATATTGTGAAACTGGAGACCGAAGTATGCGTCAATAAATGCACCGGAAACGCATCTTGGGTCATTATTCTGTATATATATCAGCCTTCAATGCCGCCACTGCAGATAGGATTTAATACTTTTAATTACGAGTTAGTGAGGTCTTGCTAATAAGGAGCCCCAGACATGAATTTATTCAGATTTGGAATACCTTAAATGCACTTTTTACGACGGCCAATATTTGTATAAACATAGACATTATAGCAAGGTGTGAACTGTTCGTTTCCAGACATACTTTAATGGAGAGTTAGTTTGTACTTCCCCCCAACCCACCCGTCCACCATTCGACTTCCACAATCCACATTTGAATCATTTTAAGTTAAAGTTTAAAACAAAACTACCTGACATATCAGCCGTGTGTCATACTGATCTGACAAATAATATCACTTGCTTGACTTTAATAAACCTGGGAATTCGTGTAGCGGAGTTTATTCAATGATTTTGTATGTAATTAAAGTTCAGTAGAAGAGGCCGAATCGTTTTACGTTACGGACATGATATCTGATCACAGACTATTTAAACAATATTATTTTGAGCAGATTCATTTGGTTGAGTTAATAGAAATACCTTTCCAAAAGTCGAATTATTTCCAGGATGTGTATCCGGCAACTGAATGTTTATATTTAGTAATTCCAAGAAAATTCCATTGAGTTCTTAGAATCCTTCCAAAGCCACGTTAGAACGTCCTGTAACCAAACATAGCCAGAGTTCTATTGGCTCTAGCCCATGCTAGAACGTCCTGTGACCGAACATAGCCAGAGGTTCGTGGGTTCCAGGCCATGCTAGAACTTCATGGGCCAGAACATTGCCAGAGTTCTATGGGTTCCAGGCCATGCTGAACGTCCTGCGTCAGAGCATTACTAGAGGTTTAAAGTTGGGGTAACATTTTGTTGGTGAGAAGGTGATCTAAGGTTCCATGGATTTCCAAAGCCAAGTTAAAGTGAAGCCTGGGCTCGAACAAACAATGGTTCCCTGGAATTTTAGATCTATGCTAAAGCTTAAGATAATGTTTGATCCATTACCTGCACAGAATGAGCACTGTCTGCATGTGGTCTTGTTGGGTTAAACCACTGATAGCATTGACTGGACTAAGAAGGCAGAGGGTGGAGGTAAGCAAGCATGGTACACAGGAAATCCAGAGACAGCAGGTCTGGGAGAAATGGAGTGAAAGAAAAAAGTAAGAAAACCCCAGAAACAAAGGGACAGTAAGGAAAACCAAACCAAGATTTGAAGGATGCTACCTTGTGTCTATTGGATATATCATGATAGGAAATCATCAAATGGGAAGGTTACCCCTTAATAAAGTAACCCCGATAAGTTGCTTATTTATACAATTTCATGGAGTCTTTGTTAAATCATAACCGAATAACCTTTTAAAGAAGAAGGCCATAAAATAGTTCACAAGGCTCGTGGCATGGTACCACCAATAAAAACCAAGGCTCGTGGCATGGTACCACCAATAAAAACCAAGGCTCGTGGCATGGTACCACCAATAAAAACCAAGGCTCGTGGCATGGTACCACCAATAAAAAACAAGGCTTGTGGCATGGTACCACCAATAAAAAACAAGGCTTGTGGCATGGTACCACCAATAAAAAAAACAAGGCTCGTGGCATGGTACCACCAATAAAAACCAAGGCTCGTGGCATGGTACCACCAATAAAAACCAAGGCTCGTGGCATGCTACCACCAATAAAAACCAAGGCTCGTGGCATGGTACCACCAATAAAAAAAATAATTAAAAAATGAAACATTCAACTTCTCAGAATGTATAAAAGGACAGAAATGAAATGCTAAATGCTGGCCTAACACTGCAGGAAATGTATTCTACAAAACTCTGAGATGTCAAGTTGTGCTATGCCTTCCCTCGAATAATGAAATCCTCGACAGGTAGATTATTAATCTGTAATACCAGAACACAAACATTTCAAGATTGTCTAAACCATTTTGAAAACAGATGATTTTACTGCTCGGATTATTTATGCAATGTTAAGGTTTTGACGAGAAATCTTCTATAAATTGAATAAATGCCCACAAGTCTACATACCCGTTTTACATAGTAAAGTACATAGTACACGGAAAGTCTGATATTAACAATGGATGTGTTTGTTATTTGTATCCAGATAAACTAAAGTGTAATTGTAGCATTTAGACGAATTACAAAATTAAAACATTGTCCCAGAAAGACATCTAATGTCCTCCACCCAGCGGGACATTCTGTACTTGAATGCAGGTGTAAATAAAATCAGACTGATAACTTGCACAGACAGTCCTTGCCTGCCCGGCCGTTCCCTGAGTGTCTGAGTTGTTTAGCGGAGAGACCTGCGAGAAAGTGGTTGAATTGCATTTTCTATTGGTTGCGTACAAAGTATGTGTAACTTTTTCAGAACAAGAAGTTGTACTTTTCAGAACTCATTGATTACATCTGGCCAAACCACTCCATCTTCCTTGTTCTTTAATGCCCATTTGATTCGGAGTATAGTGGTGAAATAATTGAAATGTCCTTTTGGCAATGAATAGGTTAATATAATTAACATGCTAATTATAATCTCTCCAAATTGTCTTGCCGCATTCTGTAAGAATAGCCAGGACAGCGTGACACATTTCCCGCACATCAGATGTCAGAGCATCCTGCAGGGTATATAATAATGACTTGGCATGAGTTGGCACCAGGACACAGCGTGGAAACACACAATAATATACACACTTCGCGTAGCGTGCTTTTGTGCACATGTATATGTTGAGTGTGATAGGATTGTCAGATGAGAAAAATAAAATAAAAAAAACATAAATTTTTCTAAAAGTTAGATATGCCCAAATTTGTCTGGTTTAGTCTCTGAAGCCAAACCTATTATACGTATTTCTTTAGTGAAAAAGTGAAGCACGAATTATTTCTAAAAGAACTTCAAACAATGCTTCACATTGATACAGCCTTAGTGTCCTGGTGACCTAGGAGATCTCCCGAAAGACATTTGCTCTAATTAATTGGCCTTTTGTGCCATCATTAAAGCAAATGGTTTTGCCACCATTTTGTTTCTGTGGGTCCCAAGCCCTCCAGAACTTCCATTAATCTTCCTTTAATGCGTGATAATTTTTCTAAATATCGGTCTTATGGCTCTGGTTACTTTTCTCGTCCATGTTTAATGGTTTCTTCTGAGAGCTTCCATAGTTCATGTCGATAACGTTGTGCTTGTTGATTGATATCCGCGTGGTCAGTGTGGGGGCGTCTGTCATATTAGATGTACGTGGAATCTGGCAGCATAGCAAATAACGTATCACCCTTAGAACCGAGGGTCTTAATATGGTGAACACCCAAGGGTCGATAATTGAATTTACCGACAGAAACCGTAGAGCAAGGAGATCCAGCTTGTCGTCTGAGTGACTGGTGAAACTGTTAATATAGGCACGGACCTGCAAAGAAAACAGAACATCATTAAATATCTATAAAATAACTGAGATAGATGGAGCAACGCTGATATACACAATGCATTATCCATGTAATACACAATCCTCAAAATATTGGACTGGCAGCCACGGCAGCATTTGTAGAGAAGGTCTATAGAGATGAGGGCAAGATAATTATGAAATAATGATAGTTGAAGTTAATGGTTTGTCATGCAGCTTCCTTTCTCCTGAATTAGAATTATTTTATTGGCATTTGACATGATGTAAATGGAATGACTATCACTCATACACCAGGTCACTGGCGTTTAAAGTCACAGAGCAAGTTCCAGCAATCTCCTTATAGAACGATATGGAATGACCAGGGTTGGCTGATACTCACAGCCAATCCCTGGATCACACCATGAGAAGGGAAGTTGGATCAGAGACGGGAATTTACTGCAAGACAGACATTCAGAGGTCAGCATCTATAATGCATGTTTAGTCCATTATCTCCATAATTCATGCAACGTCTGAGAAATTTGCCTTGAGTTCCTTTAATTCCTTTATATGGCCCTTCCTTCATTGCCTCATCATTCTCTACCATTCACTTGTTTTGTAACATGTTTTAGAAGTTCAGAAAACAGGAAATATGAAGTGCTTTAGATAAACAGTCAGAGTTAATTACTAAACGTGAATTCAAAGTCCCTTTAAGGCCAGATAAACTGGATATAAGGCACAGCTGACTTTCTCCTCTTCACGTATTTGGACATTAAATTTGAAATTCACATTGAATTCACCTCTTTAGTGAACAATCCTGGGCGAGTTTCTCAACTGCGATGTATAAAAATATTTTATAATATGAAAAACTCCCGTGTGTTTACAATGGACTCAGTCGTAGCTTCCCAACATCCAGAAGGTCTCAGAACCCTACCTACAAACCTTACACACTGACCATAGACCGTCTATTCAATAAACCAGCTGGTATTCCTGGAGTCTAATGGTGGGAGGGGTGGAACAATCGGATACGGGTCTCGATGGGGAATCTACCTCATCCCCTAGATTGAGGACCATATCCCTCTTTTCTACTGAGGGACCGACCTTGCTCATCCTCCCTGACCTGGCACATGGATACTGTGTGTTTGTATTTGTCGTGGATACTGTGTGTTTGTATTTGTCATGGATACTGTGTGTTTGTATTTGTCGTGGATACTGTGTGTTTGTATTTTTCATGGATAGGGTGTGTTTGTATTTGTCATGGATACGGTGTGTTTGTATTTGTCATGGATACGGTGTGTTTGTATTTGTCGTGGATACTGTGTGTTTTTGTTTGTATTTGTCGTGGATACTGTGTGTTTGTATTTGTCATGGATACTGTGTGTTTGTATTTGTCGTGGATACTGTGTGTTTTTGTTTGTATTTGTCGTGGATACTGTGTGTTTGTATTTGTCGTGGATACTGTGTGTTTTTGTTTGTATTTGTCGTGGATACTGTGTGTTTTTGTTTGTATTTGTCATGGATACTGTGTGTTTGTATTTGTCGTGGATACTGTGTGTTTGTATTTGTCATGGATACTGTGTGTTTGTATTTGTCATGGATACTGTGTGTTTGTATTTGTCGTGGATACTGTGTGTTTTTGTTTGTATTTGTCGTGGACACTGTGTGTTTTTGTTTGTATTTGTCGTGGATACTGTGTGTTTGTATTTGTCGTGGATACTGTGTGTTTGTATTTGTCATGGATACTGTGTGTTTGTATTTGTCATGGATACTGTGTGTTTTTGTTTGTATTTGTCGTGGACACTGTGTGTTTTTGTTTGTATTTGTCGTGGATACTGTGTGTTTGTATTTGTCGTGGATACTGTGTGTTTGTATTTGTCATGGATACTGTGTGTTTGTATTTGTCATGGATACTGTGTGTTTGTATTTGTCGTGGATACTGTGTGTTTTTGTTTGTATTTGTCGTGGACACTGTGTGTTTTTGTTTGTATTTGTCGTGGATACTGTGTGTTTGTATTTGTCGTGGATACTGTGTGTTTGTATTTGTTTCACAAGGATTTCTCTGGCGTCTCCCCGATGGGGTCCCCACTTTCAGAGATACACAATGCACGACATTCTGTTTTGTTGTTTATTTTTGTTTATCTTCTTTAAATGGCATCAATAATGTAATCCCTACACTGCTGCTCACTCTGCAGAATTTCCACTAAAAATGTTTGGATAGTAAATGAAAAACTGCAAAAAATAAATAAATGGTAATTGGTCATTTTTGGAAAGATTTTTTTTTTAATCTCCGGATTACGGTTTCTGTTTTAAAGTGACGGCGCAGGTTAGATCTGTAATCTATGATAGGATGGATTGTTCTCCTGGAGCTTCCTCAGACAGCTGACTAAGGAAGCTCCAGGAGGAGTGAAACGCATATCGGCAACCAGGACTTTATTCTTGATTTTAAATATTATACATTATTTTATTTTACTTACTTTTTAGATCATTTTGTATTAATAAATAGATTTTATTTTATACAAAGTCCACAGAAGCCTCAAGTACCTTCATTTGGGGAAAGTGCCAACCCCCTTAGAGTGGCACAAAGCCTCCCTCTAAAAAAGGTGAGCAAATTACCCATTTACATTCTATCCGAGATATCCTTGAATTAACTATATTACACATTGGATGTTCCTATTGTTTCTCTGTTCCCGGAGAGAAATTTCAGCAGGAAATAGTGGTAGGATGCTGCCCTAGAAAGCATACCAGTCCAGTTTACAGAGCCAATAATATAGGCTCATGAAAATGTGAGTGATCCATTTATCTACCTCACCTAAATTGCACAAGTGTTTTACAATTTGTACTAAATTATATATTTTTATCTTTCATATTTGTATGCGACGTATGCGACCCAATCAAGATTCTGGGAGGTTTTAGTTTGTTCAATGTGCAAGCTATTCATTTCATGTTTCTATTCATTAATACAAGAACTTTGAGCTGCGAGGGACAAATCCATAGACATTTCATGTTCCCAGCATTGTATCACATCATCAGTACAGATTGTCCCCCGCATCCCTGTGTCTGGAACATAATAATATTCCATGGACTCCCTAATATAATATGAAATATTAATTTTTGATATAGGCTGGATAGAGCCGCTTTAAAGTAGTTGACAAAAAGGAAAAAAAATATATAAAAATATAAACCTTGGCTACTGAAGCGTTAATAAGAATAGCTTTTAAATTACCAAGAGGAAAAAGACTGACAGATCAGTTATGGCAAGAATTCCAGCTTCCAAAGATGATTTAACCAGTGCCTCGGATATTGCAGGATGGGTCGCAACAGCCTCCGAAATACCGGAATAAAAGGGGGAGAGGCTGATTGGAGTCCAGCACAGTTATACCAAATTATTATTATTATAATTGGTATTTATATAGCGCCAGCATATTCCGTAGCACTTTACAATATTATCAGAGGGGGAGATTTAAATTACGAAAACTTACAGGAACAATAGGTTGAAGAGGACCCTGCTCAAACAATAATATAAACCCACCCAGTATAACTAACTGTAACCTAACCTACACAGTGCATCTAACGTGTGTGGGAGCCTGGAGTGTCCCTTTAATAATATAAACCCATCCAATATAACTAACTGTAACCTAACCTACACAGTGCATCTAACGTGTGTGGGAGCCTGGAGTGTCCCTTTAATAATATAAACCCACCCAGTATAACTAACTGTAACCTAACCTACACAGTGCATCTAACGTGTGTGGGAGCCTGGAGTGTCCCTTTAATAATATAAACCCACCCAGTATAACTAACTGTAACCTAACCTACACAGTGCATCTAACGTGTGTGGGAGCCTGGAGTGTCTCTTTAATAATATAAACCCACCCAGTATAACTAACTGTAACCTAACCTACACAGTGCATCTAACGTGTGTGGGAGCCTGGAGTGTCCCTTTAATAATATAAACCCACCCAGTATAACTAACTGTAACCTAACCTACACAGTGCATCTAACGTGTGTGGGAGCCTGGAGTGTCCCTTTAATAATATAAACCCACCCAGTATAACTAACTGTAACCTAACCTATACAGTGCATCTAACGTGTGTGGGAGGCTGGAGTGTCCCTTTAATAATATAAACCCACCCAGTATAGCTAACTGTAACCTAACCTACACAGTGCATCTAACGTGTGTGGGAGCCTGGAGTGTCCCTTTAATAATATAAACCCACCCAGTATAACCAACTGTAACCTAACCTACACAGTGCACCTAACGTGTGTGGGAGCCTGGAGTGTCCCTTTAATAATATAAACCCACCCAGTATAACTAACTGTAACCTAACCTACACAGTGCATCTAACGTGTGTGGGAGCCTGGAGTGTCCCTTTAATAATATAAACCCACCCAGTATAACTAACTGTAACCTAACCTACACAGTGCATCTAACGTGTGTGGGAGCCTGGAGTGTCCCTTTAATAATATAAACCCACCCAGTATAACTAACTGTAACCTAACCTACACAGTGCACCTAACGTGTGTGGGAGCCTGGTGTGTCCCTTTAATAATATAAACCCACCCAGTATAACTGTAACCTAACCTATACAGTGCATCTAACGTGTGTGGGAGCCTGGAGTGTCCCTTTAATAATATAAACCCACCCAGTATTACTGTAACCTAACCTACACAGTGCATCTAACGTGTGTGGGAGCCTGGAGTGTCCCTTTAATAATATAAACCCACCCAGTATAACTGTAACCTAACCTATACAGTGCATCTAACGTGTGTGAGAGCCTGGAGGGTCCCTTTAATAATATGAAGAAGAGGATTCAGAACAAGATGTGATATTTGCCGTTGACACGGTAAGAGCGCAGGATATTTGAGAAGGGGAGTCACTGTGGGTGTGTTACATTATGGAGGAATTTAGTTTCTTACCTAAAACTTTAATGTTTCACTTTAACACAGATTTCACGTTTTAGTTTTTCACGATTTAAAGTGAGTATTGTGAAATGTTTCGGTTCATTAAATATATTGGGGTTTATTATTAAATCGAGAATTCATCAGGGAAGTGTAAAATGATCGTTCCGAAATTATAATGAAAAGGATATTCTGATATATTGAATTATAAACGACAGATCCGCGTGCGAATTAACTGCAGACATAAACGGTCTGCCACTCTCGGTCCCGTGTAATACGGTCCAGCCTGAAGGTTCGGATTTTATTACGTTGGCCGATGTCCCCTTCTCGTGTGTTTTCTTGTTAACTCACAGATGTTTTCCATATTGTCAGACATTCAGCTCTGCCAGGAAGGAAGTCATTTCACAAAATCAGAGAAACCCCTTCATGTTCATCACAATTATTGCAAAATGAACAGCCAACCAGAGAGAGGACAGGTGCATGCTGGGAAATGGGAAACTCCATAGATCGGGAGAATAAACGCAAAAATAGGATATTAACCTCTTCAGGCCCAATGGCATTTATGGACTATTCCAAAAGCAAGGGTTTTGCTAATCCCTAACCATGAAAGAGTTAAAGAATGTTATTATTGTATTATATTAACTAACATCTGGTGGTTTTAAGCCATAAAAAAACCTTTATTTCCGATCCATCGGACACATTAACGCAGCATTAGATTAATCTCCCGGATCATGTGTCTGTACGGATATATCTTCAGGTCTGCGATACCCAGAGCCAGGGAGAGCGCAATGAAATCGCACAGACAGGAGCCAGCCAAGAACTCTGACAACCCGTGACACTGGCGGAGATTGAGTTACACCTCTGACAATCAATGGGAGCAAAACGCTGCACACACAGACTGAAGTGGTTATGGTTCTTGGAGTAACCTTTAATATCCAAATCAAGTATATTTATTTATTTTCATGTGTTTTGGAGTATGAAATCTAGTCCATAAAGCCTCACTCACCCTCATTTTACTCTCGTTATGATTACAAGCCTGTGTAGAGGAACCAATGTATCTGCCAGAAGCCACCAGTCAATGATATTATTAATATAGCGCCATCAGATTCGGTAGCACAGTACAATGGTATAATCCCTGTAAGATTGCTTACCCCCTGCTCTACTCTACTCTACCGTTACATTAGCCGTCCAGAGACTGATACAATTAATAATAACCAGGAAAGATACATTCAGATTACTCTGGTTTATAACCTGGGGCTGTTACTATTGCCCAATTTAATGGTTCTCATTTTATCTACCTCGGAAGGATGAAGGGCTGAGTCAACCCTGCGACCCAAGGGTTGACCAGATTCTACTGATGATGCAATAGCCCACTGAGCTAGCTCACCGGCCGAAAATCAAAATATAGGTTTAATTATAGCAGTAGCATTTATTTTAGAAATAATTTAAATACTAAAACATCTATATGCACCCAGACCACTTCACATCATAGAAGTGTTCCTCTCCCCTTAACCCTGCAGCTGAACCCATTGCAATTTTAGAGGAATTGGCAGGGTTAGTGCCAATAGAGGCGCTTCCTGCAGCGTCATGGAGTTTGATTCTGTGAAACGACGCTGGATGTCCTCACAATGTGCATCCAGAGTCTAAAAAACCCATAGGAAAGCAATGAGTCAATACTTTCCTTAAAGGACCACTACAGTGCCAGGAAAACATACTCGTCGGGCTGGATGGAGAGGAAGGGGTTAAATCTTACCCTTTTTCCAGCGCTGGGCTCACTCAGCGCGGGGAACTCTCCTCCTCCTTTCCCCTTCATGGGCTGAATGCACATGCGCGGCAAGAGCCGCGTGCGCATTCAGCAAGTCTCATGGGAAAAAACACAGTGAGAAGCGCGGAAGCCCTCTAGCAATGAGACAGCCACTAGAGGCTGGATTAACCCATAGGTAAACACAGCAGTTTCTCTGAAACTGCTAGGTTTACAGCAGAAAGGGTTAATCATTAAGCTGAAGTGGTCTGGGTGCCTATAGAGGTCCTTTAATGCACGCGCAGCGCTTCACATGCATGTATCACGAGGTGTTACCCCAAAACGCAGAGTCTAGGTTAGCAGTAACAAAGGGGACAGAAGCAAATGTATTACTGGGCCTTAGAGGGGCTAGAACAGCATACAATCCAATTTCCCAAATAACGAGACGACACTTCGTTTTGATGGTCAAGCAGAACTGATTTACTGGGTCTACCTGCCCGGCTTTTATGCAGGTCTCCCACCTGGTGGACACTCCCCTAGGGGACCAGATGGCAAACATATTGACCATTAACCAATCACATACATACACCTTAAACCCCTTAAGGACCAAACTTCTGGAATAAAAGGGAATCATGACATGTCACACATGTCATGTGTCCTTAAGGGGTTAAACACACCCACAATGCATCACAGTCCCTCCTCTCTATCCTGGAGATAATTGGGAAGTAATCCAATTATCTCCCAGGACAGAGGCAAAACTCCATTGAGCACATGTTAATAAAAAGATTCAAAAATCCCCACTGTTATAATAATTAACAAAATACATACATTCTACATATCCCCAGATAGCTTAGATCTGAGCCCACATTACTACCGAATGGCGCTCAGATCACATACATACAGTTCAATTGCCATGGAGAAAAAGTCTTTCCCATAGTCTTTCGTTACACGAATGGGCTCCGTGGCTTAGCTATCTGGGGTGATGCTGTTCATCCGGTTAAACTACCGAATGAACAGTCATTTGGTTCCACTTCCGAATGCAGAGGTAAGGAGGCTGGCGGCTCAGCGGTGTTCGTGCAAATAAGTGTCTGTTTTCATTTCCATAGTTCGGCAAACGAACAAAGGCCACCCAGCTTTCATCAATTAAGCTGCGGTTAACCACAGCTTCTGGGCGGTCAATTGACGGCACACTCCAGTTCCTAGGTGGTCCATCGTTCAGTAGATTGAATCTACCGAACACCCCGGCAGAAAGGCACGAATAAGCCTTTCAGCAGGAAAAATAGAAGGATTTAACTGCCAGCCCATAGTCTAAAGGGAGCAGGCGAGCAATCAGGCTCCTCCAGTGCACAGTGGCGAGGTTGGTTCCGCCACATTTCTCCCCTTTACCAATCAGACTAACAGGGTATCGGATCTCCTGTCGGTCAGTGCCCTGGTTAGTCCAGCAACTCACCCACAGAACACAATCAGCAGTACAGCCCATCCACAATAAAGAGTTAATACACGTGGGGTAGTGGGTCGCTTGTCCATGTCCAGGAGCTCCACCTTGGCTCTGGGGGGGACTAGCACTCCGGATCGGTGGGTTGCTGAGTGGGCAGAGACCAGCGGTACTCTGCCCTGCTACCAGCGCTACCATGGGAGTAGCCTGGTGGGAGCCCAGTTGAGGGAATGTTGTAGTAGGCTCCTCACTCTGGACCTGGTACTGCTGCTGGAGGGCAAGACAGGCTGTCTCCCCTTTGGATGAACATCCCTGCTGCCGGGGGACAGGACCGACCATCCCTAGCCCCTGTGAGGCATATGCAGAGACCACGGTCCCATCTGCACTGGTATGGGGCTTATCATCTCCCCTTGGTGGGCTAGGCTGTCGCTGGGGAGAGGGGTTAACAAGCTCCTCTCCCTGACTCTCTCTCTGCTGGTGGAGGGGAGGACCGACTGTCTCCCCTTTCAATATATTGCCTTGCTGCTGGGGGGCGAGACCGACTGCCTCATCTGCCCCATCTGGGAGAATAGGGTCTCCCCTTTGTGAAATAAGCTGCCGCTGAGGAGCGGTGGCCACGACTCCTCTCCCTGGAACACTTTCAGCCGCTGGGGAGAGGGGGTAGCAGGCTCCTCTCGCTGACACTCTCTCTGCTGGTGAAGGGGGGGACCGACTGTCTCCCTTTTCAATATTTGGTCCCTGCATGACACTCTGCCGCTGGGGAGGAAGGACGACACCTTCAGCTCCCCGTAACACACACTGCCGCTGGGGAGGAAGGACGACACCTTCAGCTCCCTGTAACACAGACTGCCGCTGGGGAGGAAGGACGACACCTTCAGCTCCCTGTAACTCACACTGCCGCTGGGTAGGAAGGACGACACCTTCAGCTCCCTGTAACACACTGCCGCTGGGGAGGAAGGACGACACCTTCAGCTCCCTGTAACACACACTAATGCTGGGGAGGAAGGACGCCACCTTCAGCTTCCTGTAACACACACTGCCGCTGGGGAGGAAGGATGGCACCTTCGTCTCCCTGTAACACACTCTGCCACTGGGGAGGAAGGACGGCACCTTCGGCTCCCTGTAACACACACTGCCGCTGGGGAGGAAAGACGGCACCTTCGGCTCCCTGTAACACACACTGCCGCTGGGGAGGAAGGACGGCACCTTCAGCTCCCTGTAACAAACACTGCCGCTGGGGAGGAAGGACGACACCTTTGTCTCCCTGTAACTCACTCTGCCACTGGGGAGGAAGGACATCACCTTTGGCTCCCTGTAACTCACTCTGCCACCGGGAAGGAAGGACGGCTCCCTGTAACACACACTGCCGCTGGGTTCCCTGTAACACACACTGCCGCTGGGGAGGAAGGACGACACCTTTGGCTCCCTGGAACTTACTCAGCAGCTGAGGTATCTCCCCCCTGCCAAACTCTGCTAGGGCTTGAAGGTACTCTCCTATTATTTTCTTGACGTACTGCACAGATTCCTCCGAGGGGTTGGGTCCATAGAAAGTCAGCACGGCATTAACCTCTCTGTCAAACTGCTCCTGAGTGTAGTCAGGCGCCATGCTTGCTCTGCCGAAGTTGGTTCCCTTGTAGATAGGGGCACTGTATGGGTACTAGCGTTGCCCTCAATTTGTAATCCAGGAACTGGTGTTGTCTTGTAGCTGTCCTTCTGGGCTGTGGAAATGATCCCGTCGCTTGCCACCAATTGTAACGGACCGTTTTGCCCACAAGAGGTTAAAAACCGTTTAGGCGATATTCCCCTTTCCAGATGCACAGACAGCTACTGTAAGCACCAATCTCCCGAACAGGAAACACACGAATACTGGAAACAGCCGAACAGGAAAAACATACAGTCAGCTTACACTCCTGGCAATCGGCATACAATCCAAATCCCCCAATAACGAGACAACACTTCGTTTTGAGGGTCAAGCAGAACTGATTTACTGGGGCTACCTGCCCGGTATTTATGCAGGTCTCCCACCTGGTGGGACCAGATGGAAGACTGGGAAACATATTGACCATTAACCAATCACATACATACACCTTTAACCCCTTAAGGACCAAACTTCTGGAATAAAAGGGAATCATGACATGTCACACATGTCATGTGTCCTTAAGGGGTTAAACACACCCACAATGCATCACAGTCCCTCCTCTCTATCCTGGAGATAATTGGGAAGTAATCCAATTATCTCCCAGGACAGAGGCAAAACTCCATTGAGCACATGTTAATAAAAAGATTCAAAAATCCCCACTGTTGCAAATAATTAACAAAATACATACATTCTACATATCCCCAGATAGCTTAGATCTGAGCCCACATTACTACCGAATGGCGCTTAGATCACATACATACAGTTCAATTGCCATGGAGCCAAAGTCTTTCCCATAGTCTTTCGTAACACGAATGGGCTCCATGGCTTAGCTATCTGGGGTGATGCTGTTCATCCGGTTCCACTACCGAATGCAGAGGTAAGGAGGCTGGCGGCTCAGCGGTGTTTGCGCAAATAAATGTCCGTTTTCAGTTCCATAGTTTGGGCACTGAACACCGCTGGCCGTTCGGGAGTTAAAATGGCCGCTGCCACGTGTTCGGCAAACAGACAAAGGCCACCCAGCTTTCGTCAATTAAGCTGCGGTTAACCGCAGCTTCTGGGCGGTCAATTGACGGCACACTCCAGTTCCCAGGTGGTCTATCGTTCGGTACTTTGTTCAGTAGATTGAAAGGCACGAATAAGCCTTTCAGCAGGGAAAATAGAAGGATTTAACTGCCGGGCCATAGTCTAAAGGGAGCAGGCGAGCAACCAGGCTCCTCCAGTGCACAGTGGCGAGGTTGGTTCCACCACAGTGAATCAAAACGTCAATTTTTAAACCGCCCAAATATTGATTTCTTGTCAAAATTGGTGATTTCTTGTTAAGACGTGAGACTGGATTTACAGGCAGAGGATGTTGTTTCCTAACACAGTTTTACATGTCAGTGTGAACACAATGACACACAGGAAGATGCTGTGTGAGGTCTCGAGGTTAGCAAATATTCTAAAATAGAACGAATAACCTAAAATCAACATTACACTTTTAACCCCTTAAGGACACAGCTTCAGAAGCTTGACTTACGCTTAATGACACAAGCAATTTTTGCATTTTCTTGCTGTTTGCGTTCAACTGCAATTTGCATCTCTCTCATTTATTGCACCGACACACATTATATACTGTTTTTTAAAGGACAGAAAGGGCTTTAATTTGATATAACATATAGATATATAAATGCTTACTTATTATAAAAAAAATACAGAAAAATGCAAAAAAAATGAAAAATATTGTTTTTTTTTACAGTTTTTGCAATAATAATGTGTGCATAATTAGTGCAGGTTAAGGAAAGTAATTAAAAATAAATTTATTTGTTCTGATTTACAGAATATATAATGTGTCTGGGATTTTAAGTTTTTTTTGGTAGTTACAGGTCACAAAGCACAAGGAGTAAAATAAACTTTTAATGTGGAGCGATTTTAGAATTTGGTATGTTTGTCTTGTAAGCTTAATAGCCATAAAAGAAAACAAAATTGCCACACAAAAGTATATATTTATATAAAGTAGACATCACAGGCTATTTACCTAAGGTTGTTTTGACACTTTCTACGTAGCCATTTCACCGCCAACCTCTGCTAAATATTGGAGTAAAATTGTGTTCTTTTTGGTTTTTGGCACACAAACTTATAACAGAGAAATTCTCGTGTATATTTTGTAAAGTTGGTGTGTGCTATTCCTGTACAAAGTTTTATTTTGTGTTCAGTTACATCTGCTGAGTAAAATGACACCCCCATTGTATGTCTTTTGCACTATTTCGTGAAGTTACAGTGCCATACAGGATACCTGTCCTTTTCAGTATTCACAGTAGAATTTTGAGAGATGGATTTAATGAGCCTTAGCTTCCATTTTGGGGTATTATAACAGTTTGACTGTTCAAAACCCCCCCACAAAGGCCTACCATTTGTAAAAGTAGACACTCCAGGGTATCTTATAAGGTGCATATTGTGCCTTAACATGCCCCCATTTTTTCACCAATATATGCCAAAGTATGTGGTAAAAAATAATTTTGTGCATTTTTTACATACGGATTGCATTTTTGCTGGGCGTTTTGTATATTTCATATGTGCCACTAAGTTCAAACCCCCCAAATTATGCTCAGCTAAGTCTTCTGAGTAAAATGACACCCCATATGAATGTCTTTGGCACTATTTCGTGAAGCTACAGTGCCATATAGGAGACCTGTCCTTTACAGTATTCACAGTAGAATTTTGAGAGATGGATTTAATGAGCCTTAGCTTCCATTTGGGGTATTATAACAGTTTGACTGTTCAAAACCCCCCCACAAAGGCCTACCATTTGTAAAAGTAGACACTCCAGGGTATCTCATAAGGTGCATATTGTGCCTTAACATGCCCCCATTTTTTCACCAATATATGCCAAAGTATGTGGTAAAAAATAATTTTGTGCATTTTTTACATACGGATTGCATTTTTGCTGGGCGTTTTGTATATTTCATATGTGCCACTAAGTTCAAAACCCCCAAATTATGCTCAGCTAAGTCTTCTGAGTAAAATGACACCCCATATGAATGTCTTTGGCACTATTTCGTGAAGCTACAGTGCCATATAGGAGACCTGTCCTTTACAGTATTCACAGTAGAATTTTGAGAGATGGATTTAATGAGCCTTAGCTTCCATTTGGGGTATTATAACAGTTTGACTGTTCAAAAAACCCCCACAAAGGCCTACCATTTGTAAAAGTAGACACTCCAGGGTATCTCATAAGGTGCATATTGTGCCTTAACATGCCCCCATTTTTCACCAATATATGCCAAAGTATGTGGTAAAAAATAATTTTGTGCATTTTTTACATACGGATTGCATTTTTGCTGGGCGTTTTGTATATTTCATATGTGCCACTAAGTTCAAACCCCCAAATTATGCTCAGCTAAGTCTTCTGAGTAAAATGACACCCCATATGAATGTCTTTGGCACTATTTCGTGAAGCTACAGTGCCATATAGCAGACCAAGCCATATCCGTTTTTACCAAACTTTGAATTTTGTGCAATTTCCAAGCATCTTCGCAGGTTTTAAATTCAAACTACCCCACAAAGGCCTACCATTTCTTAAAATAGACACCCCAGGGTGTTTCAAAAGGTATAGTTTGAACCTTAGCGTGGGATCATTTTTCCGCTAGCTTGTACCAGATGTAGTGGTAATAAGCGTTTTTTCTGCCTTTTTGACATACAAAGTGAGTTTGTACAGTATATTTTGCAAACCTTATGTGTGCTACGACTGTATAATACTTCATATGTTGCTCAGCTATGTCGGCTGAGTACAGCAATACCCCTGTATGTACCTTTGCCAGGTATGTGTGGACATCGGAGGGGCACATTTGGGACACAGCCATTCCATTTTTTTTCAAACTTTGAATTTTTATGCTGTGCCTATGTCCCATTTTAGAGTATTTTACCAGGCTATATAATCCAAATTCCCCATAAAGCCATACCATTTCTAAAAGAAGACATCCCAGGGTATTTCAAAAGGCATATTTTGAACCTTAGCGTGGGATCATTTTTCCGCTAGCTTGTACCAAGTGTAGTGGTAATAAGCATTTTTTCTGCCTTTTGACATACAAAGTGAGTTTGCGCAGCATATTTTGCAAACCTTATGTGTGCTATGACTGTATAATACTTCATATGTTGCTCAGCTATGTCGGCTGAGTACAGCAATACCCCCGTATGTACCTTTGCCAGGTATATGTGGATGTTGAAGGGGTGCATTTGAGACGCAGCCATTCAGTTTTTTTCTAACGTTGATGTTTTACGCTGTGTCTATGTTCCAATTTGGAGTAGTTTAGATGGTTGGTTATTGAAACTTCCCCACAAACACATACTATTTATTAAAGAATACACCCTTGGGTAATTCAAAAGGCATATTTTGAACCTTGGCGTGGGATAATTTTTTCTCTAGTTTGCTCCAGGTGTAGTGGTAATGAGCGTTTTTAAAATGTATTTTTTTTACTTTTTATAACTTTTTTACTTTTAAAAACTAGTTTTTCAACTTTTGCTTTGCTTATAAATTTTTTTTAAACTTTCCTAAACTTTCTTAAAACTTTTTACAGATTTAACATTTTTCTAAGCTTTTTTTTTTACCGTTAACCCCTAACTAGCAGTACGCAGCACTAACAGTAAATTCCCCATTTTCCCATAACTCCCACCCACCCCAGCTAGCAAAATATATAGTTATAAAATATTTAAATAAATTAATTAATTAAATAAATTGAACCCTTGAGGGTTAAAAAATAAATAAAAGTTAATCCTCAGGGGTTAAAAAAAAATTAGATCACAGTATAATACTGTGATCTCTATTTGATCGCTGTAGGCAGTGATCGACTGGCAGGGAAGGGGTTAATTTTTATTTGGACTAGGTAAAGTGTGTTTTTTTTGTTTTTTTTTTACTTAAATGTTATTAAAACATATTTTTAAGCTTAATTTTTAACTTTTTAAAGTTTCTTTTAAAACTTTTTTTAACGTTAACCCCTAGTTAGCCTAACGCCAAATCCCCCAATTCCCCACTAACTTCCACCCACCCCAGCTATCTAAATATATAATTTAAAAAAATTTTATTAATTAATTTAATTAATTTAACCCCTGAGGGTTAAAAAAAAAAAAAGAATTAACCCTCAGGGGTTAAAAAAAAAAATCAGATCATAGTAAAATTGAATCCCTGCCAATTGATCACTGTAGTCAGTGATCAATTGGCAGGGAAGGGGTTAATTTTTTATTAAAATGGGTAAGGGGGGGGACACTTTAAATTAACTTTATTTTTTTTAACAGCAGGGGGCAGGATCAGCACTGATCCGGCTCCCTGCACTTCACACAGAACCCGGAAGTGCAGGGAGTCGGTAGGTGAGTATTCAGAGCACATGTGCTCGCTCCGACTTGTGGTCAGAGCGAGCACATGTGCTGGGCAGCTTGACCGGGTGCTCCCGGTATGCCTCCAATGCGGAGGCATACCGGGAGCACCATTAACCCCGCGATCGCCGCGATAGCGGCGATCCGGGGCTAATTTTACCGCGTGACGGACGAGGTCCGTCACCCGTCGTTAAGGGTCTCCCCTGCGTGACGGACCTCGTCCGTCACCCGTCCTGAAGGGGTTAAACCTTAAAAGCGGCATCATCCAATCTGTAAGAACTCACTGCCCACTGCCAATGAAAGGGTTAAATTTCAGAAGTATGGAAAATAAATTGTGTCCGAGTACATGGGACCTCCTTACACCATAACCTTATAGCTGCAGTTATAATACACTGTGTGCTGGGAGACAGGAGACCTCCTTACACCATAACCTTATAGCTGCAGTTATAATACACTGTGTGCTGGGAGACAGGGGACCTCCTTACACCATAACCTTATAGCTGCAGTTATAATACACTGTGTGCTGGGAGACAGGGGACCTCTTTACACCATAACCTTATAGCTGCAGTTATAATACACTGTGTGCGGGGAGACAGGGGACCTCCTTACACCATAACCTTATAGCTGCAGTTATAATACACTGTGTGCAGGGAGACAGGGGGACCTCCTTACACTATAACCTTATAGCTGCAGTTATAATACACTGTGTGCGGGGAGACAGGGGACCTCCTTACACCATAACCTTATAGCTGCAGTTATAATACACTGTGTGCGGGGAGACAAGGGAACCTCCTTACACCATAACCTTATAGCTGCAGTTATAATACACTGTGTGCGGGGAGACAGGGGACCTCCTTACACCATAACCTTATAGCTGCAGTTAGAATACACTGTGTGTGGGGAGACAGGGGGCCTCCTTACACCATAACCTTATAGCTGCAGTTATAATACACTGTGTGTGGGGAGACAGGGGATCTCCTTACACCATAACCGTATAGCTGCAGTTATAACACACTGTGTGCGGGGAGACAGGGGACCTCCTTACACCATAACCTTATAGCTGCAGTTATAATACACTGTGTGCGGGGAGACAGGGGACCTCCTTACACTCTAACCTTATAGCTGCAGTTATAATACACTGTGTGCGGGGAGACTGGGGACCTCCTTACACCATAACCTTATAGCTGCAGTTATAATACACTGTGTGTGGGGAGACAGTGCGGGGAGACAGGGGACCTCCTTACACCATAACCTTATAGCTGCAGTTATAATACACTGTGTGCGGGGAGACAGGGGACCTCCTTACACCATAACCTTATAGCTACAGTTATAATACACTGTGTGCGGGGAGACAGGGGACCTCCTTACACCATAACCTTATAGCTGCAGTTATAATACACTGTGTGCGGGGAGACAGGGGACCTCCTTACACCATAACCTTATAGCTGCAGTTATAATACACTGTATGCGGGGAGACAGGGGACCTCCTTACACCATAACCTTATAGCTGCAGTTATAATACACTGTGTGCGGAGAGACAGGGGGCCTCCTTACACCATAACCTTATCGCTGCAGTTATAATACACTGTGTGCGGGGAGACAGGGGGCCTCCTTACACCATAACCTTATAGCTGCTGTTATAATACACTGTGTGCAGGGAGACAGGGGACCTCCTTACACCATAACAATGTTTCTGTGACTCCATGTTCAATGCAGCGTGTGCCAGGCTGTGCCAAGACTGAATTGGACAGTGCAGTAATTTGCTAAATCTTTAATACAAATTTTAAAGGAAATAGAGCATCTTATGATAAAAAAGTTAAAGCGTTGCTCAAACAAGCATGACCACATCTGCTTTTAGAAGTGGTTATGGTGGAAGGAGACTGTATGTGCACGGTTTCTGCTTGAATGGCTGCTCATACAGCGATATTTGCTCTTGTGTGCCGGGGGCTATTTACACCCCAAGATCTCTGTATCAGGATGCTTAAAGGTCCAAAAGGTCCAATCAAATGTATTTCTTTGAGTAGTATTTGATTGGACCACGCAGGGAAGATCAAGTGAGGTGTGGAAGCAATGCTGGTGCTGGATACCAGGTACGTTTTATCTTAATTTGCTCGTTTATAATGGGGGGAAGCCTAATTAGGGTATTCTAAACGGAATGAGTTCATTTATTTTATTTTTTTGAAAGGTTCGGAGCTCTGGGTGATTTTCCAGTAAAATGATCGGATTAAGGATTGTCAATAATTGCACTGTATCCATTGTCTGAATTAAGAGCATTTCATGGGCCCAAGATTTCAGACCAATTCCTACCTTTCAATGTTAATAATCTCCACATTACTGTGCATGATGTCCACCTTATGGCCAAAAAGATCTGAAATGGATCCATTCCCTATTCAGGCAGACCTCCAGCTGTTTTGGTGTAAAGTTCGCATTTTGTCAGTTTTTCTGGGAAGTAAGATTGTTCGCCTTCATTTTACATGTTAAAACTTGCTTTTTTCAATTCAGGCATATTGTTTCTCTTTCTATATTTTATGTACAACTCTGGAAAATATTTATGAAATAGTTTGTTCTCAAAGAAATTGTAAACTCTAAACCCAAGGCATTTCCCAAAACTGGGAATGTTGGAGATTCGACATGGAAATTGGGCATTTCAGGTAAAAATTGTTGAGCTGGAAAATCTCCCCAAAACGAGCTGGAAGCGTTGGGTGTAAAACATGCCAGGTTTAGTAAACCCACGTGGGCCAGTCACGGGGTGACATGTTTGGACGAGGACAGACCGGCCACGGTCTAATT
This sequence comes from Pelobates cultripes, assembly GCA_933207985.1. NCBI lineage: Eukaryota > Metazoa > Chordata > Amphibia > Anura > Pelobatidae > Pelobates > Pelobates cultripes. Next base: position 94,249,645 of record OW240924.1, on the reverse strand, counting down.
GCTCTGTCCCATCAATCATAGTGACAAGGCTGCGGTTTTATTGTAATAAGAGGGTTATTTGGCAGAGACCCCCACCCCATCCCATTAACATCAACATCTCACTTAAACCCTCCTATCTCTAGATGTTTTCCAAGAATTTCTTTTCATTCACCCTCACTATTTATTACTTATAGTCTGGGAGCCTCCTCCACATTCTGTCTTAGTTGTTTTCTATAATACATTGCCACTTCTTCCACAACATCGGTATATATAATAACAAGTACATAAAGAATTATCCTCAAATTAAACAACAAAAACCATTAAATCAAAACTAGATTGCTATAAAAACCTGACATTTAGAGTTTAAGCTCCGATTCTTCATGTTCTTGTGTAACTTATAATATTTTGGATAAGAAATTACCTTGTGATACACAGTGACAGAGAAATGTTATCAAATTCTGAACCGACCCTAGTGTTTGCCTGTAAACGAATACACTTACCGCAAAAGGCACAGAGCATATGGCGAAGGTGATCGTCATGAGGGACAGGAGAATGAGGTGGTCTATTTCTTCAGACATTGACATCCTCTCTTTCTTGTTCACCATCAACGAACCCATCCTCCGGGATTTCTGACGCTTGTGCATCCTTACTAAGCTGACCATGACAATAAGGTTGCAGCTAATAACGGCAACAATTAGAATTACTAAGAAGGTGGCATACAGGGTGGCGTACACATTGTTGGTTTTGCCATTCCCGTGGTCCCCCCGCATATTTATAAAGCACCAGGTCCCCGGGCAATACTGTACATATTCCCCAATGCCCATGAAAGGCAGGAGGCAGAACAAGCAACAAAAGCAGTAGATCACTGGGAAGGTAATAAGTCCACACCGTTTCCGAATGAATTTCTCATAAAAATAAGGATGTCCTATGGCAAACGCTCGTTCCAAAGCCATGGCAAAAAGTACCAGCATGGTGACCAGGCTGAAAAAGGTCATTGCAAAGGCAAAGTAAGAGCAAACGCTTGTGTCCAAGGCACACAAAGTGAGGTTTTGGGTGTAGGACACCATAACCACTGGGCTGATCATGCAGGTGCCCAACAGGTCGGTGATGACCAGTCCTGTCACTAGGATGAGGAATAGTGAGCACTTGCCCCTGACACCCTTCTTGCGACTTGCCAACAAGACCAAAGCAATCAGGTTTCCTAGGACCCCTGCAGCAAACATTGCAGCGCTGATGGCTGGACTCTCGCCAGTTGGTAAGTAGGTACTGTTCTGACATATTTCATGGGTCAAACGATTTGCTTCTCCTGTGTCATTCATGCTCCTGAAAGAAGCAGGACTTTGTAGAGCTAACACCTCCAGTCTCACCCACGGTCACTTTCGGACCACTCTATAATTGGGTACATGGCAAGGAACTCTGTGCCGGAGCAGGGAGATTGTGGATGCAGTCAGCTCTGAGTGTAAGAGCTCAATGTGGAGATCCTTGTGAAATCACTCTAACTCTCCCTCACTTTCTCCACCCAGAACCCACACAGGGAGGGACTGAGGGAGTGAAACAGACAGTGAATGAGCTGCTGTGAACATAAAACCTGCCAAGTGCCTCTTTCCAGCTTCACGCTCGTGCTTTGTGAGATAAACTCCCCTCACTGTGTATACAGTATCAGGTCCACACTCTCCTTCACTGCTAACTGTTCAGCTGACTGCTTGATGAAATGTGAGGGATGGATCCGGGTTTAACGACTTTACCAGGCACTTCTCCCCTGCTATCTGATAGCGGATACAAAGGATCGGATGAAAAGGGAGAATTCTAATATACCATCGCAGGCTGGAGAATTCTAATATACCATCGCAGGCTGGAGAATTCTATTATACCATCGCAGGCTGGAGAATTCTAATATACCATCGCAGGCTGGAGAATTCTATTATACCATCGCAGGCTGGAGAATTCTAATATACCATCGCAGGCTGGAGAATTCTAATATACCATCGCAGGCTGGAGAATTCTAATATACCATCACAGGCTGGAGAATTCTAATATACCATCGCAGGCTGGAGAATTCTAATATACCATCGCAGGCTGGAGAATTCTATTATACCATCGCAGGCTGGAGAATTCTAATATACCATCGCAGGCTGGAGAATTCTAATATACCATCGCAGGCTGGAGAATTCTAATATACCATCGCAGGCTGGAGAATTCTAATATACCATCACAGGCTGGAGAATTCTAATATACCATCGCAGGCTGGAGAATTCTATTATACCATCGCAGGCTGGAGAATTCTAATATACCATCACAGGCTGGAGAATTCTAATATACCATCGCAGGCTGGAGAATTCTAATATACCATCGCAGGCTGGAGAATTCTATTATACCATCACAGGCTGGAGAATTCTATTATACCATCGCAGGCTGGAGAATTCTATTATACCATCACAGGCTGGAGAATTCTAATATACCATCGCAGGCTGGAGAATTCTAATATACCATCGCAGGCTGGAGAATTCTAATATACCATCGCAGGCTGGAGAATTCTAATATACCATCGCAGGCTGGAGAATTCTAATATACCATCGCAGGCTGGAGAATTCTATTATACCATCACAGGCTGGAGAATTCTAATATACCATCAGGCTGGAGAATTCTATTATACCATCGCAGGCTGGAGAATTCTATTATACCATCGCAGGCTGGAGAATTCTATTATACCATCGCAGGCTGGAGAATTCTATTATACCATCGCAGGCTGGAGAATTCTATTATACCATCGCAGGCTGGAGAATTCTATTATACCATCGCAGGCTGGAGAATTCTATTATACCATCGCAGGCTGGAGAATTCTAATATACCATCGCAGGCTGGAGAATTCTAATATACCATCGCAGGCTGGAGAATTCTAATATACCATCGCAGGCTGGAGAATTCTATTATACCATCGCAGGCTGGAGAATTCTATTATACCATCGCAGGCTGGAGAATTCTAATATACCATCGCAGGCTGGAGAATTCTAATATACCATCGCAGGCTGGAGAATTCTATTATACCATCGCAGGCTGGAGAATTCTAATATACCATCACAGGCTGGAGAATTCTAATATACCATCGCAGGCTGGAGAATTCTAATATACCATCGCAGGCTGGAGAATTCTAATATACCATCGCAGGCTGGAGAATTCTAATATACCATCGCAGGCTGGAGAATTCTAATATACCATCGCAGGCTGGAGAATTCTAATATACCATCGCAGGCTGGAGAATTCTAATATACCATCGCAGGCTGGAGAATTCTATTATACCATCACAGGCTGGAGAATTCTATTATACCATCGCAGGCTGGAGAATTCTATTATACCATCACAGGCTGGAGAATTCTAATATACCATCGCAGGCTGGAGAATTCTAATATACCATCGCAGGCTGGAGAATTCTATTATACCATCGCAGGCTGGAGAATTCTAATATACCATCGCAGGCTGGAGAATTCTAATATACCATCGCAGGCTGGAGAATTCTAATATACCATCACAGGCTGGAGAATTCTAATATACCATCGCAGGCTGGAGAATTCTATTATACCATCGCAGGCTGGAGAATTCTATTATACCATCGCAGGCTGGAGAATTCTATTATACCATCGCAGGCTGGAGAATTCTATTATACCATCGCAGGCTGGAGAATTCTAATATACCATCGCAGGCTGGAGAATTCTAATATACCATCGCAGGCTGGAGAATTCTAATATACCATCGCAGGCTGGAGAATTCTAATATACCATCGCAGGCTGGAGATTCTAATATACCATCGCAGGCTGGAGATTCTAATATACCATCGCAGGCTGGAGAATTCTATTATACCATCGCAGGCTGGAGAATTCTATTATACCATCGCAGGCTGGAGAATTCTATTATACCATCGCAGGCTGATGGTTGGAGGAGAGAGCAGAACTGCAGCCAAAGTGAGGAATGAGATGTATAAACATTGCGTACTCTGTCCTGATCCAGGGATAAATCTGACAGCCATTCTGGGGTCGAGAAGTAATGTGGACTTTGCCTTCTTATGGATTAACAGTAAAAACAGCAAAAACCAGATATGAGGAAAGCTGAATTTTCTGCCTATGTAATTATGTCATTATATCCCATGGCACATGGAGGAGTAAATGAATGATTGGCAGGTGGGGGTGATCTGCCCGGGACAGTAATAGCAAATGAACAATACTTCAGATATTCTGTCTAATTATCTGTATTTTATTCTCTGCCCCTAAGAAAGGTTCCCCACATAAACTCTTTCATCGTCAGTCTGTGCCATACACCTATCTCTCCTCCTCCTCGCTGATAATGAAAGGGTTAAGACACACACAGAGAACGTTTCTTTATGAGCCCTATACCTAAATAAGACGCACTTGGCCGTTTGGCTGCCCTGATTTATTTAATGTTGGGATATTTAGGTTTTACAAGGTTCTATATACTCTGCAGATCTGAGCCTCGGGGGAGATTTATAATGATTAGTCATTCTGTTTCGGAGTGTCTTTACACAGTCAATTTATTTTATGAGATATAGCATTAAACAAACTGATCACAAGGGGCGATATTACAGAACGTGGTGTTTGACTGCCTACTATCATCTACATAAACACAGAATATAAACAGTTTCTGCACAAAACGCTCCCCTTTTATATTTTTCAATTTCCTGTTCTGCATTTTACCCCTTTTAAACCCAAGTTACTTTGCAGGGAGCTATATATAGCTCTTCCTGAAATCTAGCAACAACGGAGGGCAGATTTATTATTATTCTCGCCATTTATGTAGCGCCAACATATTCCGTAGCGCTTTACAATATTATAAGAGGGGGAGATTTAACAATAAATGAGACAATTACAAACATTTCAAGTAACAATAGGTTGAAGACTGAAGAGGACCTGCTCAAACGAGCTTACGGTCTAAGATCATGCTTCTAGCTCAGAGCCTTGGCGCAGGGTCGCAGCTTGAAAATGAAGCTGTATCAGTTTTTATTGCAGAAATGACTCTGGCACCCCCAGATGTTTGTTAATACCCCCAAACCCCAATACTCCGGCAGTTTAAATGTACTTCAAGTACTGTCGGCATATGTGTACAAAGTAATTCCCCAGAAACAGCTACCTAGTACTATCCTTGTGTGTAGGTAGACGGTATTGTGTGTGGGAATATACCCGTAACCAGCCGCTAATCCCTAACCACTTTTCTTGCTTGAAATAATCAAACCACAGACTTACTTGGTGAAAATAGACCACCGCTCTATTAATATATAAACAGGTATAAAACTTTAAACTTCAACTTTATAACATAAAACATCCGATATCCTTAGTAAATAGATATCCGTAACTGAGTACCACCTTGCCAACCAAAAACATTCACTTGGGCAGCTGCCCTCCCCTCTCATCCCAACCAGGGGTGTATTTACTGCGAGGATGACAAGGCATTTGCCTTGTGCGCACTTTCTGGGGGGCGGCAAAAAAAGGCGCCCCCTAATCGCCCTGGCAAATGCATTGCCAGCCTCTATTCTTGGGGGGCCCAGGAGCTGGCCGGCTGGCCGCCGGGGCCTGCAATCCACTGCCTGGCAGTGATGGGCCTGCTGGTCCGCTTAAGCTGTGCCCCTGCTGCCGGGCACTGCTCAACGCCGCCAGTGCCGGTCCCAGCACACACGCGGTCGGCCGTGGCCATACCCATCCCGGTCCTGGTACTATCCATAACTGTGGGACCGGTTTCCGGACACCTTCTTGACCCACCGCCTTCAGGACTGCTCCAAGCCGCTCCTGCAGTCACGCCGTCCCCCTGTCCCGTGCTGCCTCCTGGATCCCGCCCATCAGCTCCTCCAGAGACTGCTCAGCCATCCTGAAAAAGAAAAGACAAACTTACCAGGCCCAATCAATGCCAAAACACCAACTCAACCTGGTTAGTAAAATTAGTAATGGGTATGTCTAAAATGGCCGACATTTATATCAGCTCTAACCCACCAATCACCATCAGGATCCCCCTAAGCCCGCCTCCAAGCCCTGTCGAGGCCCCCTGCGCTTTTCTTCTTGGGGCTACAAGACTGTGAGCTTGTTTAGGCAGGGTCCCCATCTACCTATTGTTCCTCTAACATTTTGTAATTGTCTCATTTATTGTTACATTTACCCTTTTATAATAGTGTAAAGTGCTGAGGATTAAGTTGGCACTAAATAAATACAGATAATAATAATAATAATGCCAAATGAATTACTAATTACCTTTTAGTTATTGATTTGAATATTCTGTTAGGACAATTATTGGAAATATTGAGCTGCTTGCCGGCCCTGATATAGCCTTCCTAATCTTCCAAACTAGCAGCTCGGCCACGTTGAGTTGGGTGGACTGGGGGGGGAGCTCCATACGGTGCTTAGCATACGCTCCTGGGCCCAGTCTTTATTTGGGCACAATCCCCGTACCCAGTAGCTCATTCTAAGCACAGCATGGCACTGCACCCCCAGTCCTGACTGGTGACATGCTTGTAGCTTGCTTGCATGAACCCTGGGGGGTTACAATCTCACCGTTCCGGTTTTTCTGTCTTGCAGACTAAGTACAAGTGGGATTAAAATGTAACAGCTCCCGATCTCACCTGGATGACGTTATTGCACTATAATTTCTGGCCATCCTGTATGTGGTGTTATCTGTTCTGTATCAAAAAACAACATTGTAAACAAAGGGATTAAACGTTAAGATTGTAGTTGGTTTTGTTCTCGCATGAAAAGCCTGATTGACAGTTACTGCAATCCGCACAGTCACAGAGGCAAAAATATGACCAGGAGGATTATGTTTCTGGTTATAAATTGCCATTCCTCATGTTAAAGCCCAGTTGTTTGTGTAATAAAGTGACAGTGTGTCTCCGTAAAGCAGGCTGCGTATAAAATATGTGTAACGTAATGTGCTTTAAATCATTCCCGGCCCTCGGTGAACGCTCTGCGAAGCTAACGGCAAATCCATCCGACAGATAACTCGCTTTATTCTTAACATTTGGACAAACTGAAATAAGGGAGATAAATACTGCTCAAAACTAGGCTTGTGCATTCTTTTTGGGTTGAAGGTAACCAGTAATTACTTAATTTGTACGAAATCAAATTAACTAATCACTTAAAGGGAAACTATATCACCTAGACCCCTGCATCTCATTGACCTAATCTGGGTGCTGTGCCCCTGTCCCTTTAAATGAACACTATGCTTTCTATATTACTGTAGCGGAGAGATAGTATCATCCACAATATCTCCGCTGGTAGACAGGAACAGCGTGTAGTAATCCAGGTAAAACAAGTACAGCATACAATAATCCCGGTAGCGTTATAAGGATCCTTCCTTCCCAAGAGCTACACGACACATAGACTGGGAGTCAACTGAGGTTTTAATCACAGGTCACTGTATTTATGGGATTCCCCATGCAAGGGGTTTCCTTACTGACTTTACAGGGGTTGTACAGTAGGGGACTACATGGGGAACTTAACAATCAGAGCATTTCTCCCACCATGCATTGCTGTACGAGAGGTATACTCCCATAAGAATATCCTGTTAAGTGGATTATCCCTCCGTACAGCAGAACTTGCTTTTTACATAAAAATCTATAACTCTAATATTATTCGTGCCATTGTACCGAATGACCTTTCGGCAGATAGCTGGGGTCTGAGCGCATACTCCGTGAAAGTACCGCTCAGATCCCAGCCCAATTAGCCAAACGCCGCACGAAGTACACTTGAACACAAATTATTCACAAAAGTCCCGAATACACATGCAGAGATAAAATACCGAAAGACCGGTGCTCCCGAACGGCCTGGAAGTATTCATTCCGTCGAGTAGCCGATTTTAGTTCCAGGCACTCGACGACCAAACACCGCTGGGCTAACAAAGGATCCAAGATCACATCTATTAACTGCCGACAGATACTTTGTTGCGATCCGTAATGGGAGCCACACGACCTCCTGTGTGTGGTCTCCCATTCGGTAGTTTTGTTTGTTTCACGAACAGTGTTGAAATTCACTGTTCGTGAAACTACTGTATGAATGCTGGTGGCTTTCGTGCCACCAGCATACGAATGCTCTCGTTCTCATAAAATATGGAATAGGGAACATGGACAGTTCAGGTAGTCTTAAAGCCACAATATCACATACATGTAAATACAGTCTTAAGTGGCTAGGTTTGCCACAATTACTAACATGTATTCCTAACACTATAGTTTGAAAACCGCTATTTAGGTCCCCATCACCCCTTGCCCCCAGTTAAAAGGGTGATTTTACGCACCTTGTTTCCAGCACTGCCCCACTCTGCCTCCTTGTCTGAGATCAGAAAACATGTCAATCTCAGACAATCCAAAGCTTTTCCATAGGAAACAGAGCCTTGGCCAATAAGCATCTCCTCAAAGAGATGCATTGAATCAATGCACACAGTGTATTATACAGTAACTGCAGCCAGGGCCGCCATCAGGGCATGACGGTTGTCATGGGCCAGGCGGTACTGGGGGGCCCAGAGTGCTCTGGGAGTTCTGGGCCCCACGTTGCCTTTTTCGCTATATATATGTGTATCTGTTCATTGCAGAGGAGGCCCGCAGCACACTCTCATTTCCCTTTCCAGCGGCTCCCCTGTCTAAATGTTGCGAGTCCAGCGGCCGTCAGAGTGTTGTCACAGGTTACCATGGCAACACTCCACGCAACATGCAGGCAGCGAGAGTTAGACAGGGGAGCTGCTGGCCCCCTCTGCAGAGTCCATGCCTCCTGACCACCAGGGAACGTGATCTCCCCCCTCCCTGGCCAGGTAACAAGCAGGGAGGGGGAACTAAAACTAAATGTTGAAAAATAAAATATTTAAAAATAAATACAAATGCCCCCTGCTCCCCATTTTACACACATTACATATCTACACAAACACACACTGCATTCATTATATACGCTCTGCACAAACACACACTGCATTCACTGTACACACTACACAAAAGGAATGAAAAAGGTATTACAACGTTCATTCTGCTACACTTTGCCTTCACTATACACACACTACATCCACTGCACAAACACACACTCTGCATGCACTAAACACACCGCATCTAATACACACATCCACTACACACACACTCTGCATTCACTATACACACACACTACATCAACACACACTCTGCACCTAATGTAAACCTCAGACATTACACAAATGTACAATTTGCATCCACTATACACACTGCGTCCACTTTACAAACGCACTCTGCATCCACTACACACAGACCACAATCAATACACACACTGCATCCCTGTGGGCAGACTCGGGGGCAGACCTTGAGCTGTGTCAGGGGCCCCACAATTTCTGATGGCAGCCCTGACAGGCCCTGGGGAGATAGCGCAGCTAAGCGGACAAGGGCACATGTAGGAGTGTGGGGATAGATGCATGGGATTGGTTGGGAAAGAGTGTGTGGGTGGGATTATGTTCAATATAAGTTAGTGTGGGGGTGGTCTTACCTCAGTGCCACTCGGGATTCGGGCCAGCAAACAGCTTCCTGTCCTCCTGCTCCTGTTTGCCTGGGCCTGCAGATTGACACGGCCTGAGGGATGGAGGTTGAGGCTTTCTGGCTTCCCTCAGGGCTGCTGCGCTGGATGGTGGCCGGCACCTGTGGAGGCATTGACAAGCATTACTGGAGGTATGGCTCCCGTGTGGGCACCCCCCGTGGCCTACCTTCCCCTGGAGCACCCCCTGCGGTCTCCCCTGCTGCCTCCCATGCGGCCCCTGCCCGTCCGCCTGCCAGGCTCTCCCCAGATAACACTCCTCGGGCCCGGTGAGGAGCAGGAGCCTGGGCCCGGGGTACCGCGGGGGCCGTGTGTCTGGGGCTCCAGGCACGCGGCCTACTACTGGGGGGCCGGGATCTGAGGCCTACTGTGGCCACGCGCATGGCACGGCCTTCAGCCACGAGGCCTGCCACTGCCGCGCGGCCTGCTACCTCCATGGCCGCCCGGCCTGCTACTTCCAGGCCGGGGATGCAGCCTCCTAGTGCGGCTGCCGCGCGGCCTTCTCAAGTTCCTCCCTCCACACCATCCGCCGCGGCCGCCAGCACTGGATTGCGGGCAGTGGGCAGCAGATCCGGCGACTGCGCAGGTCCCCCGCGGCTGGCGGGGAGGTGAGTGGGCCCTCGTGGGCCGCGCGGGGTACCAGGTACCGCTGTGGAGGTCTGGGGGGGTCCCCTTGCCCATCGGGAGCCTCCTCTGCCAGTTAGGAAGGCTCCCAGGGCTCTGTCTCCCCTTCCCTCCCTATTAGGTTGACTTTATTTTCTTTTCTTCCTGGGGGCCCAGCTTACACTTGCCTGCCCCCCTCCCCCCCGGTCCCCTCTCCTCTCCTCTTGCCCGGTTTTTCTCCACCTCTCTGGTGGGCCTGCACCCCCTCTCCCCCTCCCCCCCCCTCCTGCTCTAATCCTCCCCCCTCCTCTCTCTATCCTCTATCTGCATCCCCTCGGCTCCCCCTCTCTCTATCCCTCCCTATCTGCATCCCCTCTGGGCTCCCCCCCTCTGCCTTGCCCCTCTACCTTGCCTCTCCCCTCCGCCCCCAGGTCACTTACCTCGGCCATCTCCTCTGGGGCGTGGGCTCATCTTCTCTGCTGCTTCCTTCTCAGCATGCTGCTGCAGTTCATGGATCCGTCCAGCAGGTGGCGCCTGGATCACAGCTGATGTCCTCTGTGGATGCTGGAACTGCTGTTTCTTTGCCTCAGCCTTCTGTGAGCGCAGTGCCGGGCTTGGATCGCCAGGCTGCGTCCGGTGAGTACATTTCCCTTCTTTTAGCGCTTCGCGTGCATACGTTCTTTCTTCCTTTCTTCTCAAAAAAAAAGAAAAAAACAGAAAGGAAAGAATTAAAAAAAAAAAATTTGATACAAACGGAGAAAAAATTACAGGACAGAAATAAAATGTAAATTACCTATTGGACTAAAAAAAAGGAATCCAACATCAAGTACAAGGGGGAGAATAAAAAAAACAAAAAATGAGAATCCAAAATTAAAACAAAATTTAGGTACCCCTCTCCGTTTTCAGTATGTATCATACGTTTAAGTACACTTTCCCGCAGCGACTGGCGCAGCTGATAGCGCCGGCGATGCCTCCCAGGTTCACGTGACTCTGGGTCAGCTGAGCTTATGTGGCCCGCTTGGCTTGCGCGTACCACTAGGGAGCAGATGGAGAATGGGGTTTTATTGCAGGTATGTTCCCTCCTGCCACGGGGGTCCCTTGACTAAGGGGGACATTAGGGGCTACGGTCGCCGCCAGGCTTGGCATGCCGGCGCCAATGGTTCAGGGGGCTTGAATGGTGGGAGTCAGGGTGATGGGTTCCTTCAGGTTCACCCAGCTGGTCTCTGAATGGATTTCTCACCGCGGTTACGGTCCCCCCGGAAAGGGGATGGTGGGTTACTCGTATGTAATTTGGGCCAGGAGGCGGGGGCGAGTGGTTGGATCTTACGCCTTCGGGAGCGGAGGTTCAGTGGTCTGGCACCTGTTACATGGAGGGGGCGTGGTCCTCCTCGTACGGGGTCAGCTGTCCTGCCTCATGGAGGTACCAGGGGTTTTTGTCATCTCTGGGTGGAATGACATGGGTTCGGTGATGTTTTGGGTATTGGGTGCTCTTCAATCTGGACATGTTGCGCATTCTGTTTCTTCCCAGAGGTTCTCAGGGGCTAGGCTGAGGCTATCTCCGTTCCTGTCGGCAGTGTGCTCAGCAATGTCAGTGCCCTGGTGCGATGCCGTAAAAAATTCTGACGAGATGGGTTTCTCTTGGGGGATTCCAGTTCGCCTTAGGATTTGGCCGGATGCGGCCTAGTTATCTCGAGGGGATGGGTGCGCTTGCTGGAGGTCGGAATAGGCCTATGTTAATCTAGCGCTGCAAGAAGTGGTGGAACAGGCCATGGCTGGTTATGGTGGGGTCCCCCGCTGATTTTAGGTGTAAAACAGCGGGGTTGTGGCGGGGGTATGTCCTTGCCAATTGAGTTTGAGTGGTTACGTTTAAGTATATGGAATGAGATGAACAAGTTTTTTTAGGTCTCAACCTCCCCTGCTTCAAAAGGTTAAACATTAGGTTGCCTGAGGTGTCGTGCCCATCGAGCGTGGATAAGGTCGCTGATGGCGGGCATTGGAAAGATATGATTTTATGACGAGGGGGGAGGTGAGAGGAAGTGGTGATTAGGAACCACTGTATGTTTATTGGCAAGGACGGTTGGGTCACTGTATAACACTATGGGTGGAGTTATATATGTATATATGTTAATTTATGCTTATTTATGTCTAACGTTTTGGTTACAGAAAGAAGAGATTTAATAAATAAAGTTATGGATGTGTTATGCAGTAATTTAGTTTGTGATAATAAATGCTGTGGCCTGTTCATCCATACTAAATGGTCTGTCGTTATTGGGGGGGTAAATGGGTTTAGATTTGTGCTAGGCTGCATCGCGATTCCCCACTACGTACATACATGCAGCTATAAGGTTATGGTGTAAGGAGGTCCCCTGTCTCCATGCACAGTGTATTGTAACTGCAGCTATAAGGTTATGGTGTAAGGAAGTCCCCTGTCTCCCCGCACACAGTGTATTATAACTGCAGCTATAAGGTGTGTAAGGAGGTCCCCTGTCTCCATGCACAGTGTATTGTAACTGCAGCTATAAGGTTATGGTGTAAAGAAGTCCCCTGTCTCCCCGCACACAGTGTATTATAACTGCAGCTATAAGGTTATGGTGTAAGGAGGTCCCCTGTCTCCCCGCACACAGTGTATTATAACTGCAGCTATAAGGTTATGGTGTAAGGAGGTCCCCTGTCTCCCCGCACACAGTGTATTATAACTGCAGCTATAAGGTTATGGTGTAAGGAGGTCCCCTGTCTCCCCGCACACAGTGTATTATAACTGCAGCTATAAGGTTATGGTGTAAGGAGGTCCCCTGTCTCCCCGCACACAGTGTATTATAACTGCAGCTATAAGGTTATGGTGTAAGGAGGTCCCCTGTCTCCCAGCACACAGTGTATTATAACTGCAGCTATAAGGTTATGGTGTAAGGAGGTCCCCTGTCTCCCCGCACACAGTGTATTATAACTGCAGCTATAAGGTTATGGTGTAAGGAGGTCCCCTGTCTCCCCGCACACAGTGTATTATAACTGCAGCTATAAGGTTATGGTGTAAGGAGGTCTCCTGTCTCCATACACAGTGTATTATAACTGCAGCTATAAGGTTATGGTGTAAGGAGGTCCCCCTGTCTCCCCGCACACAGTGTATTATAACTGCAGCTATAAGGTTATGGTGTAAGGAGGTCCCCTGTATCCCCGCACGCAGTGTATTATAACTGCAGCTATAAGGTTATAGTGTAAGGAGGTCCCCTGTCTCCATGCACAGTGTATTGTAACTGCAGCTATAAGGTTATGGTGTAAAGAAGTCCCCTGTCTCCCCGCACACAGTGTATTATAACTGCAGCTATAAGGTTATGGTGTAAGGAGGTCCCCTGTATCCCCGCACGCAGTGTATTATAACTGCAGCTATAAGGTTATGGTGTAAGGAGGTCCCCTGTCTCCCCGCACACAGTGTATTATAACTGCAGCTATAAGGTTATGGTGTAAGGAGGTCTCCTGTCTCCATACACAGTGTATTATAACTGCAGCTATAAGGTTATGGTGTAAGGAGGCCCCCTGTCTCCCAGCACACAGGGTATTATAACTGCAGCTATAAGGTTATGGTGTAAGGAGATCCCCTGTCTCCCCGCACACAGTGTATTATAACTGCAGCTATAAGGTTATGGTGTAAGGAGGTCCCCTGTCTCCCCGCACACAGTGTATTATAACTGCAGCTATAAGGTTATGGTGTAAGGAGGTCCCCTGTCTCCCAGCACACAGTGTATTATAACTGCAGCTATAAGGTTATGGTGTAAGGAGGTCCCCTGTCTCCCCGCACACACTGCATTATAACTGCAGCTATAAGGTTATGGTGTAAGGAGGTCCCCTGTCTCCCCGCACACAGTGTATTATAACTGCAGCTATTAGGTTACGGTGTAATGAGGTCCCCTGTCTCCCCGCACACAGTGTATTCTAACTGCAGCTATAAGGTTATGGTGTGAGGAGGTCCCCTGTCTCCCCGCACACAGTGTATTATAACTGCAGCTATAAGGTTATAGTGTAAGGAGATCCCCTGTCTCCCCGCACACAGTGTATTATAACTGCAGCTATAAGGTTATGGTGTAAGGAGGTCCCCTGTCTCCCCGCACTGTCTCCCTGCACACAGTGAATTATAACTGCAGCTATAAGGTTATGGTGTAAGGAGGTCCCCTGTCTCCCCACACACAGTGTATTATAACTGCAGCTATAAGGTTATGGTGTAAGGAGGTCCCCTGTCTCCCACACACAGTGTATTATAACTGCAGCTATAAGGTTATGATGTAAGGAGGCCCCCTGTCTCCCTGCACACAGTGTATTATAACTGCAGCTATAAGGTTATGGTGTAAGGAGGTCCCCTGTCTCCCCACACACAGTGTATTATAACTGCAGCTATAAGGTTATGGTGTAAGGAGGTCCCCTGTCTCCGTCTTCCCTATTATAGCATGACACCGTTCGTTACAGGGATTAACTGTTATGTTAAAGTTATTATTTCACTGCCCTGTTTGATAATAAATTATTTTCAATATCTTAATTTTAAGTTGACTTTAATTTTCATTTTATTAAGGATTTTCATATAAAATGAATAATGTTTTACCGTCGCTGTAAGATTCACAATGTAACAAACAGTAAATAATTTATAGAACACTGGAAGGTGCAGGTTAAATTGTAGCTGGGGGCTTTCGTTTCATTGTTTTTTCCCATCTCAGCTGTTTTTATTCCTGATCCTTCTTTTCTACACTTCGGAGAAAGACATTAATAATTTAGGGGTTATTTAAAAAATTAATATTGTGATCTTGTTGACATAACAAACCATAAAAGGCTTCAGGAAATAAAAGTGAGCAAGCAATCTATTAACCAACAACTCTGCATTTATTGGGACAGTTTAGAAGGTGGACTCCCATCCCACCGTCCAGGGCTGGCACCGAGGGTCAAGTGTCCAGCGAGCGAGTGGCCATGTGAAGCTCTGAACAGCTACACATTGGTATGGATTCGATCTATACATTCCTGATATTGTAACCTTTATTTCCACAAGGAGGAAGAAGGTCTGGGAGAGCAGTGCACTCCCCGGGGTGATGGCGAGAGGTTGATATCTTGTAACCCGCAAGTAATGACTGCTGTTATTGCTGTATGCGTTTGTCAGTCACTGTATGTGTTTGTCAGTGTCTGTGTGTGTTTTTCAATGGCTGTATGTGTATGTCAGTGGCTGTATGTGTTTGTCAGTGTCTGTGTGTGTTTTTCAATGGCTGTATGTGTATGTCAGTGGCTGTATGTGTTTGTCAGTGTCTGTGTGTGTTTTTCAATGGCTGTATGTGTATGTCAGTGGCTGTGTGTGTATGTCAGTGGCTGTGTGTGAATGCCAGTGGCTGTATGTGTATGTCAGTGGCTGTATGTGTATGTCAGTGGCTGTGTGTATGTCAGTGGCTGTGTGTGTGTATGTCAGTGGCTGTATGTGTATGCCAGTGGCTGTATGTGTATGTCAGTGGCTGTATGTGTATGTCAGGGGCTGTGTGTGTGTATGTCAGTGGCTGTGTGTGTGTATGTCAGTGGCTGTATGTGTATGCCAGTGGCTGTGTGTGAATGCCAGTGGCTGTATGTGTATGTCAGTGGCTGTGTGTATGTCAGTGGCTGTGTGTGTAGTGAAGTGTATGTCAGTGGCTGTGTGTGAATGCCAGTGGCTGTATGTGTATGTCAGTGGCTGTGTGTGTGTGTATGTGGTGGCTGTGTGTGTGTATGTCAGTGGCTGTGTGTGTGTGAATGCCAGTGTCGGCTGTATGTGTGTCTCCAGTGGCTGTATGTGTATCGTGTGTGTGTGTATGTCAGTGTGTGTGTGTGTATGTCCAGTGTGTGTGTGTATGTCAGTGGCTGGGTGTGTGTGTATGTCAGGTGGCTGTGTGTGTGTCAGTGTGTGTGTGTATGTCGGTGGCTGTGTATGTCAGTGTTTGTGTGTGTGTATGTCAGTGGCTGTGTGTGTGAATGCCAGTGGCTGTGTGTGTGTATGTCAGTGGCTGTGTGTGAATGCCAGTGGCTGTATGTGTATGCCAGTGGCTGTGTGTGTGTATGTCAGTGGCTGTGTGTGAATGCCAGTGGCTGTGTGTGTGTATGTCAATGACTGTATGTGTTTGTACACTAGAGAATGACATGTTTCTGATCAGTGGAGTTGGGTGATTGAGGTGTCTACCTGAAACTACATGCCGTCTCTTTCTTGGAATGTGTATATCTTCTTTACATTACTTTTTATTTCATTTTTTAATATTATCTATAAGAAAGGGAGAGATGTATTCTATGGAATTGTCAGATTTTAAAAGTTAAACTATATATTATAAAGGTCAGTAATACTTAAACCATCTACTGGTCACTAACCATGAATTGATGGCCTCTGATTAAAGCTACTTACAAACTAAATCACAAAATAAAGTATGATTCAGAAAATGTGTCAGGTAAATTGCAGGACAGCTTCCATCACTTTAACAAACATTCTGAATTCCCCTGTGCTATAATTGCAGGTCATTTTGTTTTCAGTGTTACATCACACAAATGAAACACTGACACTTTAGGGTATGGGTCAATATGTCCACAGCTTTTATTTATAATATATAATAATAATAATAATAATAACGATAATATATAAATAACATAAAAGTCATTGCCCACCCCCACATCCTCAGCCATCCAACATTATCATTTTCCACATATCAATTCGTAAGGCAATGACCCATCATATATAACATAACATTGTATAACAATCCATAAGTATAACAAAACAAGATCTAACATTTTCCACACGATCCTGGCAGGGGTATACCTTGATACCCCTACACCACCTGGGTTCTGAGCTACCACCGAGCTCGAAACCACCAACATCTTACCAACAGGTAACCAGTCCATATTGAAACAGCCAACTCACTACTCTTGCTCTACGCTTCCTTAAGCAGGCCCGTTACCCCCTTAACTTTCCTTCCACTAGCCCGCCGCTGTGACCAAGCGGGTAGAATAAAACCCAACATTAAAGGGAGGGAGGGACCAATTCAGCCTGGTAAGTCAATTAGTAATGAGGTGTTATAAAATGGCCTACATTTATATCAGCCAACCCAGAATCCTGATCTGTCAATCACCAACCCCTGCTCCACCTAAACCCGCCTCCAAGCCCTGTCAAGGCCCCCTCTGCTAAGCTGCGCTTTCTTCTTGGGGCTACAAGAGAGAATGAAGACCCACGGGGGTAGAAAACCTTTGCTAATTCAGATGTTGTGGACTACATCTCCCCTGATGCTTTGCCAGCATTATGACTGTTGGAGCATTATGGGGGATGTAGTTCATAACATCTGGGGTGTGAAAAGGTCGGATAACCCTGTCCTAACATGGAGACGACAATGTAAATAAAACGTAACAAGCAGAATGTCCACTTTCCCTGATCTGTCCCCGGATGAGTTGTGTTTTGCTGTACGAGTTATTATAACGAAATGATTAAAATGACAGCGGCAGATTTTCAGATAGTCTGTGGGATGTTGGGCGTGTTTCCATTAAACCGGAAATCTCGTGTTTATTTCTGTTTATTGTTTAATGTTTTCCAAACGCACAGAATTCCACATGGCCGAATGGCGACGTGTGCACATTGGAACGCAGCCAAGGAAGTCTAGAGAGCAGGAAACTATTCAATTAGAAGTAGCAATTCTTCCGAAATACTGAATTCATGCTTGTCATCTCACCATGATTCACATAGTTTAAGGAAATGAGTCACGTAGACAGACGTTTAAAGGGGAAATGTCACCTCACTGAGTTTTTTTTATATTTTTATGTTATATTTACTTATCTTTGCTTTTAACAAATATGTATTCGTGAGATGTGAAAATTAAAATGTAGAAATTCCCAGCTCTTTATCCTGTCCCTGGGCGCCTCCATCTTAGCTCCCTGTCAATCATTGTTATAAGCTCCGCCCTTTACACCTGGCAGTCAGTATAGAGAGAGCCGCCTCCATCTTAGCTCCCTGTCAATCATTGTTATAAGCTCTGCCCTTTACACCTGGCAGTCAGTATAGAGAGAGCCACCTCCATCTTAGCTCCCTGTCAGTCATTGTTATAAGCTCCGCCCTTTACACCTGGCAGTCAGTATAGAGAGAGCTACCTCCATCTTAGCTCCCTGTCAATCATTGTTATAAGCTCCACCCTTTACACATGGCAGTCAGTATAGAGAGAGCCACCTCCATCTTAGCTCCCTGTCAATCATTGTTATAAGCTCCGCCCTTTACACCTGGCAGTCAGTATAGAGAGAGCCACCTCCATCTTAGCTCCCTGTCAATCATTGTTATAAGCTCCGCCCTTTACACCTGGCAGTCAGTATAGAGAGAGCCACCTCCATCTTAGCTCCCTGTCAATCATTGTTATAAGCTCCGCCCTTTACACCTGGCAGTCAGTATAGAGAGAGCCACCTCCATCTTAGCTCCCTGTCAATCATTGTTATAAGCTCCGCCCTTTACACCCGGCAGTCAGTATAGAGAGAGCCGCCTCCATCTTAGCTCCCTGTCAATCATTGTTATAAGCTCCGCCCTTTACACCCGGCAGTCAGTATAGAGAGAGCCACCTCCATCTTAGCTCCCTGTCAATCATTGTTATAAGCTCCGCCCTTTACACCTGGCAGTCAGTATAGAGGCCACCTCCATCTTAGCTCCCTGTCAATCATTGTTATAAGCTCCCCTTTACACCTGGCCCAGTTTCCATCTACAGCTCCTGTAATCATTTTATAAGCTCCGCCCTTTACACCTGGCAGTCAGTATAGAGCCACCTCCATCTTAGCTCCCTGTCAGTCATTATTATAAGCTCAGCCCTTTACACCTGGCAGTCAGTATAGAGGTGCGCCTCCATCTTGGCTCCCTGTCGGTGTTGTTATAAGCTCACCCCTTACACCTGGCGGTCAGTATAGAGAGAGCAGCCTCCATCTTAGCTCCCTGTCAGTCATTGTTATAAGCCCCGCCCTTAACACCTGGCAGTCAGTATAGAGAGAGCCACCTCCATCTTAGCTCCCTGTCAATCATTGTTATAAGCTCCGCCCTTTACACCTGGCAGTCAGTATAGAGAGAGCCACCTCCATCTTAGCTCCCTGTCAATCATTGTTATAAGCTCCGCCCTTTACACCTGGCAGTCAGTATAGAGAGAGCCTCCTCCATCTTAGCTCCCTGTCAATCATTGTTATAAGCTCCGCCCTTTACACCTGGCAGTCAGTATAGAGAGAGCCACCTCCATCTTAGCTCCCTGTCAATCATTGTTATAAGCTCCGCCCTTTACACCTGGCAGTCAGTATAGAGAGAGCCCGCCTCCATCTTAGCTCCCTGTCAATCATTGTTATAAGCTCCGCCCTTTACACCTGGCAGTCAGTATAGAGAGAGCCGCCTCCATCTTAGCTCCCTGTCAATCATTGTTATAAGCCCCGCCCTTTACACCTGGCAGTCAGTATAGAGAGAGCCGCCTCTGTGGCAAACCTAGCCACTTGGACAATATAAAGAGACTGTACCTTTAAGGGTTGCCTGTATGTCGGTGGGGATATGTGTTTAATTATGTATAATGTATGCTGGCTGTAATACCTTGTATTTCCTGTATTTGCTATCTGCCGAATGCAGATAGCTATTTGTATTGGGTTTTCGTTTCGTTTCACGAACGGCACTTTTGCGGGCCGTTCGTGAACCGAAAACACTCTATATAGTAGCCCACACACTTAGAGGCGTGTGGCGCTTGTTAACCGATTGCAACAATGTTGCAATCGGTAATTAGAGGCTCTCCTAGGTGGCCGCCGTTCGACTACCGACCATGCGGCGGTCGGCCATCTTGGATCCTTTGTTCCCTCAGCGGTGTTAGGTCGTCGAACGCATAGTACTAAAAACGGCTACTCGACGGCGCAAACACCGCTGAGCCTCCAGGCCGTTCAGGAGTTCCGGGCCGTTCGGTATTTCATTCTCTGGAAGGCAATCGGTCATTTTAATATGTCTTTTAATAAATGTGTTTTTCGTGCGGTGTTCGGTTGTTTTAGCTGGGATCTGAGCTGTAATCACACGAATGATGCGCTCAGACCCCAGCTATCTACCGAACGTCCATTCGTTTAAATAGACCGCATATTCATAGAGTTATAAATTTTTATACGAATTGTAAGTTCTGCTGCACGGAGGGATAATCCACTTAACGGTATATTCCAGTGGGAGGATCCCTCTCGTGCAGCAGTGCCTGATGGGAGAAATGCCCTGTATTGTAAGTCCTCCATGTAGTCCCCTCTGGGAATGCCCCTGGGAAGGGACTCAGGAAACCCCTTGCATGGGGACTTGTATAAATTGTGGAGCTGAATTAAAAGACCTCAGTTGACTCTCAGAACTGTGTTTCGTCCGGTTACTGGGAGATTTGGGATATTGCCTTGTTGTTTCCAGCGCTTGACTGTGGATTACTTCCTGAACCAGCGGAATTCGTGGATTTAATATTAGCGTTCCGCTACAGCCTCCATCTGAGCTCCCTGTCAATCATTGTTATAAGCTCCGCCCATTACACCTGGCAGTCAGTATAGAGAGAGCCGCCTCCATCTTAGCTCCCTGTCAATCATTGTTATAAGCTCCGCCCTTTACACCTGGCAGTCAGTATAGAGAGAGCCGCCTCCATCTTAGCTCCCTGTCAATCATTGTTATAAGCTCCGCCCTTTACACCTGGCAGTCAGTATAGAGAGAGCATACAGAGAGGAGGAGGGATGAAACAATGTTTCTATTTCTCTTCTATGTTTGCATTGTGTGCCCTGGCTGTGCCTTGTCTGAACTGGATTATGATGTCATTTCAGAAATCCTTAATATAATTTTAACAGAAAACAAAGCATCTTGTGAAAATGTTTTATTGATCAAACATGGCAGCATTTACTCATGGGTTAGCCACTCCCCTTACGTCAGAAAGGACAGGAAATAGAACCCTGAAATTTATATAAATAGATCCTCCCCTTTCCATCAGGCAGTCTTTTTCCTGTTCTTTACGGCAGTTGGGAAGGAGTCTGTTTAAGCAGGCCTCCATTTTTTCTTTTATGCTCACCAAGCAATATTTTTGTGGTTCAGCCTCTTATCTCTGTAGACCCAGCAAATAGCCCACCTCTATGAGTCACCAGTCTGGGTACCCCTTTAGTTACCGAGGGTCATACCCAACTCTCTCCCTCAGGGGATGTAAATGGTCCACTGCACTCATGCCAAGGTTCAGCCTCTTATCCCTGAAGACCCACATACAGCACTTCCATAAGGTGACTCGTTTATGTACACCACTGTATCCATGGAATGTCTCATTTATGTACACCACCGTATCCATGGTATGTCTCGTTTATGTACAGCACCGTATTGGTATGTTTAAAAAAATACCACATTGTAAAAACAGTCCAATTCTAATTTAGCCCAGATAGCAAAATGAATACAGATTAATCTGCAAGGAAAAATGTGGACACAATTCACCACATTTATCAGTCTTTCTATCTAGCCCTACACCTTCCAGATAGATGAGAATGTACACTGGATTTTATCTCCTGCGGGTACTTCCGAGCACAGACCTTAACGATGGGAAGGTGCTCTGAATTTGCTGGGGTTATTTGCAAATCAACTCTAAAAGGCGCTATCGTAAACCAAAGATTATTTGACAACAACCAATGTGGGTGCTGCACAGAAGGAGAAATAAACTCTAATTCAAGTTAATTTTATAATTCCTGGAGAATGAGCCAGCTCCATAGAGGAGTCTAACATACCCCAATAATTAAAATGAATTAAAAAATACAACAACTTGATATGTTTCTGAGAGAGGTAATAACAGAGAGCCTACCGTCCTGCTCCAGGTTTGGCATGGAGGGCCACATCTTACGGTCCTGGTTAATAGGGGGCAGTTAACTTTACTGTATTGATTGAATTTTAATAGAACAGATTATAATCCAATAGAAATTCACTGTATTGAAAAATACGTAAATTTAAACTTTGTATGGGATTTGCTCCCATGAATTGCTGATCTTAAACCAGATACCAGATTAGACAGAATTGCTGCTACCACTGTTCATGATCTGCCTGCTTTGCTTACATCATCAGATGTGATTCTCTGAGCCAATCATAATGTTTTCCCATAGGGTTGGCTGAGACTGACAAAGAGGCAGATCAGGGGCAGAGCCAGCATGATTCAAACACAGCCCTGGCCAATCAGCATCTCCTCATAGAGATACATTGAATCAATGAATCTCTATGAGGAAAGTTCAGTGTCTGCATGCAGAGGGAGAAGATACGGAATGTTTGGATGCATTTTAGGCAGCCATGACCCAGGAAGGATCTCTAACAGCTATCTGAGGAGTGGCCAGGGAAGTTATCACTAGGCTGTAATGTAAACACTGCATTTTCTCTGAAAGGACAGTGCTTACTGCAAAAAGCCTAAAAGGAATGATTCTACTCACCAGAACAAATTCAATAAGCTGGGTACTATATAATACGCTGTAGTTCCTTTAATTTTCACTCGGACAGACTGCATGAATTCACACTTACCCACGGAAAATCCAACTGAAAGACTGTCTGTAGAGTCCATCATCTCACCCCAAGAGGCGAGAGAGGACACAGAGAGAGGATTCTGTCACAGTGACAAGCAGTGGATGCGTATCATGTCCTAGTCTACACACTCCTCTAGTGGCCACATGTGTAACTGCATTTTTAAATTTTATTTTTTTTAAATACATTTTATAGAGCTTATTGGTGGTTTCCATATTGTACAATATGGATTGGGGAATAAGATTCAGTCACTGGCTCATAGACGGCACTGGAAGGGAGGGAAAATGATAAGAGCAGAAAAAAGACAGCATGGGTAGCAGAGACCATTAAATTGTTTGGAGAGAAACAGACATGATTTAATGGAGACCACTCTCCAGTATTTAATATCCCATCACTGGTAATAAATAGAATGTAACCCTTTGCATTCTCTATCAGTCCCCTAATACCATCTCTGCTAATTACATAGAAACATAGAATTCATCTCCCCCATATCATCTCCGCTAATTCATCTCCCCATATCTATCAGGTTCATCCACCCAATACCATTGTAACAAAGCTCCTTATACCCCTGGCTGGGTACCTCCGCCAAGCACCGCTTCCTAGCTGGAACAGGTAATAAACTGCAGCACTTCTGCCCAGAGTCGCCGTGGCTTGTCTGGGGCCCTGGAACTGCTCCTTCCTGGAGCCGAATGGGGAATTTGCTCTAGACACCCCCAGGCACTGGCCGAAATTCAGTCCTGGGAGCTCTAGTCCTTACAAGAACTTTCCCCGTTGAATCCCCTGCAAGCTGGAACAGCAGACACAGGAGTAAATCTTTCCGTCCAATAACAGGACGACACACAGTTTTGGAGTGTAAGCTGGAATAGGTTTTAATGGTGCCACACTTGGCCTTATTTAACAATCCCCATGCATTGGGTATGCCCACATGGACCTGATGGTGGACTGATTTACAACATCACAGACCAATAACAACAGGGTTACAAGGCACGACACTCCTGCACACAGCACAAAATATCTCCCCTCTGCCTGGGAGATAATTGGATCAGTAACTGTACTAATTCTAATCCAATTATCTCCAAGCACAGAAAATCATACTTTTTTTTATAAAGTCCCAAAAGTACCCTAAAAATACATAAAACCCAACAAATGTTACATCCCCTTTAAAAAAGCCCTGATCTGGGTGACCAACATATCCAAAAATCAAGCAGATCAGTTCAGCGGTTCCGGAATTTCCTGCAAGTCACATTTTGACCGACCACAGGCATGGTTCCATAGCCGAAAATAGTTCCATAGAATCGCGGCTAAGTGCTGCTGGAGGGCCGACCGGGAACCGCAAAGTTTTCATGCCAAAAAGGCATTCGTGGCGAAGTTTCTCTGAAGTCTATTCGCGGTTTTCATCCATGCAACCAAGATGGCTGCCCATAGGAATTGCGGCCACCCAGACGAATACTTAGACCACTGCAGTGAAAATTGCAACAATGTTGTAGCGGAGAGGTAGTATAATCCACAGTATCTCCGCTGGTAGACAGGAACAGCATACAATAATCCAGGAAAACAAGTACAGCATACAATAATCCTGGTAGCGTTATAAGGATTCTTCCTTCCAAAGAACTAGACGACACATAGGCTGGGAGTCAACTGAGGTTTTATTCACAAGCTCCAGTATTTATGTGGTTCCCCATGCAAGGGGTTTCCTTACTGACTTTACAGGGGTTGTACAGTAGGGGACTACATGGGGAACTTAACATACAGGACATTTCTCCCACCATGCACTGCTGTACGAGAGGGATACTCCCACTAGAATATCTTGTTAAGTGGATTATCCCTCCGTACAACAGAACTGGCTTTTTACTTAAAAATCCATAACTTATATTTCATTCGTGCCATTGTACCGAATGACCGTTCGGCAGATAGCTGGGGTCTGAGTGCATTCTTCGTGAAAGTACAGCTCAGATCTCAGCACAATTAGCCGAACGAAATACACTTTAATATAAACTCCTCATAAAAGTCATGAATACACATATAAAGCGAAAGTACCGAAACACCGTTGTCCCGAATGGCCTGGAAGTCCAGCGGTGTTCATGCCGTTGAGTAGCCGATTTTAGTTCCAGACGCACGATGACCAAACACCACTGGGCTAACAAAGGATCCAAGATGGGCGCCGCAGCCGCGTGGTCGGTATCCGAACGGCGGCCACCCTGTTAACTGCAGACAGATACATTGTTGCCATCCGTAATGGGAGCCACACGACCCTCTGTGTGTGATCTCCCATTCGGTACTTTGTTAGTTTCACGAACAGTGTTGAAATTCCCTTTTTGTGAAACTACTGTATGAATGCTGGCGGCTTTCGTGACGCCAGCATATGAATGCTCTTGTTCACATAAAACACAGAATAGGGAACATGGACATTTCAGACAGTCTTAAAGCAACAATATCACATACATGTAAATACAGTCTTAAGTGGCTAGGTTTGCCACAAATGTATCAATAAGGTTTAACAAGCTCCAGGGTGGTCTCCGGTTTGTGCGGCAGCTCAGTTACTGAACCACATAATTCCAATAGACAGATGGAGACTTTTATATCACAGTTTACAGGGTCCATAGTCTGTGGGAAGGAGGCGGGCAAGCAGTCCCCTCCAAGAACTCGTGGCAAACTCACTTGAAAAAGGGAAGTTTGTCACAACCATCTCCGCTAGCTAATCTCCCCAATACCATCTCCGCTAATTAATCTCATTGACTGTTATTGTCACCACACCCACACCTGTAATGGGCACAAGGTGACCTAGAGATGAGTAATCTGTGGAGCTACATAAAGTGTCCATCCTCTGCTCCCAGTGATGGTGATTATTGTCACACCACCAAACTATCTCATTGGCAAGGGTGTTACATTTCCTGTCTATTCATTTATCAATTAAAAGCCAGATATAACAAAGCCAGCGGGGAGTTAAATTACTAAGTATTGTCCGTTAATTCAGATTCCCAACATTTCAGTCAGACGCGATAGAATGGAAGCAAACCGTTTCTTTAGAGCTTACACTGAGTACAAAGGAAATAAAATGACTCAGCTCTCTCTTAGAAGGTCTGAGTGTGGAAAATATACAGTAGAATAATTGCAGTAGAAAGGAGGACTTTGGCCGATCACAGTTACTAACCGAACGCTCAGTGTGTAGGATGAGTGTCCATTATTGTAATCTAAAACAGTGACACACACAATGAAAATCCATGATGTGTATTCATAAACTGTGAATTGAAATCTGGGATAAATTCATTAAAATGATTACATTTGGCAATTTGTTTTCTTATTCAGTGAAGTAACCATTAAGTGTAATGACCTCCCCTGCCCCTATCCCTCCTCTGTCTGCTGGCTATAACAGTAATAACAAAGAAGTTACAGCTGTTGTCATCCGTAATGGAAGCTCCCTCTGGCAGTACAAGTACTTGTATGGCATGCCTCCGAGACCACGAGACGTTCCCTCACATTCCTGCAACCATTCATGGATACCTATTGGACACACGTTTAATGGTCACTAAGGACTTTTCTTTAACGTGTTACACAGGTTACTTCTTTTCTATCTCAGCATTTAGACTGGCCAACTCTAAGGGCCAGTAAAATGCCCCTGTCCATTTCTGGTTTCTACCATAGCTTGGTGTTTCTGAATCTCTGAGTGCTGGTCGTGATGTTATCATGACAATCAGTAATGCCAGGGGCCGACCTACATCATATTTACATGGCAGATGTTCTCATACTGGATAACGGACCTGCACATTAAAGCATCCTATGGTGCCAGGAAAACAAAGCCGTTTTCCTTGCACTATAGGGTTATTAGGTTTTAACCCCTTCAGCCACTTATCTAAATCCATCCCTCAGCAATGGGTCAGGCTCCGCCCACACTCCTCCCCAACCGTCAGCCGGTGGGGGAGACCTAATCTGCGTGAGCAGCAATGGCCGTGCGCGCATTAGACCTCCCCATAGGAAAGCATTATTCAATGCTTTCCTATGGGAAAAATCTGACACTGGAGGGCCATGAGGACGTTCAGTGTCAGATAACGGACCAAATGTCCATTTGGAGTCCGGAAGCCCTCTAGTGGCTGACTGTTAGACAGCCACAGAAGGCAGACTTAGAGCTGCAATGTAAATATTCTAGTTTCTATGGAATGTTTTACATGGCAGCACAAAGTGCAAAAGGGTCACAGCACCCAGACCACTTCAATTAGCTAAAATGGTCTGGGTGGCTACAGTGTCCCTTTAAATATTACACAGAACCTGCTCACTGTGTGCGTCATTCAATGCCTGTCGATGATGCAGATAGAGACGTGCGTCATTTTTCCCCGAGTTTATTACAGCCATTAATTAAGGGAAAGGGTGACGGCCAGCGCTCTCCTCAGTTGTTCTGGTACCTTGGCTTCTTATTTGACAATCTCTGTCAATCGCCTGTACTAACCCTTTGCCTCTTATTTTGTTATCCTGACTATGACAAGTTCCTTGTTTTTCTCTTCACATGTTGAAGAGTTACTCAAGGTACAACGACCATTTCAGGGATTTGAAGTGGTCATGGTGCCTGGACACTGTATATGAATCATTTCGATATGAAGATTATACGGAGATTAACCCCTCGGCTGCAGGGGGCGTGGGAGAAACACACAGGACATAAGCATGTCTCTCCCATGTATCCTCGTATAACTCCATCTGGTCTACTTCGGTTAGCACTTAGCAGCGGCACGTGCTAGCGACCCCTGGTCTCGGCCCTTAGGCAACAACTGGTCATGCCGCCTGAGGTTTGTGTGTGGAAATCCCCAGGTTTCTGTTAATGGCCCTTTTATAAAACATTACCCTACTAGATTGATAAGAAAGGACAAAATTGTAACAGGAACACTTTATAATAGAGTCAGAGGGTTAGATTTCGTAGTTTCTAACTTCTAGGGGCTGTAGGACTTTGCTACGTCTGATAAAGACAATGAACCATAACGTAAAAACAACCGGCTTATAATCATCTGGAAGTCAGGGCTGTAAACCTAGAGATCCCAACATCTCCAGCAAACAGGCCTTGGAGAGTATTGGAAGTACGTGGGATAAATACAGGCGGGTGTTCTAGAAGAAAGCCTTGTAATCAGAGACTGTCCATGATCACTGCGAATCCCACCTTCCATCACTTACAGCCAAAGCAGAAATGAAACAGCAGAGAGTGAGCCATTAGCATCTAATTTCCATCGGTCTGTCTCACCACAACAAGTGATTTTTGTTTTGCATTCAATCCCCGAGGGCCCAGGAGGCGCCGCTTAGAGAATGTAATGATTTTTTTCATTTTTGTAAATATTTTGAGGATTGGTTGCTCCTGGTACCGGTTCCCGTGGTAACTACAATAATTCAAAACTCTACCGACTGCAAAAAAAAAAAAAAGGGGGATCTACAACAAAGGGATGTAAAAAATGTATTTGATAAGTACTCTGTACTTGTTACTTTCATTCTCTCTCGTTATAAATCTCCTTGTCCTTCATTTCACATTACCGGTGACGGAGCGTGTGTGACTTGGGCATTCCGTAGCCCTTTACTTACTGCGCTGTGTGTATGCTTGTAGTGATAGGAGTGCTGACAGTTCACCCAATTCAGAGCCTCATTTCTGCATATTATACTAGGATTTGTTTATTCAGCCTCACTCCCACTTTGATTTCCACTGCTGCCTTTAAACCCTTAAGGACACATGACATGTGTGACATGTCATGATTCCCTTTTATTCCAGAAGTTTGGTCCTTAAGGGGTTAATGCCCAATTGAAACATACGTTTGCAGTTTTATTTTAGCGTGAAAAAAGTCCCAGCGGAGCTAAAGGGACACTCCAGGCACCCAGAGCACGTCTGCCCATTGGAGTGGTCTGGGTGCAAACTCCCACTACCCTTAACCCTGCAGGTGTAATTATTGCAGTTTTCATAAACTGCAATATTTACATCGCAGGGTTAAGTCCTCCTTTAGTGGCTGTTTACTTAAGTGTTTTAAGCGACGCTGAACGTCCTCACACTATGTGAAGACCTCCAGCGCTGCCAAAATCCCCATAGAAAAGCATTAAATTATAATTTCCTATGGGAAGGTCTATTGTGCGTGCTCAGCCATTGCCGCGCATGCACATTAGGTCTCCCCCGCCAGCTGACGTCGGCAGGGGAGAAGAGTAGGTGGAGCCTGACCCGTGCCGAAGGACATCGACGCTGGACTCCAGTAAGTCACTGATGGCATTTTAAACCTCTTCAGCAACTTGGGATGGGGGGTGGGAGGGAGAGGGGCACTACAGGGTCCTGCAGTGCCAGGAAAACTAATAGGTTTTCCAGGCACTGGAGAATGCCTTTAAACTAAAACTTAATAAAAAAACCAAACACACACAGTATAGACTGCAGGACCACATTATGAGAGGACTAATCAGAGATGCCTAACGTCGCAATGCTTTGGAGATCTGTACCAGTCTCGCTCTCACAGAGGCACAAATTCCACATGTGCTACGTTCTTGCCTCAGCTTATACTTCAGTGAAGAAACCAGGATATTTACCTTTTTTTTTTTTTTTATTATTTTTCTTCATCGTCTGGAATATTTTATCAAGAAAAAGAAAATTTACAATATACAAATTGTATGGGGGAGGGACAGAAAAACCATATATACACAATACACAAAAATATTTCCCTAGTAAAAGTGTTAGCTCAGTGCCAAAGACGTGGAATATATATATTCTTTGGCAGTTAGAGATTTTATCATCTGACCATTGGACTCCACACGAAATAAGATCAATCTGTACGAATTTAATTTATGGAAAATATTAATATAGGCTCAGTTTGAAAAAAATGAAAATAAAAAAAAATTGGGCATTTTGGAAGAGATGTATAGAAACGTTGGGAGATCACCATGGGAACCGCTGGAATCCCGAATATGTTTCAGGTGAATGCCCGACCACATTTATAATTCTCCCAACACATTAAAGTCTCTGCGGCAGTTTACATAAAAAACAATCAGTGCAATTGTACAAATCATCTATTATCTCAAACATTATACTTCAATACAATAAAGCTACTTACACACTAAGGTTACAAAAAATTTCAAACAAACATTCTTAAGAAAATAATAATAAAAAGAATAAAAGGAAAACAGTTGCCCCCTCCCCCTTCGTTTCTGCCCAAGCAGATTGTTTTGACACCATAACATTTCCCCCCCGTTATTCGAAGTAAGCTGAAGGGAACGTGTTACCCCATTATAATTTACCAGTAAGAACCCGTCCACTTCCCTCCGCTGTCAATTCTTCTTCCAGATTGGGGATCTCTGCTTGTTTTATTTACGTCTTATATTGCAATATTAAAAATAAAATGTACATTATATTCTAAAACCAGGAAAGATTACGATCGCTGGAGCCACCAGTGCCATCGTTTCCCTGCGGCAGCTGATAAGGAACACGGAGGACGAGCGGTAAAACACACGTGTCGTTCTTGCAGATACTGAATCGCTTGAAGGAGTGAAGTCATTGAATAATTCACGCAATGAACAATGTGTGGGTTCAGACTGGTTTGGTGGTCCGATTGTACACGAGATGCTCTGTGTCTTCGGTGTTCAAGACGGCAGAATTGTTTACGTTTGGCTGCCGTCGGTGACTGGCCTTCTTCTTCTTCATGTAGCAGTAACCAATCACTGCCAGGACAATAAGAATACAGATCCCAAGAAACACGGCAATCGCCACTTCAACCGAGCCTGGACCGAAAGAGACAAAGACTATTAGTAAGGAAATAAGATGCCTCACTTTATCTTTAAACAAGAAATACCTTATTCTGCATTGCAACGGGCTGAGCATTTACAGTTTGTACCTGGAGAGATATATATATATATATATATATATATATATATATATATATATATACACACACATACACACACATACACACACACACACACACACACGGATCTCACTCACCTGAACTGGACTCACGAGCCTCTGGGTCTAAATGGCTTTTATCAAAAATGTCACGATCTGGAAATAAAATAAATAAAATCAATTAGGCTTTAGAGAACATTTGTAACATTTATTTCCAATTATCTTTATTTCTTATTATCGCCATTTATATAGTGCCAACAGATTCCTTGGCGCTTTACAATATTATAAGAGGGGGATTTAACTATAAATAGGACAATTACAAAAAAACTCACAGGAACGATAGGTTGAAAAGGACCCTGCTCAAACGAGCTTTATAATAATATATCAGTTACTTTAGCTGAGTGTAAACATTCATGAACAGGCTCAGAAATACAGTAATAAAAGGGGGAGATGGGGCCGGGGCTGATGGAAGTCCAGCACAGTTCAAACGAAACCAGCTGATTCGCTCACATAGAATAGACATAATAACCTGCCCTATCAGCAGTCAATCTGCACAGGACATCTCAAATGACTTCTGCTTCACTTCTCTTGGTCTTAATATTAGATATAAAAACCCACCTAGTATAACTGTAACCTAACCTACACAGTGCACCTAATGTGTGTGGGAGCCTGGAGTGTCCCTTTAATAATATAAACCCACCCAGTATAACTAACTGTAACCTAACCTACACAGTGCATCTAACGTGTGTGGGAGCCTGGAGTGTCTAAAAGTTGCTGCTAGTCTTAAAACATGTCTCTTACAGTGTTACACTAGATTTGTGTCTTTCCTAATTTAAGGTGGATACAAGATTACACCTGGATTGGATATTGAAAGCACACACAGATCACTGTTCTATTCCCTCCAACTTGGAATAATATCCTTTTTTTTTTCTTACCAAGAATTTTGTTGGAACGCTTTTAATTTGGTTTTGTTAACTCTCCGACTTTTCGCTCCACTTTTGGGTTATAGGGTAGTATTAACTAAGCGCTGATACTACTTGTGTTTGAGACATGACTGGGCAGTTAACTTAAGGAACACTATAGGGTCAGGAACACAAGCATATATTCCTCACATTATTGTGTTAAAACCCACCATGTAGCCCTCTTGGTCCCTTGTTGCCTAAATATTGTAAAATCTTACTTGTATTCAAGTCTGCAGCTGCTGCCTCTGCCCCTGAACTGCTTGTCTGCGGACATCATCAGAAGTGGTGGTCTGAGCCAATCACAGGGCTTCCCCATAGGATTGGATGAGACTGACAAGGAGGCAGATCAGGGGCAGAGCCAGCATAAGCCAAACACAGCCCTGGCCAATCAGCGTCTCCTCATAGAGATGAATTGAATCAATGAATGAGGAATGTTTAGTGTCTGCATGCAGAGGGTGGGGACACTGAATGTCAGTCACACTGTGCAGCACTGCCCCAGGAAGCATCTCTAGCAGCCATCTGAGTGGCGGCCAGTTGAGGTATCACTAGGCTGTAATGTAAACACTGCATTTTCTCTGAAAAGACAGTGTTTACAGCAAAAAGCCTGAAGGTAATGATTCTACTCACCAGAACAAGTATAATAAGCTGTAGTTGTTCTGGTGACTATAGCGTCCCTTTAAATGTTTACACACTTTTTAGGAAGAATAGAAAGACAGTTTTGTATTTTTTTTGGTGTCTTATGGGTTAGCAAAAACGGATGTGAAAAAAGCTGAACTTGATGGACGCATTCCTCTTTCAGCCAGCGTAACTATGTAATTATGGTATTTAGCGGTTATTTAGAGTCTCCCAGATAAAGAGTATCCTTTAAAACAGACGGACTTTGCCCAACATAAATAAATGTTCCTGCGGTTTATAACCGATGCAGTCAGTATGATAAGCGGTTTCTAGAGTCAAGAGTTTATAAAGTGAGATTCTCAGTTTGAGCAATATCAAGACCCCCCCATCATGTCCTAATCTGTAACCTATCACTGACCACCATGTCTAGTTTAGTCACCACTCTAATACACACCATCACATCACAGCCTTCTGCCATATGAAACTTACTGTAACAACCAAAACCACTTCAAATCATCCACTACATGCGCAGGCACACACAAACACAATAGGGGACTTGTAGATATTTTAACATTCACTACTAAAATAGAGGCAATTAATAAAAATAACCATACATTTTTTTTAATGTAATTGTCCAGTACTTACCAGAAATTCCTGTGCAATATCTTAAACAGTCACGTTCTGACTTAAAGTTGTTGCCATTGCCACCACAACCACCATAAGTGAAGGCCATACACGTCATGGATTCCGGGTCATAGTACCAACGAGAGAAACTGGCACGGCAGGAACCAGTGTCCGGAAATTCTACACAGCGGGCTGAAAGAAAAGGAACGTTAAGCAGTACTATGTCATCATTGTATGTCCCCATTAACAGAATTATCCACAAATCCATCCCCTCCCACCCCCCCCTCCAAATCTAAAAGCACTCCATCCCTCGTAGTCATATCCGGATACACTATTGTTTTCTTACTCCGACTGGATTTAGTAAAGCGTCACTTTAGTCATTTTACCTTTATTGTTCGGATCGTCCCATAATTGCAGAGTCTTGAACCCTTTATCATCTATGGAAAAAAAACAAAAAAATAGTAATGTGTTTAGTCAGCAGTCACAAGCTTTCCCTCTAATAAACATAACTGAAACCTGTATGTACGTAGTGGGCATCGGATGAGATATCCTCCTTAAACCATCCATGAAACCCCCCAAATAATGACAGATACTAAATCTTTGGATATAACAAGTCACAGCATTTATAAAAAACACACAGATACTGTAGAACGCACCCAATTCGTATAAAACTGTACATATAAATAACTAAAACAATAAATAACAGTGCATAAATGTAGGGGACCACGGTTAACCCGACCAGTTACCTCCGCTATTTCCCTTCCTTCAGCCGTTCAGGAACCCTTACAAAAAGCAGGCATCCGTTTCCCCCCCCAGTAACTGGATGAAACACAGTCCTGGAGGTTACAACACTGACTGACTGTTTATTTTGTCACACATGGGGTCTCTAACAATACACCAGGGGTTTTAATCCCAAGAAGCTGATGGAGGCATAGAAGAGGGACAAAGCAGCCAGTTCAAACTGGGCTAGCAGTGTCCCTGGGATTACGTCCTGCTGTGACAGGAAAAGGGAGGGGCAGACGAAGGGAGAGGTCCCGGCGGACACTACATTCACAAAAGGAGGAGGGCTGGTGCCCATAGCTACATATACAGGCACAATACATGAAACACATAATACAAAGGAAAAACCACGAACAGCTGGGGTTCAGTCACAATAATTGTGACAGATCTCTCTGTCTTGAACTTACAGAGACTTATTCTTCATTCGTTAGTTTAATTCGTGTTTCCCGTTCATGTGGACTCTATATCGTTCTCTTTTTAACTACCGAATAAAACTCCCGAACGGCCGGCCACCCAGTAGAGAAGTGTGCTGCTGGTTAACCTCTTGGCCCTATTAGAACGTTGAGGTTAACCGCAGACACATCTTAACTGATACTGTAGCTGGGTGGCCGCCATTCGTATACCGAACACGAGGTCGCGGCCATTTTAAATCCACGAAAGCTCAGCGGTGTTCGACGGTAAACCCATGGAACTCAAAACGGACACTTGTTGGCACGAACAACGCTGAAGCCGCCGACCTTCCTTCTCCTTTGGTAGAAATCCGCAAACGTCCCTCTATTCGGTACTTTGGGAATGAATAAACCATACCCCAGATAGCCATGCCGTGGAGCCCATTCGTATGGAGAACAGACTTTGTGAATACTTTGACTTCACGGCGATTAGACTGTGTACATAGGATCTGAGCACTATTCGGTACTATTGTGCGCTCAGATCCTAGTTATCTGGGGACCTGTTGAATGCCTATGTTATGTTTTAATATTGAACAGTTATGTATTTTTATGCCTTTTTGTCCTTATCATCTAAAATGGCGGTTGGTCTTTGTCCTGGGTGATAATTAAATTAATTCACAATTATCTCCCGGGCAGAGCAGAAGGTCCTGGGTAATAAAAGTGGAATGGCTATGTATGATAGATGGGAGACCAGCATAAATACCGGGCATGTATCCCACATTAAATCAGATTCCTGCTGACCCTCAATACGGAGCTTAGTCTTGTCATTGGGGGGATTATTCGTATGGATTATGCTTGTTCGACTATTTGGGAGACTGACTGATTCGTGTGATTGTTCTTCGGCTGTTTTTGCAGACCAACGGGTTCGTGTGATTGCTGTTCGGCAGTAGTTTGGAGCACTCAGTAGTTACCTCTGCATTCGGTAGGGGAACGTCCTATAAGGCAGTAACCCCTCTCCTACCGGGTGAGCCGTAACAATAAGATCATACAGAATGCCCTTAATGTAATCAAAACGTCTTTGCCAATCTAACTCATCCCTTCCCAAAGGCAGACCCTTGTCCGCTAAGCTCCGTACTCTTCCTTGGGCCTTTTCCTTTAGGGTGGGAGTTCAGCAGAGGTAAGTATAAATTAAACTTACCTCTGCTGTGTTTTCACACCTGAGTGCGGACATCTTGCTGTGTAGTCAAAGTGCAGGAGCATTCCAAATACACTAGAAAGTACGGTTCAAATATGGGCATTATTTCCATTCCGACACGTATGTGCTATCGAGGAACCATGGGAGTTAGGCTCATTTGTATCCTATGCCCTGGCTGTGCCACAGCAGACTGTCATATGATGCAGCTTTAGGTTGGTTATGGATTATGAGAAGCTCCCCATACGTGATATAGAGGATATGGGTACATGTTAGAGCAACATTGATCTAGGACAACGGTCTCTCCAAGCCCTGTATACTGCAGCTCTATTTGTTAATGGCACTGCATTTTAATAAAACGGCATTCGGTTTCCTGATCGACAGTGCATCTCTGCGAAAGCACCCAACATGAACACAGGAATAAAGATTACCCTCCTTGTAGCTATCCCATTCTTTATAAAAAGTTACTGTGGAGTGTCCCTTTAAATGACAAACATCACATGCCGCCACGCTACGTACAGTTCTCACAAGACGCCTCATCGGATTGGTCATTGCAGTCTGGCGTATCATCGCACTCCAAGGCGGCATTGATACAGCAGCCATCGGCACACTGGAACTGCGTCCGGAGACAGTGTCCATCGCATACTGAAAACAGAAATAGAAAGGGTTACTTGTTCCAGTCCCGATAACTTATGGGTGCAGGAAGAGGGGGACAGAACCCCTACAAAATAATTTTATAGGAGTGGGGGATGAAAGTGGACAGATCACCAGATCACCACCCCACCCAGTCATATCAGCAGATCAATGCAAGAAATGAACATTGATCTTTGATATAATCTTTATTGCCCAACTTACCCTGTGAGCATGCCGTTTGCTGAACACTATTTATATTATAGGATATTATTACATCTGATATAATATTAGTTATTGCTGACACTATTTATATTATAGGATATTATTACACCTAATATAATAATATTAGTTATTGCTGACACTGTTTATATTAGAGGATATTATTACACCTAATATAATATTAGTTATTGCTGACACTGTTTATTGTATAGGATATTATTACACCTAATATAATATTAGTTATTGCTGACACTGTTTATAGTATAGGATATTATTACATCTGATATAATATTAGTTATTGCTGACACTATTTATAGTATAGGATATTATTACATCTGATATAATAATATTAGTTATTGCTGACACGGTTTATATTAGAGGATATTATTACACCTAATATAATATTAGTTATTGCTGACACTATTTATATTAGAGGATATTATTACACCTAATATAATATTAGTTATTGCTGACACTATTTATATTAAAGGATATTATTACATCTAATATAATAGTTATTGCTGACACTATATTATAGGATATTATTACATCTGATATAATATTAGTTATTGCTGACACCATTTATAGTATAGGATATTATTACACCTAATATAATAATATTAGTTATTGCGGACACTATTTATATTAAAGGATATTATTACACCTAATATAATAATATTAGTTATTGCTGACACTGTTTATTGTATAGGATATTATTACATCTGATATAATATTAGTTATTGCTGACACTATTTATAGTATAGGATATTATTACATCTGATATAATAATATTAGTTATTGCTGACACTATTTATAGTATAGGATATTATTACATCTGATATAATATTAGTTATTGCTGACACTATATTATAGGATATTATTACACCTAATATAATAATATTAGTTATTGCTGACACTGTTTATATTAGAGGATATTATTACACCTAATATAATATTAGTTATTGCTGACACTGTTTATATTAGAGGATATTATTACACCTAATATAATATTAGTTATTGCCGACACTGTTTATTGTATAGGATATTATTACACCTGATATAATATTAGTTATTGCTGACACTGTTTATTGTATAAGATATTATTACATCTGATATAATATTAGTTATTGCTGACACTATTTATAGTATAGGATATTATTACATCTGATATAATAATATTAGTTATTGTTGACACTATTTATATTATAGGATATTATTACACCTAATATAATAATATTAGTTATTGCGGACACTATTTATATTAAAGGATATTATTACACGTAATATAATAATATTAGTTATTGCTGACACTATTTATATTAAAGGATATTATTACATCTGATATAATAGTTATTGCTGACACTATATTATAGGATATTACACCTAATATAATATTAGTTATTGCTGACACTATTTATAGTATAGGATATTATTACATCTGATATAATAATATTAGTTATTGCGGACACTATTTAAAGTATAGGATATTATTACATCTGATATAATATTAGTTATTGCTGACACCATTTATATTAGAGGATATTATTACATCTGATATATTAGTTATTGCTGACACTATTTATATTAGAGGATATTATTACACCTAATATAATATTAGTTATTGCTGACACTATTTATATTAAAGGATATTATTACACCTAATATAATATTAGTTATTGCTGACACTATTTATATTAAAGGATATTATTACACCTGATATAATATTAGTTATTGCTGACACTATTTATATTAAAGGATATTATTACATCTGATATAATAGTTATTGCTGACATTATATTATAGGATATTATTACATCTGATATAATATTAGTTATTGCTGGCACTATTTATAGTATAGGATATTATTACATCTGATATAATAATATTAGTTATTGCTGACACTATTTAAAGTATAGGATATTATTACATCTGATATAATATTAGTTATTGCTGACACTATTTATATTAAAGGATATTATTACATCTGATATAATAGTTATTGCTGACACTATATTATAGGATATTATTACATCTGATATATTAGTTATTGCTGACACTATTTATAGGATATTATTACACCTAATATAATAATATTAGTTATTGCTGACACTGTTTATATTAGAGGATATTATTACACCTAATATAATATTAGTTATTGCTGACACTGTTTATTGTATAGGATATTATTACATCTGATATAATAATATTAGTTATTGCTGACACTATTTATAGTATAGGATATTATTACATCTGATATAATAATATTAGTTATTGCTGACACTATTTATAGTATAGGATATTATTACATCTGATATAATATTAGTTATTGCTGACACTATTTATAGTATAGGATATTATTACATCTGATATAATAATATTAGTTATTGCGGACACCATTTATATTAGAGGATATTATTACATCTGATATATTAGTTATTGCTGACACTATTTATATTATAGGATATTATTACACCTAATATAATAATATTAGTTATTGCGGACACTATTTATATTAAAGGATATTATTACACCTAATATAATAATATTAGTTATTGCTGACACTATTTATATTAAAGGATATTATTACATCTGATATAATATTAGTTATTGCTGACACTATTTATAGGATATTATTACACCTAATATAATATTAGTTATTGCTGACACTATTTATAGTATAGGATATTATTACATCTGATATAATATTAGTTATTGCTGACACTATTTATAGTATAGGATATTATTACATCTGATATAATAATATTAGTTATTGCTGACACTATTTAAAGTATAGGATATTATTACATCTGATATAATATTAGTTATTGCTGACACTATAGTATAGGATATTATTACATCTGATATAATAATATTAGTTATTGCGGACACTATTTATATTAAAGGATATCAGATATAGTTATTGCTGACACTATATTATAGGATATTATTACACCTAATATAATATTAGTTATTGCTGACACTATTTATAGTATAGGATATTATTACATCTGATATAATAATATTAGTTATTGCTGACACTATTTATAGTATAGGATATTATTACATCTGATATAATAATATTAGTTATTGCTGACACTATTTATAGTATAGGATATTATTACATCTGATATAATAATATTAGTTATTGCTGACACTATTTATATTAAAGGATATCAGATATAGTTATTGCTGACACTATTTAAAGTATAGGATATTATTACACCTAATATAATAATATTAGTTATTGCGGACACTATTTATATTAAAGTATATTATTACACCTAATATAATAATATTAGTTATTGCTGACACTATTTATAGTATAGGATATTATTACACCTAATATAATAATATTAGTTATTGCTGACACTATTTATATTATAGGATATTATTACACCTAATATAATATTAGTTATTGCTGACACTATTTATATTAGAGGATATTATTACATCTGATATAATATTAGTTCTTGCTGACACTATTTATATTATAGGATATTATTACACCTAATATAATAATATTAGTTATTGCTGACACTATTTATATTATGATTATAGGGGTTTACTGGGTTTATGTTGCGGTTGAGGTTTCAGAGACTCTGATATTGTGAAGGAGTCATTACAGCTAAAATTAACACCAGCTTCAGGCGTTTCAGAGAATGACCCACCCCACCTACCCAACCTGTTCGCCTACTTTTAACTCGTTTCTTGGTCCTTAATACTCTCGTCCCTCTCTTTGGTCTCCTGAAAGGATCGCTTGTTCTGCGCACGGGATGGGAGGTCTGGGGGTTCATTACGGTTTATAGGAGGATTTGTATAATGTGGGATTAATAGGTTGTGTTTTATTAGGAGGCCCTATTGTCTTTATAACCTAGAATTTCCATAAATCTAATGAAAAAATAAAATTAATTAAAATAAATGAAAACACATTGTATAATCTGCAGCAAGATTCTGCCGATAGAAAACGTGAAATAGAATCTACCGCTGCTGCCGTATTTAAAGGAATCCCATAACCCAAGAATGACACAGTATCAGATTAAAGTATATTACCTGGATTCAGCCGTCTTCCCTCCTTATGGGATTGCTCTACAAGAAACAAGGAAAAGAACGGATGGGACACCTTGCTGCAATACAATTAATCTGTACATTTCAAGTTAAATAAAAATGTAAGTCACATACCACACAAACACCAAAAGCACCAAACAGGAAATGTAAAAATCGGATTCACTCCGATTCTCAGCTTTAGGTGGGGAACCCAGTGCGCACGCTCAGGGTGATCTCATCCATATTGGAAATGGACGAGTAAAAGGGCCGAGCCGGGTGAGAAAAACCAAACTTTCTGGTCCCGAAGAGAACTAGACGTCCATCTCGGAAACTTTAAAACCAGATCGCAAGGCTAGATAAATACCTGCATTATTATTAAAATATTCAACCACTACGGATCACATCAATATCAGGCAGCCTAAACTGTGTCAGGCAAAGGCTCATGGGAGGTGTAGTTGTTTAGTCTATAGATACTATATACTAGTAATGAACTACCTCTTCATCAAATAACGCGTGCTTCCAGGGGCGGCTGGTGACTTATGTTAGTTGGTGGGGCGCTACATTTCACCCCTTGGATTGGACTCTGTCCGTCTGTTCTGGTTTCACTTAGGAATAGGAATATATGTCGACCATCCTGATATTTTACAGACAATAAAACCGCACAGCCCCATATTCCTAATCATAAATAATATGCGACTGTGAGCTTGTTTGAGCAGGGCCCTCTTTAACCTATTGTTCCTGTAAGTTTTTGTAATTGTCTCATTTATTGTTAAAGCTCCCCCTCTGATAATATTGTAATAAGTAATACGGAATATGCTGGCGCTATATAAAAACTAATAATAATAATAATAATAATAATAGCCATTTTGAGGTATAACTCTTTATTCGTGTGGTAATACAGAGTTAACCACTCAATGTCACCAAAGGATAATTTTTACAGTTTTTGACAGACGCACATTTTTCAGGTTAGAAGAAAAGAAGCGACAGAGGAAATATAACATATTAAAATAAAACAATATTTAAACAAACTAAAAATAAAAAGTAAATAAACTAATGGAGCGGTTTTCACAGGGCTCACATAAGAAGCATTGCTAGAAACAGCCTGATTCATAGAACGAAAACGTTAACCAACAAAAATAGCAGATTGGTCGCACGAATGGCCAAGCAGATCTCCATGGTTGAAGTGGTGCCTTACTAGATCTCCACATGGACTTACAGTGCCGGAGGGTGCCGGGGAGTGGGGAGACACTAAGATACGAAGGCAAGAACGTGATGTTAAAGCAGAGTATGGCATCATTGTTGGTGCCCAGAATAAAGCTGGGGGGACAGATAGCACTCAGAGACAAGGGGAGGGAGGCATTAAATGAATGAACAGACAGCCACATGAATCAAACCATCCTCATGGCTGCCGAATCCACCACCAGGTTCGGAGAGTCTATGAAAGCCCGTAGGCAGGCATGTCTGTTAGGGCAGCATATAGGCAGGACCACAAAAGAGGCTTTGGAAAAACAGCAGGTGGCCGTCAGACAGCAAATGACGTGATCCACACAAAGTCTCAAAAGGATTTCAACAGATGTTTGTGCAAACAGCCTCGCAACACTAGAGAGCAATAGTAAGTAGGGATGGTGGGGGATAGTTAACTGATGGACAAGCTCCCACAAAAAAAATAATGAACATAGGTGCCTTTCTTAAATAATCACAGAGGAATATTTTTAATTTTAGAATTTCTTAATGCAAATCAAGAATACATAAAAATGTGAGGGCTAGGTGAAATCTCCAGGCTGTCTAGTCCCTTACCTGGTACATCTCGGCAGGTTTGTAAACAGTCCTCCTTTCGGACGTAGTTGTTCTTGTTCGGCTTGCAGCCACCATAAGTAAACTCTTTACAGTCGTTGGTCTCTGGGTCATAATACCAACGCATAAATTTGGCCCGGCACCTCCCAACCTTCATGGGAGCGAGACAGTATTCTGAAAGCAGATACAAGGAGGAGGTGATACAGCAGATCTAGGAATTGTCTTTTCTGTGATTTTAAAAGGAACGCTCGACATAATAATCAC
This sequence comes from Pelobates cultripes, assembly GCA_933207985.1. Taxonomy (NCBI): domain Eukaryota; kingdom Metazoa; phylum Chordata; class Amphibia; order Anura; family Pelobatidae; genus Pelobates; species Pelobates cultripes. The sequence goes on along the minus strand of OW240924.1, from coordinate 94,207,678 downwards.
AGAGTTACCGGTTTGTGTTTCTATGTCTCTACCATATTCCTTTTCAGTCTTCGTTCTATTCAATGTTCATAAATGAAATAAAAAATTTTATACATAAAAAAAATAAAAAAAATACTACAATGTAAAAATACACAATTCTATAAAATACAGAAAGATAAAAAGCAGACAAGGTTAATGAAATCCATGTTGTGCTCACGTACCTTCAGTTTCTTCCTTCGACAGGACGGTAATGGTCGTGGTGGCCGAGCCTGTCTGTGAAGAGGTGTCAGTGACGATCAGTTCAATAATATATTGACCTCTTTCTAGGTTTGACACGATCAGTAAATACGGTTCATCATCTATTCGCTGTGGAATTAAAATGAAGTTTTTCATGCCGGCATGGGTTGCTACAGTTTATCAAATAGCTTTGCATGTGTATGAAAAAAAAAAACCGAAAAAAAAAAACACACTTTAAAAAGAGACACTCCACTGTCTAAATACGAACCACATAAAATGAAAACATGCATGCATTAAATTACACATATATTCTTTGTGGATATATCTAAACCTGCAGATCTCATCTCCAGCCTTTACAAAACCTCCCCTTCTAACTCTGCCCAGACTTTCTGTGGCTGTCCAATCACTGGCTTTCCAATGCAGCTCAATGAGAAGTCTTTGCAAGCCAGGTGCTCTGAGCAATTGCTGTCTCTTAAGGTCATATCCACGGAGCTAAACAAACCAGGAAGTAATAGGACCAACTGTCTGATTGACAGCCAGGGGGGTGTAACAAGGCTCATTTATATATATATATATATATATATATATATATATATATAAAAAAAAGTGATAAAGTGGAAATTTCTATTAAAATCTGCAAGTTTTGCAAAATGAAAAAAGGGACACACTCTTCCCATAATACAGCAAGCTGAAGTGGTTTAGGGGTCTGGAGTGTCCCTTTAATCCATGTATTAAACAAGCTGAAATAGTTAATTTGGAACTAAACATGAACCACATGCTAACACTACAAAGGCTGAAACACACCTCCATAACTACAGCAGGGTCCCCATCCACCAGAACCCATTCGTAGTCCGCGATTCCCTCCTTGTCCCAACTCTCAATGCCACTCAGAGTCACAGTTTGTAAAGGTTGTGTCTTCACATCACGGCTCACCCTGGCTAGCGGAGGGTCGTCGTCACCTAAACAATTAATGAATAAAAATTAAAATGGTACAATGTACAGTTCATGTGCTCCAAGTCTTCCTAATAAAAAAAATAATTTTATCCCTAGCACAAAACTAAGATGGACACCACAAAAACATTATAGGGAAACGGAGACTTCCAAGGATTTTAAATATTATCTTTATCCCTCTAATACATTTATTAGGTGTGAAAAAAATACAATTAAAACATAGAAACACCTCTTTATCCTGCAGCTGGACGCCATCTTAGCTCCCTGTCAATCACGGTTATAAGCACCGCCCATTACACCTGGCAGTCAGTATAGAGAGCCACCTCCATCTTAGCTCCCTGTCAATCATTGTTATAAGCTCCGCCCTTTACACCTGGCAGTCAGTATAGAGAGAGCCATCCTCCATCTTAGCTCCCTGTCAATCATTGTTATAAGCTCCGCCCATTACACCTGGCAGTCAGTATAGAGAGAGCCGCCTCCATCTTAGCTCCCTGTCAATCATTGTTATAAGCTCCGCCCTTTACACCTGGCAGTCAGTATAGAGAGAGCCGCCTCTATCTTAGCTCCCTGTCAATCATTGTTATAAGCTCCACCCATTACACCTGGCAGTCAGTATAGAGAGAGCCGCCTCCATCTTAGCTTCCTGTCAATCATTGTTATAAGCTCCACCCATTACACCTGGCAGTCAGTATAGAGAGAGCCGCCTCCATCTTAGCTCCCTGTCAATCATTGTTATAAGCTCCGCCCTTTACACCTGGCAGTCAGTATAGAGAGAGCCGCCTCCATCTTAGCTCCCCGTCAATCATTGTTATAAGCCCCGCCCTTTACACCTGGCTGTCAGTATAGAGAGAGCCGCCTCCATCTTAGCTCCCCGTCAATCATTGTTATAAGCTCCGCCCTTACACATGGCAGTCAGTATAGAGAGCCACCTCCATCTTAGCTCCCCGTCAATCATTGTTATAAGCTCCGCCCTTTACACCTGGCAGTCAGTATAGAGAGAGCCACCTCCATCTTAGCTCTGTCAATCATTGTTATAAGCTCCGCCCTTTACACCTGGCAGTCAGTATAGAGAGAGCTCCATCTTAGCTCCCTGTCAATCATTGTTATAAGCTCCGCCCATTACACCTGGCAGTCAGTATAGAGAGAGCCACCTCCATCTTAGCTCCCTGTCAATCATTGTTATAAGCTCCGCCCTTTACACCTGGCAGTCAGTATAGAGAGAGCCGCCTCCATCTTAGCTCCCTGTCAATCATTGTTATAAGCTCCGCCCTTTACACCTGGCAGTCAGTATAGAGAGAGCCACCTCCATCTTAGCTCCCTGTCAATCATTGTTATAAGCTCCGCCCTTTACACCTGGCAGTCAGTATAGAGAGAGCCGCCTCCATCTTAGCTCCCTGTCAATCATTGTTATAAGCTCCGCCCTTTACACCTGGCAGTCAGTATAAAGAGAGCCGCCTCCATCTTAGCTCCCTGTCAATCATTGTTATAAGCTCCGCCCTTTACACCTGGCAGTCAGTATGAAGAGAGGAGGAGAAGTGATACAATGTTTCGGTTTCTTCTCTTCCATTTGTAATGTGTGCCCTGATTTGATCTTTCCTGAACTGGATTGTCTAAACTCTTCCATGCAAATAAAAATAATTATTAATACATGTACAGGTGAATCTCGAAGGTAGAAAAGTCCAGAAAAAGCATCAGTTTCCCTTGAAGATAGACACCGGAGGTTGGTCTTTGACTCTCCTTGTTCTATTAGCTGAAAGTTCATTTATACATTTCCTGTGGGATAATTCCAAAAAGCAGTTCCTCTTGAATAGACGCAATGCTCAGCCATAGATTATGTTGGCGATATGGAGTACGATATCCAGCTGAATCTTACAAGAAATTCTACCAGCTTGTGTCATGGTGGGACTGAGGAGACCATCATCTTACCAGCCGGGTTCCACCAATATGGAACAAGAGTGACAAACTCGGCCCTCTGCTGGAAGATACACCAACCTCGGATGGCAAGTCTGACCCCTCACTGGCCTCAGCGATAGCCCATGTGAGGCACAGTCTGGAGTTATTGAATTGTATTGCATGTCCAAAAGGAAACCAGGCAAGAAATCCCTGCTCGGAAATGTTCTAATGATTGGAGCCTGTCTGGTGAGTCATTAGTAAAAATTATTTTTTTTTATTTTTTTTTAAATGGCACAAACGAGCAAAGACTTGTCTGAGGAAGAAATACCTACAATTCCAGGCTGCATCTGACATTTTTGGGGACATTGCTTCGCTGGAACTTACACCATTGAATACAACACTAAACATTAAAATGTAACGCGTGTTAACCTCTTCTCATGAGAGGTTTAGTTTCCATTTAAAATGTATATCCAGCAAACACCACAGTCCTGGCACACACTGCATTGGAGGACAATGTGAAAATAGTTTCTGTAACTTAAAAATAAATAAATGTTACCTACACTCTAGCCCAAATCCCTGTGTATATTTAAATAAATGGAGGTTATTTAGTACCTCCAATAGCCAATTAGATGTAAGCCCACCTGCCACGTCAAGGCTGATGTGTACTGATGGTTGTTGCTGCCACCCAACAGTAGTGGGTGTTTGAGCGCAGGACCTGTTTTTTGTATCACACAGCCTTGTTACAATGCTGCCACTCATCCCAAGTGTTCCCTATTAAGGGTTAAGAAGTATATATGGGTGTATATAAAAAATACCCCATTCTGTCTCAGAGATATCTTTGCGAGAAACTCAAGGAAGCAAGGAGAAGGGTTAATGTAGGACCCACCTGGGAGGTCAGCCTTGACGTGGCAGGTAGGCTAAACTCTTCCATGGCCATTGGAGTAACTAAATAACCTCCATTTGTTTAAATATACATAGGGATTTGGGAAGAGCGCAGGTAACTATTTTTCTTCGGTTTTTACTGTATGTATTGGGGCTTATGTGTACAGTGGTCGTTGCGGCCACCCAAGCGTAGTGGGAGTTTGAGTGCAGGATTTATTTTTGTGCATTTGTGTTTCTATATCTCCACCTCTCTCTATACCGACTGCCACGTCCAGATAGCAGAGCTTACAACAGCGACTATAAGAGGTAAAATGGAGGCGCTCAGTATCAGGGCAGAGAGAGATAGATGGATGAATTTAACATTTCTACATTACTTTACGACCTTCACAACACGTTATAAGGGAGGAGTAAATAAAAACTCTGGGAAGTGGGGGGGGGGGGGTTTACCTTAATGCTTTACATAAAGAACGCATAAAAATCCAGTTAAAGAAGACTTAATAAATGTCCCGACCACAAGCATTTTATAGCACTGCTTCAGCCATAACTAAACGCTTTTTATATAGGGACATCGATCACACTGTTAATCAAACCTAAAAAAAAAAACAAAAAAAAACAAAACAAAAAAAAACACACCTTATGTTTTTAGAGCGGATACTTTATCTTTATTACAAGCGCATCTTTGATAATGTTTAGCAATCACTTCCTTGTACGGACTTGCTTCACTTTTCACTTTGTGGGGAGTGACTGTATGTTTCTTAGAAAGTACATTAGTTGCCATTTTTGTTCCTATACTCTCGGGTTTCACAAGCAGGGGGAGTGACACTTGTGCCGGAATATTGGGGACTTTCTGGATATTCTCTTGGACTTTTTCCTTTATACCTTTTTAGATCGTTTTTATGTAGATCAATTAGGGATGCAGTGAAATCAAAATTCTGGGCAGAAACTGAAAATTCAGGATGCCTTTGGCCAAAAACCAAAACCGAAAATGACTTTTCCCCAAATGACTTTAAAATAGTTTTGTTCTCTAATTTTATTCATATTGGACATTGTATCAATTCTTCCCTACGGGGATTTAGCAGACGCAGGATGTCCTCATACACAGCGTGAGGACGTCCAGCATCAGCTGAGCGACTTTTGCCACCTAACCACCCGGAAGTCCCTCTGGTAGAGAAACGGCCAAATAATTACACTTGCAAGGTTAAGGGGACTGGGACACGGCACCCAGACCACTTCAATGAGCTGAAGTGGTCTGGGTGCTGTGTCCCTTTTGCACCTAATGCTGCGATGTTAAGCATTGCAATCCCAGAGAACTGCGATGTTAAACATTGCAGCACTAAGTCTGCCCTCAGTAGCTGTCTACCAGACAGCCACTGGGGGCGCTTCCGGAATTGTAATGGACTTTTGGTCCCTTATCAGACGCTGGACTCCAGCGTCAGATTTTCCCCCATAGACCTCCCCCAATGCTTTCCTATGGGGAGGTCTAATGAGCGCACAGCATTAGACAGAGGAGGGGCAGAGCTTCGACACAGCGCTGGGATAAGGTAAGTAAAGGATTTTTAACCCTTTATTTACTAGCAATGGGGGAGGCAGAGGGATCGGTAGATCCAGGAATACAGCTTTATATCCCTGGCACTACAGTATCCCTTTAAGCACGCACTCTGACACACACACTGACAAACACACACATTCACTGACTGACACACTGGCAGATACACAAAACAGTGACAGACACATGGATAGTCACACACAGAATGACAAACCGACTCTCACTGATTTGACAGACACTCAGATTCACACACAGACACTCCCTCCCTACCTGGAGAGCTGGCATGGATCTGTCCCTGGGGTCCAGTGGGCCTGCTGGGATTCGTGCGGCTGTGTTTCAATCAGAGGCGGCGAGGGAGCAGTGATCTCCCAGCTCTATTGATGCCGGAATAGGACGTCATTTCAGCTCCCGCAGCATCAGCAAACGGCGCTCCCTCACATCATCTGATAGAAAAACAGCCACACAACTCCCAGCAGCCCAAATGGACCTCAGGGTGAGGGGGGAACACAAGGTAAGCCAGAGTGGGGGCTTGGGGGGCGCAAGATCATTTCGGCACATCCTGAATATCAATTGAGTTAAAGCGTATTTTACTGTTTACCATTTCGTTCACATTAAGGTTATGTAAGGTTTTGAGCAAGGCACAACGTTGATTTTTATTTTAATTAGTCAAACAAACAATCAGGTGTTGCTTCTTAATAGTACATTCTATAAAAGGATTTACATCAGGCAGCCCTAAAAAAAAAAATGAAGGATGGGATGGTAAAAGTAATGAAGTAGACTTTTACCATCTTGTATTTCCTATGTGTACCGATGAGGTTTACCAAGCTCCTGGATGTTTTCACTATAATTTTATAATGATTTACCTACACAAGGTTTGGTGATCCTTTCCAGTATTATAACTGTTCTCCCATCTCCATTTTTCTTATTCCCTCTTTAATCTAGATCAGCGTTTCCCAATTGGTGTTCCGAGAGAAGAAAACTGGGGCTCCGCCGTGAATCGCCACATCCAAGATGGCCGCCACTCCCTGCTGTTCCCATAAGGTCGAAAACAGCAGAGATCATGCGGCCGCAAGATTGCACAGCTATGCATACCTGCCTGCCGCCAGCCCTCCCTCTGTCGCTCCAGTATTCACGTCTCCATTCCAACAGCCATCTAACGTGAATCACGCCACCTGAACTAAGTCAACTTTAGTCTACAGGAAACATGGCCACCGCCATCCGACAGAAGTGACTTTCTGTTGTGGTTGGCAGGAGAGATGAACTTCCACTGCCACATGGTATTAAATAGACTCCGTGACGTGCAGAGTGTGCGACAAGCACAGGAGAGGTAAATAATGTCTTGAATAAGTGGTCACTAAGAACCGTTTAGCCACTGGTGTGTTATTTTTGGAGTAATTATTTACCATGCACCACACAGACAGCCTCTGGCATTTCCCATTTTATTTTTTATGTTATGTGTACATTATTTTTCACAGGCAGTGGGTAGTCTATTAATATACGTTTAATAAATATAAATTAATTCGATGTTATAGAACTATAGAAATGTTTCTGATTCTCGGTTTCAGTGTTACAGTCGTTTGTTCAACTGTTAAAACAGATAGTTTTGTTTGTGACAGTCGAAGCACCATAACTACTGTTTATCAGTGTAATGGATCACCTGGCACCCCGACTGGGTACCTCCGTTGAAGGATGCTCCTAGCGCTTCCTGAGGACTCCAAGCACTGCAGCAGACACCACAACCACCGAACCGGAGAAGCATATGAATGCTCTCAAGCATATGAATGCTGTAAGCAGCTGAACAGGAAAAACATACCATCAGCTTACACTCCTGTCAATCAGCATACAATCCAATTCCCCTAATAACGAGACGACACTTCGTTTTGAGGTCAAGCAGAACTGACTGCTGGTACATACAGCCTCTTTTATTCCCAATCCACAAACTTAGTACTGCCCACAGGGTTTTACAGAACAACCAATAACACACGTACATTACAGAAAACACTCCCAGCAATTATACACAACATTCTCCCCTCTGCCTGTGATATAGTTATGGTACACAATGGGTTAACATAATTATCACAAGCAGGAAAAATACAGTTTCTATACATGTGCTATAACTTTAAAAATATACGTCCAATATTCAAAATTACATATTCAGAATCTGCATGCTTGAAATATACACATATTCAAAAATCAGGGCAATTGGTTCAGTGGTTAAAAAGTTAAGGGAAAGTCCTATTTGACCAAATGAAGCATGGTTTTTATGCCCAAAACCGTTCCACAGAGTCTTCTATCCTGGAGAGAATTGGGAAGTAATGCAATTATCTCCAAGGACAGAGTCAAAACTCCTTTAGCCACATGGTAGCAAAATACAATAAAATACATAAAAATATATAACTGTGCAGCTATTGCATAAAACAGGTACATTCAGCTCAGAATTGTGAATTCTCATCGCACTATTTATTAACAGACCTACTGCTGGAAACTGTGTAAATCACAGTAAAGAAAACTTCTAAACCGGACATGCAACTTCACCTCCTGTAACACTCTCTGCAGCTCCCCACACCTCCTGTAACACTCTCTGCAGCTCCCCACACCTCCTGTAACACTCTCTGCAGCTCCCCACACCTCCTGTAACACTCTCTGCAGCTCCCCACACCTCCTGTAACACTCTCTGCAGCTCCCCACACCTCCTGTAACACTCTCTGCAGCTCCCCACACCTCCTGTAACACTCTCTGCAGCTCCCCACACCTCCTGTAACACTCTCTGCAGCTCCCCACACCTCCTGTAACACTCTCTGCAGCTCCCCACACCTCCTGTAACACTCTCTGCAGCTCCCCACACCTCCTGTAACACTCTCTGCAGCTCCCCACACCTCCTGTAACACTCTCTGCAGCTCCCCACACCTCCTGTAACACTCTGCAGCTCCCCACACACACCTCAGCACTCTGCAGCTCCCCACACACACCTCCTGCCAACACTCTCTGCAGCTCCCCCACCTCCTGTAACCTCTCTGCAGCTCCCCACCTCCTGTAACACACTCTCTGCAGCTCCCCACACCTCCTAGCTCAGATCTGAGCGCACATTATTACTGAATGGCGCTCAGAGCACACACATACAGTTCAATTGCCATGGAGCCAAAGTCTTTCCCATAGTCTTTCGTTATACGAATGGGCTCCATGGCATAGCTATCTGGGGTATCACTGTTCACATAGGGAAAGTACCGAATGACCCGGCTTTCGGGTCTTTGCAGGGGGAAATCCAGCATTTCAACCTGGGGCCATAGTCACAGGGCAGGAGGCTTGCAATCAGTCTTCTCCAATGCCCAGTGGCGAGGTTGGTTTCACCACAATCAGTATCCTTTGCAGTGAGGTAGTAAAATCTGTAGTAGAGTGTTCTTTCTGCTCCAAGACGGACTCCAAATCCTGCTTACATTATGTTCTTTTTAAGAGCTTTATAATAAACAGCATCCATTGCAGTCAGGTAGTGAGATCTGGATTTTTTTCAGGTTAGTAAAAAGTGTTTGTTTGTTTTTACCAACCAACAACGATGAATTTGGACATCTGGTTAAAACAAGGAACTTTCGAGAAAAATGACTACTAACTGTTCGACACACTTATAGAAACGGAGAAAGGCGAGACAACAAGAAAACATGTCCGAAATATTTTCATCTACTGCTCCTCAAATAGCAGAGACAAGTGACAAAAAGCACACAATGCGGCCAATCTTCTTCTCAAACAAAGAAAAGAAAATTTGATAGCGACTTGTCATTTGGATTCACAAGTGCCAGGAATGAAGATTGTCCTGAAGCACAATGCGCATTTTGCAATAAAATATTGGCAAACAGTTCATTAGCACCTGCTAAATTACGTCGTCATTTTGAGCAAAACCATGCAGAGTACCAAGATAAAGACGTGGACTTTTTTAAGCGAAAGCTTCAGGAGTATCAGAAGAGTATAAATATAATTTATGAGCAAAATATTTTAAAATGATAATGAAAAAGCCATAGTCAATAAAAAGATTTGTACTACCGCGCACCATTTTTTTTTAAGGGGAGGTTTAATGACGTTGGTCTACTATGTCAAAGGGTTCCACCGGAAAAATTAATTGGGAACCCCTGGTCTAGATATTCTCTGTTTTAGAGTTTGCAGAACATCCTATTTTACTATAATCTTGATCAGATAGCATTTTTGAATATGTCTCACAGCTAGAGAGAGTGTTACAGGAGGTGTGGGGAGCTGCAGAGAGTGTTACAGGAGGTGTGGGGAGCTGCAGAGAGTGTTACAGGAGGTGTGGGGAGCTGCAGAGAGTGTTACAGGAGGTGTGGGGAGCTGCAGAGAGTGTTACAGGAGGTGTGGGGAGCTGCAGAGAGTGTTACAGGAGGTGTGGGGAGCTGCAGAGAGTGTTACAGGAGGTGTGGGGAGCTGCAGAGAGTGTTACAGGAGGTGTGGGGAGCTGCAGAGAGTGTTACAGGAGGTGTGGGGAGCTGCAGAGAGTGTTACAGGAGGTGTGGGGAGCTGCAGAGAGTGTTACAGGAGGTGTGGGGAGCTGCAGAGAGTGTTACAGGAGGTGAAGTTGCATGTCCGGTTTAGAAGTTTTCTTTACTGTGATTTACACAGTTTCCAGCAGTAGGTCTGTTAATAAATAGTGCGATGAGGATTCACAATTCTTTGTGGGTGTAGCTCAGAATTAAATTTTTTAACGAGTGTCGTGTTTCTTTGGCAAAGTGACAGATTAGGTTGAAAAGCAAATACAGGTGAGGCGGACAGGAATCATTAAAGGGTAGTGATCAAAGTGCGGTGTTAGGCATTATATTGATCGATGAAGCGCCCAGAAGTGTCTGTACAGATAGCAGAATGTTACAATATTTACTTTTAAAGTGGAATCAATCCATTGCCGTGTTTGCCGAGTGCATCACTAGTGTAATGTAAAGAACGAGAACAATGAAAATAAACTCTCTGTTACTGCATGAAAACGGAAATAAACAGACCCTACAATTAACGGGTTACAGATTCAATGTTTTGAAGTGGTTATGGTGCAAGACCCCTGTACGTGCAGAGTTTCAGTGATAAAATGCTGTGCATGTGAAGGTATTCAATATTGCTACCAGAGTAATGCAACTCCACCTTGGGCAGTGTCAGAGAGCCTATAGCGAGCATTCCGTGTGCATTCTATACACACGCACTCACTGCTTGGCAGGGGGTGCTCTCAGTCAACGCATGGCATTGTGGGTATCTGGCTAAAGCTCTACAGACGCTGGTCCTTCGGCCACCATTCATTAGGTCTCCATATAGTTGGACCCAGGTAAGTTGCAAAGCCCATTAACAAGGTGACAGCACCAGGGGGCTACTGGTACTATAACCACTACAGCAGGCTTTACCCATTTCATCATGAAACTTGGACAGAAAGAGAAATACTGTAATATACAAAAACACAAATTAATAACAAAAAACTAAACATAAAAGTTAAATCTAAAATGTTTAACTAAGGGGGAAAAACAAAAAGCTAACATTTTCTTTGATACAAAAACCTTTTATGGCATTTAAGCAATACATGTCACGTAACTACTTAGTTTAATAATTAATAATCTTACTGGGACATAAGGATTCCGGGATCGTGATCCAACCAGATCAGAAGGCTCTCCAAACCCCTTTATATTTACCATCACCCTATGTAACCTGGCATTAACACTCCATCAAAAATTCCCTCTTCCGGCTCCTCACACCGGCACCCAATGGATGGCGAAATAATAAACTCAATGTGCTATGTGGTTATGGTGTTCAATTTGTAATGGATGTGCCAAGCTGGGCCCACGTATTGCACTCAGAGCTCCCTTTACTTACAGTAAACACAGAGAGCACTCGGTTGAGCCACAAACCTACTACAACTACCGGGCCTGGCAACATGACATAACGCCACTCTGAATCCAATAACAATATACAAACACGAGACGATTTTATAAAAGCTTCACTTATAGCAGTAATAGCATGCTTAAAGAAAAATATATTTATTGTTATTTAAAATAAAATATGGCATTAAAAAGAATACTTCAGGCCCCATAACTTCATCTCAATTAGGTTTTGATTGTGGAGATGCGATGGGTGCCATTATTACGGATTCAGTTGATCGGTTTTGGAATGGTTTGTATTCACAGCACCTGTCTACTTGAATCCTCTTCCTCCCTAAAATGAAGGGTCCCCTTTGTTAATATGAAATATTGGGAGGTAAGTAGCTGGAATCCGTTCACAGATTTGCTGGAGGGGCAGTAGCGGCTGGTTTGTTCGAGATATTATTAGCAGACCCCAACTTGCTGGCCACTTACCTGGGATCTACTATTTGTAGTTATTTCTCAGAGTCTCTTAATTACCAGTAATTTGAGATTTCATTATTCAATGTATTACTATGGGATGCAGTAATCTTTCTGGGAGTAAAGGGAAAACCCTACAGATTTACCGAATTCTATCAAGGGGCATTGTGGAGGGATCTGGTACAGGCTGTTCCTGGATGGATGCTATAGGCTGTCTGAACACAGACAAACCGTGGCTAGAGACTAGCTTTGCACTGAGAGTCTCCCCCAGCACACAGTGTAATAAAGTAAGCTGTCGACAGGTAGACAGGTGTGTGGAATTCAGTGCGTCACCTGCTACAATGACTCATGTTACCTGGAAAGGATCGTATTCACTTGTTAGACATTCCAAATACTGTTTGTAACCCCAACAGTCATTAACAAAACACGCCTTTCAGCCACATTCAGTGACTACGCACGGACGGTATTCATGTTTTAGAGAGCGGATTTAATGGACAGGGAATCTTTTACCATGTGTGACGCAAACATTAATAATGTACTGGCACCACGTGGCGCCTGTGAACAACGTGCGTTTCATTAGATTCGACTGGAAAAGATGTGGGGGGATGAAAAACGCACATTACCGGAGCACAGAACAAATAGAAGGAATGTGATCGCTGCTGGGAAAGCTTGCATAGGAGCCAGGACCAGAGTAAAAAAAGGACAACCGGGTGTTTCTACCCAGAACAGAGCACGCATTGTCCAAGCAGTGTGTTTAACCTAGCAATTAACCCAAAATGCACATACGCCTACTGGCAGACCCCCCTCCACAGCTGGTGCTCATCAGTGGTGTGCGCCCATTTTAGCCCCTCCCTTAACGTAACTATTCCAAACATCCTAATGCTATTGGTTCAACGAATGGACACAATAACGAAGGAAACTCTACAATTGCCTGCTCACCAGGATTCGAAATGCTGGCCGCACACTCTCCATACAAATGGCGTAATCATCTCGGGGAAAGAGGACTCAGCCAGGACAAGATACACTAACGATATACAAATCATTATAAACCGATTTCTCAATTCACAGTGTGTAAGAATGGCAGCTTCTGGGGTTACTATAACACATCGCTAACCGGCAAAACGGGGGTACGGCCTAAAAGTGTAAATTTCTATGTACATTTTATGGAGCTTTTGGCAGAACGGAGGAGTCCGAGTCAGGAGCAGTTTTGGGTTACTGTAGTCGGGGAGGTACACTAATTGAAGAGTAAACGGTTTTGTGTGCCGACTGGCAGGTCTGGCTTTCTGATTTAGGTCACATTATCCCTCACCGTGCCTCTTCCATCTTAGATTTCATGGTCTAGTTTAATTGTTTGTTTGGCTGGCAAGTTATACGGTTATCCAATTTCTCAGATCCTTTTAGTTGCAAATTTACTTTTCACCCCAAACATATTACTCATTTGTCTTATTTTGTGAATGTAATCAATGGCAAAGTAAAAATAAGATGTCTTTGTGACGGGGGCATAGCCTGGCAGCCAAACAACCCACATGTGCTCCGTCAGTGCTCCTGCATCTCGTGACCAAAATCAGGGTGCCTTACCTAGCAATCTGCACTCATGGACCGCAGCTTCCACTGATCTTACTCGGGAGAGGTCACTGTACCCAGCGGTAACTTTCCCAGACTCAAATGACGCCAAACCGACCCACTCGAGGCTTGCAGCCTATACAAAGCTGAGCCACAGGGAGACGTCCGCTCTCCTGGCTCTAAAGCTGAAGCTGGGACCCTGGTGAACCGCATCCTCCCCCCAACCGAGACTGGCGAGGTTATTCCGGTTCCCAATGATAAGCCCCACTCACCTGGCTGAACACAGTCAGCTAATACTGCAGGGTACCGGGCTCCAACACTCGGTCTCAAAATGGCGGACACTCCTTCCCCATGCGAGCCTCGACCACAGTCAGCAGAAGCAGACAGGTGTGCCGCACTAGATCGAATGCTGAGGCATCTAGACAAAATTTTCGCCCGGTTCTGGGAGCAGCTGGAGGAACGAACGGCCTCAGCAGCAACTGGGAGACAGAGGAGTGGACGGAGGCAGGCAGGTGATGGAGTGTGTATGCCCCTGTAACGGATCACTTGGCACCCCGACTGGGTACCTCCGTTAAAGGATGCTCCTACCACTTTCTGAGGGCTCAAAGCACTCCAGCCGACACCATAACCACCTTGGACTCCTTCAGAGAGCAAGACAGGAACAAAACTCTTACAAGAGAGTAGCAGTGAATATAGCAAGAGAGTATGCAGAGCATAGCAATCCCTTGTAGCAGATTCTCCCAATACGAGACGGCACTCCAAATTGAGGGTGAAGTAGAACTCAGGTTTAATGACACACTCTGCTTTTATGCAATTCTCCCATGCAAGGGAGACACCCACAGACAATTACACATTACCCAATCACACAAACACACACACACCTCCTCCCCTTAGCCTGAGAGGCAACACAATTAGCCGTACAGTAACAAAAAAACAAAAAACAAAAATCTTTTTACCCAACTTTCATAACTCTAAAACCATACATCCAATATTAATAAAAGTCACATATTATTAATCAGCACATTTCAAATACAAACATACCCAAAAATCATTTGAATCCGTTCAGCCGTTCGGGAGATAGATATAAGTCACCTTTGACCGACCGCAAGCACATTTTCATGCCCAAAAGAGTTCCATAGAGTTGGGCTGTGCGGTCCGTCAATTTCACACAGAAAAATGTCTAAGTCTCATTCGAATGCACGGACGGGGCCGTTCATGCAAATAGCCCAGTCTAACACTGCGTTCGAATTGTCGAACGCACTTCGATTCCAGCCGAAGTTCATGAGAAGGTAAGGGTCAGCAGTGTTCGTGCAAACGTGTAGCCGATTTAAGTTCCATAGATTCAGTTGCACGCACCGCTGACCGCGTTCGACTAAATTAAAATGACCGCCACGTGTTCAGTTTTCGCTTATGGGGTCACTGCTGACACCGGTTGGCAGCTTAGGTTCCCCAAGGCGGCAATACAGAGTTGGGATTTAAAGGCCCAGCAGAAACACAACAAAAATCCATTATGCCTAAATTCTATGTTTAAAGTGCCCAATCTCCCAGGGGCCATAGTCATAAGGTAGGAGGCTGGCAATCAGGCTCCTCCAAATCCCAGGGGCAAAGGGCAGTGGGTCACAAACAGCTAGTGACAAAAGGTAGTTTGTCACAACCACCCACCAATCATCTAAGCCTCACACGCTAAGAGCCAGGGACTTTCCCCCACTGCATCTACCACAGCAGCGGAAGCACGTACATCACAAGCGGCGACCGACCACTCAGTGGTTCCGTCACCTCCTGGAGAGGAAGGACTCAACTGTGAGACCCCTGGGGCTGGAGAGGGGCAACGCTTAGCCCATGCCTGGGACTGCCTCCGGGCCGCCTCCAAGTACTTCCATGCCTCGGTATCTGCTGACACTGCACTCTCTAACCAGGGCTAGCTTAGGACATGTGGGTAAGTGCTGCGGTCTACTGAGTACCTAATTTCCAAGTCTGGGAACTGGGTGAAACTTGCAATCTCCCATGGAGTTACATGTCAAATTCACGAGCTCCCCTGACGCCTGCTACTTTAGTTACTCCATGTTATGTCCCTTATCCCTAGCTGGATTTATTTCTTAGTTACCACAGAGAGGATCTGCTAATTCTGTTCCACCTTAGACCAGTGCAGTTATACGCTAGAGAGCTCAGGATACATGGCCACATACTCTAATATGCAATGTTCCTGTTTAGTGCCAGCCACCATGCCTAGCTACCGTGTGTATGATTGTGTATAATATTAGCTTTGACAAGTTGGACCAGCCCGTGTTATATTTTTATGTCTTTAACGTAAAATGCAGTCCGGACAGAGTGTGACGGGCTTCTTTGCTA
Source organism: Pelobates cultripes (assembly GCA_933207985.1). Lineage (NCBI taxonomy): Eukaryota > Metazoa > Chordata > Amphibia > Anura > Pelobatidae > Pelobates > Pelobates cultripes. The sequence continues at coordinate 94,191,970 of OW240924.1, read as the reverse complement.
TGCTAAACAGTTTCCCTACTCTTGTATTCCTCTCCTACACTCAGACGGCAGTATACCACCTACCGAGCTTGTTTAACGCCTTTATTAAATATAAAACTGTGCATTGCTCTTGAATAACCCAATGTAAAGCGTGACAATGTGCCTGAGGATTGCCGTTGGGGGTAACGCAAGCCTGTGTTATATTCGCATGCGCTACAAAAATAAAAATTGTGACACTATAGTGGCTGTTTGGGTCACCGGCCCTCCTTATTACACTCAAACACATTACTGGGAGTATTATTGCTGTGGAGCTCTGTTATACACATTACGGGGAGTATTATTGCTGTGGAGCTCTGTTATACGCTCAGACACATTACTGGGAGTATTATTGCTGTGGAGCTCTGTTATACACTCAGACATTACGGGGAGTATTATTGCTGTGGAGCTCTGTTATACGCTCAGGCACATTACTGGGAGTATTATTGCTGTGGAGCTCTGTTATACACATTACGGGGAGTATTATTGCTGTGGAGCTCTGTTATACGCTCAGACACATTACTGGGAGTATTATTGCTGTGGAGCTCTGTTATACACTCAGACATTACGGGGAGTATTATTGCTGTGGAGCTCTGTTATACGCTCAGGCACATTACTGGGAGTATTATTGCTGTGGAGCTCTGTTATACACTCAGACATTACTGGGAGTATTATTGCTGTGGAGCTCTGTTATACACTCAGACATTACTGGGAGTATTATTGCTGTGGAGCTCTGTTATACACTCAGACACATTACTGGGAGTATTATTACTGTGGAGCTCTGTTATACACAGACCCATTACTGGGAGTATTATTGATGTGGAGCTCTGTTATACACAGACACATTACTGGGAGTATTATTGCTGTGGAGCTCTGTTATACACTCAGACACACCAACAATACGGAGCTCCTAAAAAGAGGGACAGAGGGATTTTGGCTCTAAATAGGGACTGTCCCTGCTAAATGGAGCCACTTTGCAGGTCAGACAGTAAATACTATTTAAGTGTAGATAACGCAGAGAGATGGTAAAAGGATTTCTGACATTTCCTCTTCACCGGGCGGAGGACAGCATTACAGTTTATTTGTACAGGGCCTGGTTTATTTTGAAACAATGGATAAAACCCGTTTAAGAATTAAACAGCTTGTATTAGTTATCCCCACTACACCCTGTAATATAACAAAACTAACCCCTTCAGATCAGAGCTGCTTCCAGTACATAAAGATATAGTTGTATTATTTGAAACATGGATGTAAAACGCGATAATCTTTGGATAAAACCTGCAATTCTGTGTTAACACTGCCAATTGGCGATACGTAAACAGTGAAACGATCTAAATTCATACATTGGGTGCAGAATCTCTCCAGTTCTCTTGCTGTGGCCTCAAATTCTGCGATCGCCACGATTCCTGGCTTTATCTGATTACAATACGCCACTGACGACATGCAGCTCGGTCCCTCATTCACCTCTAGCACATATAACCACTTGGTAAAAAATAAAAATAAAAAAAAAATTAAAAAAAAAATCGGCATTTTTAGCATTTCAGACATTACTGCACGCATGTAAGAAAGCCAAAAATGAAATAGTTTAACCCATAAGGGAGGATTACCGACTTTTCGCCATTTGGATTGTAAATAGTTTATTATTCACTAAACTGTGAATGGAAACCTGAATTGCAACACGTGGCGTAAAGCAGCCAAAATGTAACGATGCTTCTGTTGGAAGACGTTTTTTTAGATCTGCTATTTTAGCAGCAATATTTCCATTCAGATCCAAACAGCTCCCATTTGTGTCCCTTATTTCCAGGATTTGAAATGGCATTTCTATTGAGAGGGGTGCAGTCTCTGTGGCTGAATCTACCCGGTCCAACTGCAATCACATGGCTGTACAGGGAATGCCATCACTTAATAAACCAACGGGGCCACAGGAAGTGATCCAGCACTGCTTCCACAAGAACCACAACACACATTCTTCATTTGCTACAAATGTTCCCGAAAAGAAAATGGCTTTACTGTCACTTTAAATGCAAGAACCCAGGTTCTTTCTAAATTTATAGCATGGTCCCCCAGCTGTTTGAGATCCCCCTCTGTCAACCCTCATTCCATTTACACATTAACGGTAACTGCAACTTTACTATATCTTCCACATTCCCCCTGCTACCTCTAGACTGAAATCCCTGTTCTGTCCTTTAGATTGTAAGCTCATGTGCTAAATAAAAAGGAGCTTCAATGGCCAGACCTCTGCCTTCTTTACCTTTTGTATTGGTCTTTGATATATTGTACAGCGCTGCGGAATACGTTGGCGCTTTATAAATGCCCATAATAATTAAAGGACCACTATAGTGCCTGGAAAACACACTCATTTTTCCTGGGTCTATAGGGTCCCCCCCACCCTCACCCTCTCGGCCCCCCTCCCGCCGGGCTCTAGGGTATGTCTGAGAGTATCACAGAGCTCCACAGTAATAATACTCCCAGTAACGTGTCTGTGTATCACAGAGCTCCCCAGCAATAATACTCCCAGTAATGTGTGTATAACAGAGCTCCCCAGCAATAATACTCCCAGTAATGTGTCTGAGTGTATAACAGAGCTCCCCAGCAATAATACTCCCAGTAGTGAGAGTGTGTGTGTGTGTGTGTGTGTGTGTGTGTGTGTGTGTGTGTGTATCTCAGAGCTCCCCAGCAATAATACTCCCAGTAATGTGTGTGTATATAACAGAGCTCCCCAGCAATAATACTCCCAGTAATGTGTGTGTATAACAGAGCTCCACAGTAATGAGACAATACGAATATACTAGCCAAAAGGTCAGGATACCAGAAGTAGGGAAAGTCAAAAACAAGAATATATTACCAAGAACACGCTCTCTGAAAACCAACAAGTGGAAACCACGACATGGCACTGAGAAAAGGCATTACAGGGTTTAAATATGCCTCTAAGTGCTGTGATTGGTCAGTACATGGTCTTTGACCCCAAAACATGCTTGCGCGTCAACATCTTTAATGTGGGCAATATGCCCCTTTTCAGTAAGAATGGGGCCGCAGCAGCCGGCATCCCTTAAAACGTGCACCAGCCAGGACTCATCTTCTGGGAGGATCGGGCGGCACTCCGCCGCGATCCAGGTGAGTTTAACTCTCCCTTTTGTGACGCGACTGCTCTGCTCATGTGCAGCCGCAACGACCAGGGACTTACTTTTGTCTGAAGTATCGGTGTGACCACACTGATCAGACGCGGTCTTGCCAAGATGAGCCACCTGCGCCGTGACACTTCTGCATCAGGAACAGAATCAAACTCTGTTCTCAAATCACATGCAGTTCATAGAGCAGCATTTGATTGGTGTAGCGTTTTGTCGTGCATGTACACTAGTCTCCCAATGCTTTTAGCCAAGGAAGAGAAGTATATTGATCCATGCGGCAAGGGCTCGAAGGCAAGTAAATCTCACCGGTGGGGAGGGACCTAAACAGGTAAATTAGAACGATGGTGTTAATAACACGTTTGTATTCCTATATTGTTCCTTTAATATAAAATAAATGTGTTTAGAAATAAGTCTGTGGAAAAAGATACATTGTTCTCATTATCAGTTACATTTTAGTTCTATAAATAGTTATTAGTAAGTCACCTAAAATTTATCAGAAAAGCTCCGCCCTGGCCACACCCCCACTCATACACAGAACAGCCCCGGCCACACACAGAACGCCCCACCCCTACTCACAATCCTAAATTGAAAGTGTCCCACTATGTCCATTTAAAACAGGGGTAGTCAACCTGGTCCCTACCGCATTTCAGGTGGGCAGTGGTGGGTTCTGCAGAAAACGCCCGGTGGGCCACAAAGGCTGGCAGGGGAGATGCAGAGCCAGCTTTGCTGTAAGCCCTCTCAGGCTGGTGAGGAGATCAAAGATCTCGCTCATCATACTGCTGGCCCTTCGTCCCAGCAGACAGGGAAGGACCTTGGAGGCTATGTATTCCTCCCAGGAGCAGGCTGGTCGGAGCGTTGCCGCATGTGCTATGCTCACAGGAGGACAGGAGAGTCAGCCTGCAGACGGAGCAGCTGCAGGCTAAAGTGAACACGCCATCACTGGACCACCAGGGCTTGCAGCATTATGTTGCCCCCTCCCTGGTAAAAGGTAAGAAGAAGGAAGGCGGGAGACATCAAGATAGATTTTAACATCTCACCCACCTACACACACCATAGACCCTATGCACCTTTCACACACAAAACACAAACTACACCACACACAGACTGCACCCTACACACACACACACACACACACACACACACACACTCTGCACCCTTCATAAACAAAGTTACTTCTGCACCGATGGGCAGTAATGACATCAACAAAAGATACTAAAGTGGGCTGTAGGTATTAAAAGGTTGACTACCCCAGATTTAAAATGTTGGCAAGCATGCTGTGTTTTTAAGTTACTGAGGGGTAATGTAGACGGTATTTATCTAGAGGGTGATATCTGAATAGCTGAGTGGTATAAATAGGCAGACTCCAGTGATTAAACCATTCCAGAGGCATACCAGGGTTATCTGACTGATTCCTCTTCTGCAACTGTCATTAGTCTAACACTATCCTTACCTTTTTGTGTCATTTTACCCCACTCCCTCTAGCATGTAGGCTCATTGAGCAGGGCCCTCAACCCTTCTGTTCCTGTGCGTCCAACTTGTCTGGTTACAATTACATGTCTGTTCGTCCACCCATTGTAAAGCGCTGCGGAATTTGACGGCGCTTTATAAATATCATCATAATAATAATAATAATAATAATAATAATAATAATAATAATAATAATAATATTATTATTATTATTATTATTATTATTATTATTATTATTATTAATAATAATAATGTCAGGAGTATATTTGTTGGCATTAGAGATTAAGTCTACATACCAAGGATTTATGAAATTTTGATCATGCCACATTACATGTCAGACTTTAATCAGAAATCCCATGGGACGTGCATAAGTCAAAGACCCTACTCCACAAATCGCTCACCCAAGTCCCCCCAGCTCACCTCTGAATTTAGATAGACCCTAGCTCACAAACCACTCACCCAAGTCCCCCTAGCTCACCTCTGTTTTTAAACAGACCCTATCCCACAAAATGCTCACCCAAGTCCTCCAGCTCGCCTCAGTTTTTAGGTCAATCACCCCGTCCTTGCTTTTCTCAAGCCCATTATTTTTTTCATCTTAACCTCCCAATTATCCTTCTCATCTCCGATTGCCGTTCTGAGCCACCAGACGCCATGTGACAATTTTCTGCGCTTTTTCCAGAATTTTCCCTTCATGTCTAAGACCCCACATGGCACATCTTAGACCCTGGCTTTCTACCCTCTCTGTTTATGTTTAATATAACTTCACAGACAAACAGAGTGAGGTAATTGAAGACTTGGCAGCAGCAAGCCCTTGTTGAGTGAGTCACACTGACGTCAGCACTGCGTGTGGGCCCAAACACATCATCCGACCTGCCGAGGACCATGAGTGACAACGACACAAGTCACCATGACGTTATTCACTAAACTCCAATCTGTAACAAACTAATCTGATTCGCAAAACTAAGGCAAGCCAGGACGCAGAAAGGATGATATATAATCTATGGTGTGATATCTTCCTAAGGGCACCTAGACCCCCTTAGTTATTAGCCCTTTAAAATGGTGAACAACGTGCACCCCAGAATAAGAGCACATTTTTCACCAATTCATAGCGTGAGATGATACCTACCCTGGACAGTGCTATAGAACGTGTTCAGCTCCATGTATAAAAATTATAGCCCTAAATGAGGTCCATATCTCTCATGGAGATTGCCTACACTCACCGGCAGGGTGACATCCCATGGTCCAAGCCAACATCTGACAATCCCACCAAATTAGACCATTGCTAGAAGCGAGAAGAGAACTCCACAAGCGGCAGGTAACAGATATTTAGTCATAAAACTGGGAAACATGGAGAATTCATCAGAAAATGGAGTGTTTGGCCAAACTGGATAAAGCCCTAAAGGTTACAATCCAGACTTAAATTCTCCACAATCTCCAGTTTAGAGAATATAATTTTTCCTAATAAAAAAAGTAAGGAGACAAGCTAGATTTACTATAGGCAAAAAAATGCAGTAACTAGCAATATGAAAAATATCAAAATATTAATGGATTAATTTGGGGGGAAATTAAAAACTGACAGAAAATACATTGAGGAATGGGACAATACAAATATGGTATTTACTTACCTTCCAGCTGGGTCCTCCTGGTGAGAAGGGCCTCCTGTACCCCCAGGGTGACATAGCTGACCAGACCCTGCTTCCTGGAGAATTTACAGACAAACTCTTGCTGGTAGACACAGTTCAGGAGGAAACAGGAGTGGATTGTGTCTTCATCTCTGTGTCCAGGTTGGACCAGAACCAGGTTACAGCCCAGAGTCCTGCAGCAAGCTGCTTTGCAGTCCCTGAGGTTGGACAGGTTGGGGGAGGACAGGAAGGTGGCCCCACTGCTCACAGAATCATTCAGATCCAACACAAAGTCCTGTTTGCCCTCAGAGAAGTTTTCTAGACAAGAGTCTCCAGAGGAATCAGACCAAACCAGATCCAGGCCAGTTAGAAAGAAAACAAGGAGAACATGGACAGGCCCCATTGTACAGTCTGGACTCAACTCAACCAACTGCCCCACCTGCCCCTGGGGAGAATCTGCCCACTGCCTGGAGAGATCGCTATGGGGTAATAAAGGATATATGGTATCTCTGGGGGTGGGGGGCCGGGGAATAGAGGCTGTCTATAAGGGGAATAGAGGCTGTCATAAGGGGAATAGGAGGCTGTCTATAGGGGAATAGGAGGATAAGGGGAATAGGAGGCTGTCTATAAGGGGAATGGGAGGCTGTCTATAGGGGGATATGATAGGAGGCTGTCTATAAGGGGAATAGGAGGCTGTCTATAAGGGGAATAGGAGGCTGTCTATAGGGGAATAGGAGGCTGTCTATAGGGGGAATGGGAGGCTGTCTATAGGCTGTCTATAGGTGGAATAGGAGGCTGTCTATGGGGAATAGGAGGCTGTCTATAAGGGGAATAGGAGGCTGTCTATAAGGGGGCAATAGGCTGTCTATAAGGGGAATGGGAGGCTGTCTATAGGTGGAATGGGAGGAATAGGAGGCTGTCTATAAGGGGGAATGAGGAGGCTGTCTATAAGGGGAGGCTGTCTATAGGGGAATAGGAGGCTGTCTAAGGGGGATGGGGGTCTATATTGCAAACTGACCCAAGACCAGCCGTGTAGGAGAAGACTTTTGCCTTAGACGGTTCCGAAATCAGGAGAGTTTCTTGGACTGTAATGAGGAGTCCATTGCTTTTGCTGGATCCCGGTTGGAGATTTGGTGATGGCTCAGGCTGGCACAATATAATCCCAGGACTGTGCTGGGTCTCGATCCTGGTCCTGGAGATCCTGGGTCAGGCTGATACAGTGTATCCCAGGACTGTGCTGGGTCTCGATCCTGGTCCTGGAGATCCTGGGTCAGGCTGATACAGTGTATCCCAAGGACTGTCCTCTGATCGGCCCCTTTGTCTGATCTCCCCAGAGTTTCACATGAAACTGGAAAGTGGGCGGGGCTTTCCAGCCAGTCCCCACCTTTAACCCTCACCTGCCAGCCAGGTGTGTGCTTTACCTGTAACCTGGGAGAAGGAGGGGCCTGGGACCTGGCAGGAAGTGAAACTCTCCCCTGACTCACAAACTGGGGGGAGGAGGGGGTTACAAAAAGGGAAACAATAACATGATAAATAAATCAACTGTCTGAAGCCAGATTGTGGGACAGGGCAGGTAGTGATGTCAGACAGGAGGATGTGGTTGTTGTGTGAGTTAAACCATAACCTAATAGCTGCAGTTATAATACACTGTGTGCGGGGAGACAGGGGACCTCCTTACACCATAACCTTATAGCTGCAGTTATAATACACTGTGTGCGGGGAGACAGGGGACCTCCTTACACCATAACCTTATAGCTGCAGTTATAATACACTGTGCGGGGAGACAGGGGACCTCCTTACACCATAACCTTATAGCTGCAGTTATAATACACTGTGTGCAGGGAGACAGAGGACCTCCTTACACCATAACCTTATAGCTGCAGTTATAATACACTGTGTGCGGGGAGACAGGGGACCTCCTTACACCATAACCTTATAGCTGCAGTTATAATACACTGTGTGCGGGGAGACAGGAGACCTCCTTACACCATAACCTTATAGCTGCAGTTATAATACACTGTGTGCTGGGAGACAGGGGACCTCCTTACACCATAATCTTATAGCTGCAGTTATAATACACTGTGTGCGGGGAGACAGGGGACCTCCTTACACCATAACCTTATAGCTGCAGTTATAATACACTGTGTGTGGGGAGACAGGGGACCTCCCTTACACCATAACCTTATAGCTGCAGTTATAATACACTGTGTGTGGGGAGACAGGGGACCTCCTTACACCATAACCTTATAGCTGCAGTTATAATACACTGTGTGCTGGGAGACAGGGGACCTCCTTACACCATAACCTTATAGCTGCAGTTATAATACACTGTGTGCTGGGAGACAGGGGACCTCCTTACACCATAACCTTATAGCTGCAGTTATAATACACTGTGTGCAGGTAGACAGGAGACCTCCTTACACCATAACTTTATAGCTGCAGTTATAATACACTGTGTGCGGGGAGACAGGGGACCTCCTTACACCATAACCTTATAGCTGCAGTTATAATACACTGTGTGCGGAAGACAGGGGGCCCCCTTACACCATAACCTTATAGCTGCAGTTATAATACACTGCGTGCGGGGAGACAGGGACCTCCTTACACCATAACCTTATAGCTGCAGTTATAATACACTGTGTGCGGGGAGACATGGGGACCTCCTTACACCATAACCTTATAGCTGCAGTTACAATACACTGTGCATGGAGACAGGGGACCTCCTTACACCATAACCTTATAGCTGCAGTTATAATACACTGTGTGCCTGGAGACAGGGGCCTCCTTACACCATAACCTTATAGCTGCAGTTATAATACACTGTGTGCGGGGAGACAGGGGACCTCCTTACACCATAACCTTATAGCTGCAGTTACAGGGAGTGCAGAATTATTAGGCAAATGAGTATTTTGACCACATCATCCTCTTTATGCATGTTGTCTTACTCCAAGCTGTATAGGCTCGAAAGCCTACTACCAATTAAGCATATTAGGTGATGTGCATCTCTGTAATGAGAAGGGGTGTGGTCTAATGACATCAACATCCTATATCAGGTGTGCATAATTATTAGGCAACTTCCTTTCCTTTGGCAAAATGGGTCAAAAGAAGGACTTGACAGGCTCAGAAAAGTCAAAAATAGTGAGATATCTTGCAGAGGGATGCAGCACTCTTAAAATTGCAAAGCTTCTGAAGCGTGATCATCGAACAATCAAGCGTTTCATTCAAAATAGTCAACAGGGTCGAAAGAAGCGTGTGGAAAAACCAAGGCGCAAAGTAACTGCCCATGAACTGAGAAAAGTCAAGCGTGCAGCTGCCACGATGCCACTTGCCACCAGTTTGGCCATATTTCAGAGCTGCAACATCACTGGAGTGCCCAAAAGCACAAGGTGTGCAACACTCAGAGACATGGCCAAGGTAAGAAAGGCTGAAAGACGACCACCACTGAACAAGACACACAAGCTGAAACGTCAAGACTGGGCCAAGAAATATCTCAAGACTGATTTTTCTAAGGTTTTATGGACTGATGAAATGAGAGTGAGTCTTGATGGGCCAGATGGATGGGCCCGTGGCTGGATTGGTAAAGGGCAGAGAGCTCCAGTCCGACTCAGACGCCAGCAAGGTGGAGGTGGAGTACTGGTTTGGGCTGGTATCATCAAAGATGAGCTTGTGGGGCCTTTTCGGGTTGAGGATGGAGTCAAGCTCAACTCCCAGTCCTACTGCCAGTTCCTGGAAGACACCTTCTTCAAGCAGTGGTACAGGAAGAAGTCTGCATCCTTCAAGAAAAACATGATTTTCATGCAGGACAATGCTCCATCACACGCGTCCAAGTACTCCACAGCGTGGCTGGCAAGAAAGGGTATAAAAGAAGGAAATCTAATGACATGGCCTCCTTGTTCACCTGATCTGAACCCCATTGAGAACCTGTGGTCCATCATCAAATGTGAGATTTACAAGGAGGGAAAACAGTACACCTCTCTGAACAGTGTCTGGGAGGCTGTGGTTGCTGCTGCACGCAATGTTGATGGTGAACAGATCAAAACACTGACAGAATCCATGGATGGCAGGCTTTTGAGTGTCCTTGCAAAGAAAGGTGGCTATATTGGTCACTGATTTGTTTTTGTTTTGTTTTTGAATGTCAGAAATGTATATTTGTGAATGTTGAGATGTTATATTGGTTTCACTGGTAATAATAAATAATTGAAATGGGTATATATTTGTTTTTTGTTAAGTTGCCTAATAATTATGCACAGTAATAGTCACCTGCACACACAGATATCCCCTAACATAGCTATAACTAAAAACAAACTAAAAACTACTTCCAAAAATATTCAGCTTTGATATTAATGAGTTTTTTGGGTTCATTGAGAACATGGTTGTTGTTCAATAATAAAATTAATCCTCAAAAATACAACTTGCCTAATAATTCTGCACTCCCTGTATAATACACTGTGTGCGCGGAGACAGGGACCTCCTTACACCATAACCTTATAGCTGCAGTTATAATACACTGTGTGCGGGGAGACAGGGGACCTCCTTACACCATAACCTTATAGCTGCAGTTATAATACACTGTGTGTAGGGAGGGACCTCCTTACACCATAACCTTATAGCTGCAGTTATAATACACTGTGTGCAGGGAGTGACCTTCTTACACCATAACCTTATAGCTGCAGTTAGCTGAGAGTATCAGAGTATTAGCTGATCCCTCTCAGCCAATCAGCCAAGTCCGGCACTGCCAGGCTAGCTCACAGCGGAGAACTTTCAAGTCCAGATGGGTCAGGGGGCAGTGTCCAGCGGATCCCAGATAAGAAGTCAGACCACAGGAGTGCACCAAGATGGTTATGGTACTTGGAGTGTCCCTTTAAAATGAAGAACATTCTGTCTGCAGCCATATAAAATATATTTTCTTACCTGACCAGTGAAATGGCAGAATATCGTCTTGATATTACTCTCTGACCATTGATCAAGGGGCAGGATATAGAAATAGTAAATTATTCTTCATTCTGTGCGTCAGGTGATGCCTTTCTCCCATTGGCTCATTATGAGTTTAAAGGCAGGTAGGTGTCCCTGGACCAACAAAAGTGAAAGAGGAGAAAGTCTTGGGGGAGAGTAAATATTGGACGAGACCCTCAGACTGCCAGTAATTAGAGCTTTATCTCAGTAATTAAAGGTGGCGAGGATGGTTGTCTCTAAGGTAAGCCCATCCTGCAGCCAAACATCGAGACAGTGAGATAAAAAGCAGATTGTAAAACTTGATGAAAAGGTAGAATACCCATGCAATTCTAATGAAAATGTTTGTTAAATGATGTATTTGGGGAGAAAATTTGGGTATGAGGTTAGGATATCGGATTAGTGTTATATTTGGGGATTTCAAATAGTTTTTTTTAGATTTGGTTTCAGTTTTGCGACTAAAGGGTTACTCCATGCACTATGACCAGTGCTTTGAAGTGGTTATGGTGCCTGGAGCCCATACGTTGCTGCTATTTGCTATGAAGTTCTGCACATACAGAGGTTAACCCATCAGCTGCCAGACATGGAACTCCACCTCCAGCGGTGTCTAGAACAATTCCGCCAAATGTGGAGACCGTCCTTGGTCAGTTCTGCTCCGTGCTAGCTCTGTCAATAAACCTTACCTCTCTCTGCATTTATAGGGGAGAACCTCTTAAAGACACAGTTTTATAAACCTTTTTATGGTGTTCCATTGATGCCTTGTCTCTAAAAGTTGTTTTTTTTTTACTGTAGAAGATGTTCCATCATTAATCATTTGTTTTTAGATATTCAAATACTGCAGCACTGGCCGCTTGGATATAAAACTCCACGTATCCCAGCCCTGAGTTTCACCCTGTAAAGAAACAGCTGTTTATGCTGGGTCCCAACCTGCCCATCTGTATCTCTTTTTAATAGTCAATCTTCGTGGCTTTATTTTATCTGCTCGGGAAGGTGAGGAGAAAGCCGGACACACAGCAAGGATTCTATGAAGGCTGCCATAGTGCTAATCAAATACAAACAAATAAAAGTCGAATTTAAATTGCTATTAACTATGTTTGCACCTTGATCGATAGGTTTTTTTCTTTGTGAATGATTAATGCGAGGTGTGTCAGCTATCTCTGTCAGTGAAGTAAATGTAGAATAATAAAAGACGCATAGCACTGTTCATTTTACATCTTGTCAATCAATGCTCCGTGTGTCACCACTAGACACCGTTAGTAAATCATTTATTTACTGAAAGCTGCAATAAAGTGACATTTTTGGATGCGAGGGGACACTGTAAACTGTTATGTTTAGTCCACGTTCTGTGAATTGTCTATTGGTGGAGTGATATAATCTGTTATACGTGCGCTCTACCTGCTGTTGGACCAAGGTGAAATATTAGACAACTGGCTGGGACTTTGCTTCCTTACAACCTCTACGCCTGTACCTTTGTCCTTCTCCACAAGGATCACAGCTTGTCATCGAGCCTCGTGCAGTGCTGTAACGTAGTAACCCACCGGAAGGGAAGCAGAGTGCAGCAAGGGATATTCGTGTTTAGCAGCGACCTAGTATAAAGTGGGCTCCAATGGCTTCTGGTGACAGCAATACTCCTCGAGTCACTTTCCTGGCCCCGGAAATCCAAGATAAGGAGACGACATCCAAGAAGCTGGGTAAACTGACCGTGAAATACAACCGCAAAGAATTACAGCGAAGGATTAAACTGGAGGAATGGATCGACAGCCAGATTCAGGAACTCTACCAGAATCAGGTGAGGCTGGTGAAAGGGACATAATTGCGCTGAGTTGTGTTTGGCGATAAAAGGGTGATAACAGGTGTCGTTTAATAACACGGTATCTTCGAGCCTCTTGGTTTGCATAAAAACCGCCCTTTACCATGCGCAATGCAGATAAGAGCTGACTGAAGTTAGAAGTCGGATATCATTTTCATATCTTTCACTTTGTTAGACTTTAACACTGAGAGGCTGCTCCAGGTACCCACTACCATCTCTGCAAAGCGGAATTTTTTCATATACAACACGAGGAGAGATCGTATCATGGCAGAGCAGACAGATATTGTGGGGGAACATCATATCACTGAGAGAGAGGAATTAATGAAAGATTAAACACATGCAGCGCCCGATCACCCTGTACACGACACGGGTAACAGATTGTATGACAGGAAGGCTGGCAGAGCCCAATCACCCCGTACATGACACGGGTAACGGATTGCATAACAGGTAAGCCGGCAGACCCCGTACACGACACGGGTAACGGATTGTGTGACAGAAAAGCCGGCAGAGCCCGACCACCCCATACACCACATAAGTAACGGATTGCATGACAGGTAAGCCGGCAGAGCCCAATTACCCTGTACACGACACGGGTAACGGATTGCATGACAGGTAGGCCGGCAGAGCCCAATTACCCTGTACACGACACGGGTAACGGATTGCATGACAGGTAGGCCGGCAGAGCCCAATTACCCTGTACACGACACGGGTAACGGATTGCATGACAGGTAAGCCGGCAGAGCCCAATCACCCCGTACACGACACGGGTAACGGATTGCATGACAGGTAAGCCGGCAGAGCCCGATCACCCCGTACACGACACGGGTAACGGATTGCATGACAGGTAAGCCGGCAGAGCCCGATCACCCCGTACACGACACGGGTAACGGATTGCATGACAGGTAAGCCGGCAGAGCCCAATCACCCCATACACGACACGGGTAACGGATTGTGTGACAGGTAGGCCGGCAGAGCCCGATCACCCCGTACACGACACGGGTAACGGATTGCATGACAGGTATTATTTATTTTTTATTTGTGTGCAGCAGTTGGAGGGATTTTCCCATCACTCCCTTGGCCATGGCATCTATTTCCATTCATAGCGGGGTTCTCACACACGCCCCCTGCAGGTCTGGTTCAGTTATTACATGTTCCGTGAGTCCCATGGATTGTTCTAGCTTGCCAACCTGTTACTAGCACCAGTTAGGACTGAGTGTCCCTGTCCTATCGTATTTTGGGCATAGAGTTTGATAATCCGCTGGCCAGGCATTACTCAGTACCACCTCCATGTGTTTTCCTGCAAAATACATAATTCACATGCTGCAGGTGGGAATTGAGTTTATTAAATCAAACCAGTTCTATTGAGGTAGATTCCCGTTTCATGGATTTATTTGTTTTACTCTAGGCTGGTTACTCTCTTGGCGTGGACCCTGGGAGGTTCCCTGGTACTGGCCACCGTGAGGTTTCTTGGAACTAGCCTCCGAAAGCTTTTCTGTTACCGGCCACCATGAAATTCCCTGGTACCGGTTACTGGGAGGTTCCTTTGTATCAGTGTTATCCCTCCCCAGCCCTCCCTCGGTCCCTATCAGAGTTTATATCCCCCAGCCCTCCATTAGTCCCTATCAGAGTTTATATCCCCCAGCCCTCCATCGTCCCT
>OW240924.1:94095138-94170575 GCA_933207985.1 Pelobates cultripes | reverse complement strand
GACGTTTGGGATAACCAGATTTGAAGTTCGGTAGAGACTTGATTACACCACCAGCAGCTAGAAGTGATTGATGGACATATTGCAGCTGGGCGGTCAGATGAGTACTTTGCAGTGGGAATCCTAATGTCTGTAATGGTAGGAACTCCTTGGTATAAGGTGTTCAGTCTGCATTACTCCTGTTTAAGAACATGCAACGGTTTGGCTTTTCCAGCGGCCCTGTAACTGCCGTGTAACCTACTGATAATGTCCCTTATCGGAGTGGATCTAGAGAAGGCGATAGCATTTTAAATTCTTTAAATGAAGGTAGTTAACTGGATATTTCTGTAACACCTTTCAGTAGTAGGTATAAGAATGTAAAACATCCTGGCAGTGTAAACGTCACTCTGGTTTATCTGTGACGGCTTTTGATGGATACATTTAATACTTCAGTTTGCCCAAGGTTGTCATGGAATTTGGGGTGCTTCTGTGTTCAATGATCTCAATGGATCTTGTGCTAAGAAGGAATATGGCGTACCAACCTCCTTTTTTAATCTTTATTTTTCTGCCTTTTCATTTCTCTTTAGTAGAAGCATATAATTTGAATGCTACACTAACATTTACTAATTCCCAATTACAGCTGAACATCTATTGTTTGTAAACAGAATATAGGCCTTGATTTAATGTTTTCTAAATGATTCCGTGCTGTTAGAACTTTCCACATGATTTCTCTACAGACGTCACCATTAAAGTCTGTGGATTTTTGTAGATAAATTATTTGGAAACTTTCAATGAATGGTATATCCTCCACCCATATTGCACGCCCATAGAGTTTTTTTTACTGATAGTATTTTTTTGTGTGTGATTGTGAATTATTCTGTCCTGTGCAGGCAGCTTACGACAATCTATGGAAGGCGAAAGAGGCAGCTGCAAAACGCACACAGCAGCTTGATGACAAGAGAAAGAAGGTGAAACTTGGTAAGGACTCCAGCATCCCTTCCTCACGTCGACAATGTGTGCTCTGACAAAGATAGATAGATATAGGAAGGGGTTTTCGATCACAATGTTTCCCCACCATAACATTTTTGGGTTTTGCTTCCCAAGCCTCAGTAGCCAACCAGTTAGCAACCTTGTGCTGATGATTTGCAATAACAAACAGCTGTCCACGAGTGGTTTACTGGCTTTGCATCTTTTCCTAAGTTGCGTTTCAAAGCTGTTGTATACTGCAAACACAGACTCAAAGGAATCCATGTTTAAAATGGAATGAGGCAAAAATGGGAATCTTTGTTAAACTAATTTGCATGTGCCCACCCAGAATCCTTTGCGGTTGTAACATCACTGCAGATTTGGGATTTCTGTGGGAGAAGCAAGTCTTTTCGCTTGACTAGTGTGCAGAACTGCGAATAACATTGTATTGAGAAATAAAATAAGTGTGTGTGTGTGTGTATAATTGTTTTCCTCCACACGTGCCCTGGGTGCCAGGAGTTGCACCCATTTGCTTGGCACATTTTAATTTCGTCCATATTTGTACCACAGTGATAGGTGAAAGTGTCAGCTGATGGCACCAGTGCCATTCTAGCTATATTGGTTATGGTGCACAGACTGCCCCCTTAATAACGGGGTATATCATTTACATACAAACATCGGAATCGGCAGTTTGACGTTGTCTGTAGAGCTAGGATTAGAGTTGACGAACACAAACCGTATTATTCACTGAAGTGCGAGATAAGCAGACTGGCAGCATGGCGAGCTGTGAGAACTTATCCTGTTTGGCTATGTTTGACCTTAAATGTAAACTTTGTATTCCAGACCGTTCTCCCTTTAGTAAATACCCTGTTAGGGGCATCTAATGTTTAAACCAACTGGTTTGGCTACTGTGGGGACTCTTATTATCGACCTGAAGAGATGGTCATTGGGGAGTGGAGAATAAACAGTGCAAAAATAAATGCTGTAACAGAGGAAATTCTGGGAGGAGACGTGAAAGGAGCACGGGGGTTGTGCCCCGAGATATTATCCTTTTTCATTATTTACCTATAATGTGAATATACCTAAAAAAAAGCACAAAATAGACCAAGACTGAGAGGGGTTTCTATGATAAAATACGTTTTATTCTGAGTGCAAAAAACAAATGGCTATAATATAGATATCATCAGCAGTAAAACATTGTAAAAAAAAAAAACAACCAAATTTAACCCTGAAAACCCTGCATATTCCAATAAAAAAAAATCCCTCGCTGCTCGGTTCTAAATAACCGAATAAACAGAAGATCAAGGACCTGATAGGTGGAGGAGAAACTGCTACAAATGTGCAGCTTCTCGACGGTCCTGTGCGGTCTGGGAAATATCGGTAGGGGAGAGTCCTCTGCTGTAGGTGTCGTTAGAGTTGCACTCTGAAATATGGTGCAGCCGTTTGTGTTCCGTCAGCGGGGCGCCCTCTGCTCTGGGAACCGGCTGTACCTAGAGAAAATATGATAAGAATAATATTGTCCCGAGGGGACTTAGGTGGAACAAAGGATCTATATTTTTACTAGATAAAGTGGAATATCAGACAGAATGGAATGAATCTTTGGAATTCTGTTCTAAAACCTTTATTAAGATCCTCATTAAATATCGGGAAAATAAGGTCTAATTTTTTCAGGAAAAAATTGAGGAGCTACAAGAAAAACTAGAACATTAAAATCCTTGTTGTGTCCAGATAAAAAAGAGTGTCTCCATTAGATTGAATAAACTTGAACAAGTGGTGACGAGGAAACGTAAGAAATTTAGGGGAGATAAAGAGGATTATGATACCCAAAGCAGATTCAAGATTAATCAACGTATGAAAGTACAACTGGAAAAAACTAATTTGGAAGGAATGGACCCAGATCTGAAGGAAATAAAAAATAAATAAATAATAATAAAAAAAATACACCAATCAAAGGAGTCTGCAATATGGCCCACAAATAAAGCAGAAACCCCTATATAGTTACATAGTTACAGCTGAAAAGAAACTTGCGTCCATCAAGTTCAGCCTTTGTTTTTGCTGTTGATCCAAAAGAAGGCAAAAAAAACAGTTTGAAGCACAATGTTGCAACGAGCTAGGGAAAAAAAATCCTTTTCGACCCCAGAATGGCAGTCAGATTTATCCTTGGATCAAGCAGTTATTACCCTACATTGAAAGATTATATCCTTGAATATTCCGTTTTTGCAAGTATGCATCTAGTAGCTGTTTGAACATCTGTATGGACTCTGAGAAAACCACTTCTTCAGGCAGAGAATTCCACATCCTTATTGTTCTTACAGTAAAAAATCCTTTCCTTTGCCTTAGACGAAATCTTCTTTCTTCCAGTCTAAACGCATGGCCTCGTGTCCTATGTGAAGTCCGGTTTGTGAATAGATTTCCACAAAATGGTTTGTATTGGCCCCGAATATATTTTTATAATGTTATCATATCCCCTCTCAGGCGACGTTTTTCTAAACTAAATAGGTTTAAATTTGTTAACCTTTCTTCATAGCCGATATGTTCCATTCCTTTTATTAATTTTGTAGCCCGCCTCTGCACTTTTTCTAGTGCCATAATATCCTTCTTTAGAACAGGTGCCCAGAATTGCACAGCATATTCAATATGGGGTCTTACCAGTGATTTATAAAGAGGCAAAATTATATTCTTGTCCCGAGAATGAATGCCCTTTTTCATGCATGACAATACCTTACTGGCCTTGGCCACTGCTGATTGACATTGCACATTGTTGCATAGTTTGTTGTCTATAACAATTCCCAAGTCCTTTCGTGTGTTGTCATCCCTACTTCGCTTCCATTAAGGGTATACGTTGCTTGTGCATTCTTGACCCCGAAGTGCATAACTTTGCATTTTTTAACATTAAATTTCATCTCCTATCTGAGTGCCCAGTCTATCTAAATCCCTCTGCAGCAAAGCAATATCTTGCTCACATTGTATTACTTTACAGAGTTTTGTGTCATCTGCAAACACTGAAACATGAAGCAAGTAGAGACAGCATCATATTCCTGGATCTTAATACCTTCCAGGATGAGGCCGGCCATCTCGAAACTAGGAATCACCGAAAGCAGGTAGATCGAATGGATACCTTGATGCAAGAAGTGGCCACCACCCCAAATGGATTAGGAATGTACTAACAAGCCAATATATGAGAATTAAGAGGAATTGTAGTAGACCACAGGAACTTAATGAAGAGTTCAAGGTTCAAACAGAAACATTACCAATATAGGCTTCTCTGTTCTGTTCAGGAAGACATTAACCATTTGGTTCGGGAAGACTTAATATACCCCCAAAATAATAAACCCCAATCAACAGAACCAAGAAACACTACCAATATTTGTCACTACATACAACACAGCTGCGGCTGAAGTTAAGAAAATTATCCTCAAACACTTGCCCATTATCACTTGTGATAATATAATGCAAATAGAAGGGGGAATTAAACCTAGAGTGGTGTTCAAACGTGATACTACTACTTTAAAGAACCATTTAGCCCCCAGTATGCCACGCATAAAGGATATCACCCCTACCTCGATGATACTACTCCTAAAAGGAATATACAGATATGGCAGGAAAGGAGGCCATACCTGTGATTTTATCCCTAATAAAGATAATAATAAAATGTTCTCATCAAAACATCAGGATAAAGAAAAGATATGAGATTGAGCAATTTATTAATTGCAATATAACTCATGTGGTGTACCTCCTTGAATGCCCTTGTGGCAAACAATATGTAGGACGTACATGTAGGAAGCTCAAAACTAGAATAGGGGAACATTTAAGAGGAATCAAAAATAAATGTAATAATGATGGTGTACCAATCCACATTTAGAAAAACACAGAGCAAACCCTAAAGGCCTAATGGTAAAAGGAATAGAGGCAATTAAACCAACTTTGAGAGGTGGAGATCGATGGAAACCCCTCAGACGGAGGGAATCATGTTGGATTTTGAAGTTAGGTACCCTCTAGAATGGTCGTCTTAATAAAGATCTTGACCAAGCAGCTTTTTAACTACCGGTGCATACATTTTTTTAAAAAGGAAAGGGAACCAAGAGGGAATACAGCGAGTGATTATTTTTTTAGACTTTATTTTTATAACTTCCTAATTGATTCTCACTCTCCCTCTTTACCCTTATTCTTTTTTCCTCCTACTTACTTAAATCTCATTGGGCAGCTCATTTTAGGAACTTATTCCAATTCATGTTCCTTCAGCTAAGAAATATGAGTTTTGTTGCACAATGTTGCATTTTTTATTTGTTTAGTAATAATATACACTGTATCACAGTGTTCCTAGCGTGGATAGGCTTTTTTGTATTTTCCACTCTGTTTTGTTTCACCATATTGAAATCACTACTTCTATTAATAATACTTATTATTTGAAATCTTTATATCTCCTAATACTATTTCCTTAAGGAGTATAAGTGGTTTAGCCTTATCTTTATGTTGTCTCTATTTTAAAAAAGAAAAAAATATTTCTGTAAGACCATTAATTACCCTTAGGGTATATAATAGAACACTGCTAATATCGATAATCTTTCATGCTCCCTGAGGATGTTAGTACATACGAAACGCATAGGAGCGAAAGACTACCAATTTGCTGACAGCCTGTCCCCTCCAACACTCCGTACAGCCGGTTCCCAGAGCAGAGGGCACCCCGCTGACGGAACACAAACGGCTGCACCATATTTCAGAGTGCAACTCTAACGACGCCTACAGCGAAGGACTCTCCCCTACCGATATTTCCCAGACCGCACAGGACCGTCGAGAAGCTGCACATTTGTAGCAGTTTCTCCTCCACCTATCAGGTCCTTGATCTTCTGTTTATTCGGTTATTTAGAACCGAGCAGGGAAAGATTTTTTTTATTGGAATATGCACTTTGTTTTCAGGGTTAAATTTGGTTGTTTTTTTCCCCCCCATGTTTTACTGCTGATGATATCTATATTATAGCCGTTTGTTTTTTGCACACAGAATAAAACGTATTTTATCATAGAAACCCCTATGTTTACTTTGCGCTTCGTTAGGTATATCTACTTTCCCGTGATACAAGGATTTTCCTAGGACATTTCTCTCCAAAGGCAGCAAAAGACTATTTGGGGTCATAGTAATAATTGAAAGGACTATTTTTTTATTACTTTTACGTTTTATGTTTTTTTTTTTTGTGCTTTTTTGCTCAGCATGTATAGAAATATTTTGCTTGTAATTTTTTTTCACTACTAGGAGCACCTATCCAGATAGCATTCTAGTGGTATTTATTTGGATATAATATATCAGTGTGTGCTTTATTTATATTTACCTAGAATGTTGTTTAATAAAACTTGGTTGAAGAAGAAAGACATGGAAGATTTGGCAGTAAATATGATGTTGCTGTGTTGTCAGGGCTCACATTTCCACTCGTTTCATGAACTCGCGGCCTGTCTGCCGGCGACACTGTTCCACCCGCGGCCTGAATGCTCTTAACATTAATACAGCCATCCCTGCATTCCAAGACACACTAACCCTCCTTACATTCACATCTATGGCCTCCAGTATAAACCTTCACACATGCACTGACACTCTATACAAATACTTGCCTGTACTTTAGCCCAGTGTGTGTTTGAGTCCTGGTCTATATACCCCATTTCCAAATCTGGCATAGTATAGAGAGAATACATTTCACACTGTTGTCCTGACTGTTGCCAATCATGTTGGTGGTTTTTTTTATTTTTTTTATTTCTGTTACGGTATCATTTCATTTTCTTTGCAGACCTTGAGGCTCGGGAGAGACAGGCGCAAGCCCAAGTAACTGAAGAAGATGAACTGCGCGATGCACAGACGTTGGAACAGGAGGTAGTATCGATTCTCATAGCAGGTTTCTCTGTTCCCGGGAGATTGAGTCAATTGTGTCCATTTGTTGCTGGGTGCTCACAATACACACACTCCTTAGAAGGATCTCTCTGCTATCAGTTTAAAGGACCGTCCCTCTCTCTTTATTTTCTTAGTAGAACTTAGCAGCAAGGTGATAAACTACTTATCCCATAATCCTCTACTAAACAATGGTGTATGATTTAAGGTCAGACCCAACAGGCCAGAATTAAAGAGTCCTGATTGGTGTTTGAGTTCCAGTATAGTAGCACTAGAAACCTAAAACGTTGTGTTTTCATAATTTTGTTATTCTAGAATGCATTAACCCTTTAAGGACGGCGTGGATGTGCTATGCCGTCCTTGGGGACCTGGCTCTAAACGCCAGCGGGCAGCATAGCACGTCCACGCTGTCCTTCCCACTTACCTGCTTGCCGACGATCGCGATGTGGGGACTTACCTGACATCCCAGGGTTTTCCCTGCTGAGATCCGGCCCTCCTGGGCCATGTGATCGTGAGGTCCTTGCAAGGAACTCATGATCACATGGATGGAATAGCCGTCCAAAGCAGTGCCATCAGAGGGAGTGCCTGGAATGACAGGCACTGCCCGAAAAAAGCTAATTAAAACCGTGTAAAATAAAATAATATATACTTAGATCATATATATATGTATGTGTGTGTATATATTTACACATATATACACTAAGTGTATTTTTATATATATTAATATCAGAATAAACATAGAATGATATATCGAAATACAGTAAGGACGAAATTACACATATATATTTTTTTACGTATTTATTTTTTTATTTTATTACATATGTAATTCTAAATATTATAAAATACATTAAAAAATAATTTAAAAATATGTGTAATTTTGTTCTTACTGTATTTTGATAATATATAAATATCAGAATACACTTAGAACAAAATAATATATCTATATACATAAATTTATGTATATATCCCTATATATAGCTTTATATAAATTAAAATAATAAAAAAGTGTATGTATATGTGTGTATGTGTATATATGTATATAATATACTTTAATTTTTTTTATTCTACCTATATATTTATGTAATATTTTTACATAATTAGGTCATTTTATTTATTACAATTTGCAGGACCTGCCTGACAACCCAGGCAGAAAGTCCAGAGGATTTAATTTGCTAGCACTATATTTAACCCTATAACTTTCCAAGACACCATAAAACCTGTACATGGGGGGTACTGTTTTACTCGGGAGACTTTACTGAACACAAATATTAGTGTTTCAAAACCGTAAAATGTATTACAGCGAGATCATCAGTGAAAGTGAATTTGTTTGTATTTTTCACACACAAACGGCACTTATACTGACAATATAATTGTTGTGATACGTTTTACGGTGTTGAAACACTAATATTTGTGTTCAGTAAAGTCTCCTGAGTATAACCGTATCCCTCGTGTACAGTTTTTATGGGGTTTTCAAAAGTTAAAGAGTCTAATATAAGGCCTGCGTTTCAGTTTTCTCACATTGAAATTAGCCAGATTGGTTACGTTGCCTTTGAGATTGTATGGTAGCCGAGGAATGAGAATTACCCCCATGATGGCATACCATTTGCAAAAGTAGATAACCCAGGGTATTGCAAATGGGGTATGTCCAGTCTTTTTTTTTTAAAAGCCAATTAGTCACAAACACTGGCCAAAATTGGCGTTCAAATTAGTTTTTTGCATTTTTCACACACAAACTAATATGAACGCTAACTTTGGCCAGTGTTTGTGACTAAGTGGCTACTAAAAAAGACTGGACATACCCCATTTGCAATACCTTGGGCTGTATGCCATCGTGGCAGTAATTCTCATTCCTGGGCTACCATACGGTCTCAAAGGCAACGTAACCAATCTGGCGAATTTCAATGTGAAAAAACTGAAAAATGTAACTTGCTATATTTGATCCTGTAACTTCCCAAAACACCCTAAAACCTGTACATACAAATGTCATTTCTCATATATTCATATTAAATTCTGTTTCATAGCTAAATATTTGATGTTAAATGGAAGACCTATTTCTCCTGAATAAAATGATATATAATAGGTGTGGGTGCACATAATATGAAAGAGGTGAAGTACGGTTGAACAGACATATAGTCAAATTCCAAATTTTGTTTACGTTTTATTTTGATAACGTGTACATTTGGCTCAGTCCTTAAAGGGTTAAACCTCACTGATTTGAAGTGGTTATGGTATCTGTATGTGCACTATTGGTTACACAGGTTGCACATACAGTGGTTAACATTCACCTCAAGCAGCGTCATAAGCTAGCTCAGAACAAAGTTCTAGAATGGTTAATGTCGATTCTGTGCAAAACTGGCATCTGACGCTAGACAACAATAGTGGCAAGGATCCCCCCCACATACAAACACTCCTTGCCACCCCTGTTCTCATCGTAATCATCCCGCCCTTCACCCTTTGTGAGATGAATTTGGACAGTTGTAAGATTATTATTATTTTCTTCTATTGAATAGAACACAAGTGAATAATTACGTAATACAATATTTTTAGCAATGCCTTATAAAATTTTATTCCAAAATGTAGTGGTTGCCTAAATTCCATTTTTATTGCCATGTGAGAATCTTGGTAAATCGAGCTGGCGGTATGAGGGAGGAAGGTTGCTGATCTGAAGCCAGTTATTAAAGTATTGTTACTGACTATTTGGATGATGTATGGCTATAAAAGCACAGACCATGGTTTGGAAGAAGAAACCCACTTTACTAGTCCGCTGGCGGTTTGTTTAATGCAGGCTTCCCCAAACTCCGACCCTCCAGATGTTGCTGAACTACAACTCCCATGATTCTATGAAATAGGCTGATAATCATGGGAGTTGTAGTTCAGCAACATCTGGAGGGGCGTAGTTTGGGGAAGCCTGGTTTAATGTGATATAACCACACCTAAAAATCCCTTCTTTATTATTCTTTATAATAAAACGTTTCAAATCTATTATTCAGTAGATAAGATTTGTTACAAGAAAACAGACAGATTAGGAAACCCCAATCAATTCCAATGTAGCCGGTTAGTAATTGAATATATCCTGGTTCCTTCCTTCCCATTATCAATGCATTGAATTGAATTGCATCTAGTTTTGGAGCATATAGATATCCAGACAAATGATAAATTGTAACCGTGTCTATGCTGTCTCGTAGCAAGCAATATAGACCGCAGGGATGTTTTAGGGAACACCTAGCACAGAAGAAATATTTCAAAGAATTTTCCGTTACCATGTCTTCCAGCTTGCAAATTGTTGTCCTTAAAAACATTGAATTGCAATCTGCTGCATGGTATGTGTCCACCTGGTATGTTGCTGTAGTCAGCAGCTCCTCAATCTGCAAACGGCTTGTCCCCATCATTCTCTCTCACAATCTATCGAAATGAGATTCCTCTTCAGGATTTTAGTTTTGTTACATTAATGGGAGTAAAATGAAGTGTTTTAGTTGGGGTTTGTTTGAAGTATATATATTTACCATTATCACTAGATGTAGATCTCTGCAGTATGGAAACTACACTTTGAGGGTGATAACAAATAAAAGGAATTTAAAGGACTACTGCAGGCATTATAGCAACTTGATCACAGTGAAGCTGTTATGGTGCAAGCCATTTCAGGTTTTAACCCAAATTCTGCAAGACTGTGCTGGTTGCTCTGCCCCTCCACTTCCTATGCAGATCTAAGGCTTCAAGCTCACTTTCCTGAAAGGGGAGATTGTGATAGGCTGACAGCGTCAGTCCAAGGATTCCTGATTTTAAGCCATGGACCAGAACTGGAAGTGGACAAGCAGATTAATCAGGATTCCGTCTTGCAGACTTTGGGGTTAAACAATTTTAACAGATTACTTCATTACGGTATGACTTTGCCTGGGATATAAAGTAGTGTAATCAGGTTGTTACGGTGCCCATAGTGTCTCTTTTTAACAAACAATTCAGAACCATTTCACCAATTTTTAAACTAATTTTATAGCCAGTGATTACCCTGCTCTTATAATGTTTGAGATTAATAATTTCAATGAAATGTCTTGGCAATATAGTTTATCATTGTCAGTCTAGAAATCTGTAAATGAAACTGTGATTTCATTTTGTATTTTTTTTTCATTTTCCTGCGATTCTCAGATTATGCGTCTTCGTGAAGAGGGCTCCCGGCAGTTGGAGGAGCAGAAAAGGCTGATACAGGAACAGATCCGAGCAGAAATGGATAACAGACTACGAGGTAGTCATGACTTAAATTCTAATAACCTGGTATCTCCCTAGAACCAGCTATTTAATATGTTAATTTAATATATAACCAGTTACCCAGCGCAGATTTATAAGGCAGTGGCTAAATAAATAAACCCTAAAACAAGGCTCTGAATACACCGTGAAAATACTGAAATTGGATAAGGAGTGTTGGGCTACAAAACCCCAGAAAGGGCTTGTTATAGTTTGACTATCGTCACATGACTGATTCCACTTTACCCACTTTTTGTTTTTTTTCTTACTTGACTGTAATCCTGTTGGTGTGTATTCATTGCTGGCACTATAGCTTCCCTCTCTGTTAAGGCTACCTGCCCATGGTGCCTTCGCACAAAGGGAAGCTATAGTGCCAGGGTTCAGCGCCAATGTTCCTCAGCGCTGGCTCAGCTCCGCCCAAACTCCTCCACTGCCGACGTCAGCCAGCTGGGGGAACCTAATGCGCATGTGCGGCAATGGCAGTGTTTACATTAGGATCTCCCCATAGAAAAATAATTATTCAATGCTTTTCTTAGGGGGAAAATCTGACGCTGGAAGTCCTCATGCAGAGCGTGAGGACGTCCAGCGTCAGATAACGGACCAAAGGTCCGTTTGGATTCCAGAAGCTTCTCTCTTGGCTGTCTGGTAGACAGCCTCTAGAAGAGGAGTTATCCCTAGCAGGTAATTATTGTAGTTGATAAAAACTGCAATAATTACATGCTCAGGGTTAAGAGTGATAGGAGTTTGCACCCAGACCACTCCAATGAGCTGAAGTGGTGTGGGTGCCAACAGTGTCCCTTTTATCAGTGGTTTTAATTGAGGTGAATACTGTATTGTTGGTACCATGATTGTGTATTCATTGCTCTCCTGTTAAGGCTCTACATTGGAACCGTAATGGTGTGCTATTCTATGTACAGGTACAACATTAGGCAGCGAAGCAGACACAGGAGTATCAGCTAAACTTAAGGTAAGGTGCCACTGTTTACAAGCATTCGATTCCCATTGTTAGTTTAACTGTCCTGTCCTTGAGCAATGCTATCCCACACATTTTGTTTGTGCAAACAGACTCTTTCATAGATTTAAGAAAAAAGACAATTTGTGCTACCCATTCTGCTTTCCCACGGTTCCTGGTTTAATAAATGCATCTTTCTACATTATATTGTTGTTTTTAAACACTTCCAGGCTGGTTCCTAAAACCCGGGTGTTCTTTACCCAGCCCTGTTTATACTATAGTATGGCCTCACCTGTTAGACTGCAACTGCCATAATGCTTAGCCAACTGAGCCCGCTACTTATTGCATACAGTAAGCATCCAATATACTGTATAAATGGCTAGATTCAGATGTCCGGGACTACCGTCAGTAAATACTAATGACTTATTCTGTTATTCAGATAACAATCTGTCACTCAATCCAAACGTCTTAGATTGTACTGATAGCAGTTGCTGCCACAAGATGGCGACCTTGACTAAGTTAACCATGTGGAAGAAATAGGGGATGAGCAGCATGTTGATTTCCCCCAGTGTAAAACATTACGGCTGGCCAAGCATTCTGGGAGTTGTAACTCTAGAACAGCTGGGTTTTGTGTTTGACCCCTTTATGTGAAGTGCAGGAATTAATGGTCACTCTGTAAATACTACAGAGGTTTCTACTGGTGAGGATACCCTTACAGCTGAACGTTGGGTTTTTTCATTTTCTGTCTCTGTGACAGTATGGTCTTTATCTTCTCAATCTATCTCTGACAGTATGATCTTTATCTTTTCATGGCAGCTAAAATGGAAATGTCGACAAGATGACGAGACGAGAGGTGGATATTCTGAAGACGTTCTAATGAGGCTTCTGCAAAAGGTTAGGTTATGATTGTTGTAATCTTACATTTTCATATTTGTTCAGGTTCACATCCTTAAAAGGGAAATCTTCTCCTGGAAAGCGATCTATCCCCCCGTTACTTGCTCTCTCAGTATCGGATTAGTATCTCTGTACTCTGTCTCTGAGAAGGGGTCTATCCTCCCGTTACTTGCTCTCCCAGTATCGGATTAATATCTCTGTACTCGGTCTCTGGGAAGGGGTCTATCCCCACCGTTACTTGCTCTCCCAGTATCGGATTAGTATCTCTGTACTCGGTCTCTGGGAAGGGGTCTATCCCCCCCCATTACTTGCTCTCCTAGTATCGGATTAGTATCTCTGTACTCGGTCTCTGGGAAGGGGTTGTGACGAGACCAATCTCGCCACATTTCATTGGAGAAGCCTGGTTGCTCGCCTGCTGCCTCTGGACTATGGCCCCCTTTTAGAAGACTTTATTTCGCCTGGAGAAAAGCTGTATTCGTGCTTTTCTGCCAGTTGTTCGGTAGATTCAATCTACCGAACAACCGTACGAATGACTGGACCACCTGGGAGCTGGAGTGTGCCGGCAATTAACCTCCCTGAAGCTGCGGTTAACCGCAGCTTAATTGATGAATGCTGGGTGGCCACCATTCGTATCCCGAACACGAGGTCGCGGCCATTTTAAACATACGAATGCACAGCGGTGTTCGCCCCTATTTTCATGGAACTAAAATCGGACACAGTTTTGCGCGAACACCGCTGAAGCCGCCGACCTCCCTTCTTGTTCGGTGGAAGTGCACGAACGGCCCGGTGTTCGGTAGTTCTGTTTGAATAGGTTATACCCCAGATAGGAATCCCATGGAGCCCATTCGTATGAAACTGACTGTAAAGACTTTGGCTCCATGGCGATTAAACTGTATTCGTGTGGACTGAGTTCCATTCACCTAATAATGTGCACTCAGACCTGAGCTATCTGGGGATATGTTACATGTCTGTGTTTCATGTAATAAATGTTACTTTATGTATTTTAAAGTATAATACTGGTTTTGTATCCCCACATGTGTAATGGAGTTTTGCCTTTGTCTTGGGAGATAATTTAATTACTTCCCAATTATCTCCCAGGGCAGAGGGGAGGAAGCCAGGATGCCTTGTGGGAAATACTGTGACTGTGTGTCCTATTTGCCTACTTGTCTGTCCCTTGTCACAGTCTCCCATTTGGTCCCCTAGGGGAGTGTCCACCAGGTGGGAGACCTGCATAAATACGGGCAGGTAGCCCTCATTAAACAGACCACTGCTTGACCCTCAACACGGAGCCTTGTCTCGTCTCTTGGGGGGATTCACTGTATGCTGTTAGGACTGATTGCCAGGAGTGTAAGCTGATTGTCTGCTTTTCCTGTTCGTCTGCTAGCAGCTATTTGGGAGGTTCCAGTTCGGGAGTTGGAGTGCTATTTTGTGTCCAGTTCGGAGTTTGGTGTTCTGCAGTAGCTGTGCCTGGATCTCTGAAAAGGGGGCCGATCGCCTAAACGGTTTTTACCCCTTGTGTGCAAAACGGTCCGTTACAGGGGTCTATCCCCCGTTACTTGCTCTCCCAGTATCGGATTAGTATCTCTGTACTCTGTCTCTGGGAAGGGGTCTATCCCCCGTCACTTGCTCTCCTAGTATCGGATTAGTATTTCTGTACTCGGTCTCTGGGAAGGGGTCTATCCCCCCCGTATTGGATTAGTATTTCTGTACTCGTCTCCTATCCCCCGCTCTATATGGATTAGTATCTCTGTACTCTGTCTCTGGGAAGGGGTCTATCCCCCGTTACTTGCTCTCCCAGTATCGGATTATATCTCTGTACTCTGTCTCTGGGAAGGGGTCTATCCCCTCCCTCCCCCCCGTTACTTGCTCTCCCAGTATCGGATTAGTATCTCTGTACTCGGTCTCTGGGAAGGGGTCTATCCTCCATTACTTGCTCTCCCAGTATCGGATTAGTATCTCTGCACTCTGTCTCTGGGAAGGGGTCTATCCCCCGTTACTTGCTCTCCTAGTATCGGATTAGTATCTCTGTACTCGGTCTCTGGGAAGGGGTCTATCCCCCCGTATTGGATTAGTATCTCTGTACTCTGTCTCTGGGAAGGGGTCTATCCCCCGTTACTTGCTCTCCTAGTATCGGATTAGTATCTCTGTACTCGGACTCTGGGAAGGGGTCTATCCTCCCGTTACTTGCTCTCCCAGTATCGGATTAATATCTCTGTACTCTGTCTCTGGGAAGGGGTCTATCCCCTCCCTCCCCCCCGTTACTTGCTCTCCCAGTATCGGATTAGTATCTCTGTACTCGGTCTCTGGGAAGGGGTCTATCCCCCCCCCCATTACTTACTCTCTTAGTATCTCTGTACTCGGTCTCTGGGAAGGGGTCCATTACTTGCTCTCCCAGTATCGGATTAGTATCTCTGCACTCTGTCTCTGGGAAGGGGTCTATCCCCCGTTACTTGCTCTCCTAGTATCGGATTAGTATCTCTGTTCTCGGTCTCTGGGAAGGGGTCCATTACTTGCTCTCCCAATATCGGATTAGTATCTCTGTACTCTGTCTCTGGGAAGGGGTCTATCCCCCCGTATTGGATTAGTATCTCTGTACTCGGTCTCTGAGAAGGGGTCTATCCCCCCCTCCCCCATTACTTGCTCTCCCAGTATCGGATTAGTATCTCTGTACTCGGTCTCTGGGAAGGGGTCTATCCCCCTCTCCCCCATTACTTGCTCTTCTAGTATCAGATTAGTATCTCTGTACTCGGTCTCTGGGAAGGGGTCTATCCTCCCGTTACTTGCTCTAACAGTATCGGATTAGTATCTCTGTACTCGGTCTCTGGGAAGGGGTCTATCCCCCCCCCATTACTTGTTCTCCTAGTATCGGATTAGTATCTCTGTACTCGGTCTCTGGGAAGGGGTCTATCCTCCCGTTACTTGCTCTCCCAGTATTGGATTAGTATCTCTGTACACGGTCTCTGAGAAGGGGTCTATCCCCCGTTACTTGCTCTCCTAGTATCGGATTAGTATCTCTGTACTCGGTCTCTGGGAAGGGGTCTATCCTCCCGTTACTTGCTCTCCCAGTATCGGATTAGTATCTCTGTACTCGGTCTCTGGGAAGGGGTCTATCCCCCCCATTACTTGCTCTCCCAGTATCGGATTAGTATCTCTGTACTCGGTCTCTGGGAAGGGGTCTATCCTCCCGTTACTTGCTCTCCCAGTATCGGATTAATATCTCTGTACTCGGTCTCTGGGAAGGGGTCTATCCCCCCCATTACTTGCTCTCCTAGTATCGGATTAGTATCTCTGTACTCAGTCTCTGGGAAGGGGTCCATTACTTGCTCTCCCAGTATCGGATTAGTATCTCTGTACTCGGTCTCTGGGAAGGGGTCTATCCCCCGTCACTTGCTCTCCTAGTATCGGTTTAGTATCTCTGTACTCGGTCTCTGGGAAGGAGTCTATCCCCCCCCACTACTTGCTCTCCTAGTATCGGATTAGTATCTCTGTACTCTGTCTCTGGGAAGGGGTCTATCCCCCATCACTCGCTCTCCCAGTATCGGATTAGTATCTCTGTACTCTGTCTCTGGGAAGGGGTCTATCCCCCGTTACTTGCTCTCCCAGTATCGGATTAGTATCTCTGTACTCGGTCTCTGGGAAGGGGTCTATCCTCCCGTTACTTGCTCTCCCAGTATCGGATTAATATCTCTGTACTCGGTCTCTGGGAAGGGGTCTATCCTTGCTCTCCTAGTAGATTAGTATCTCTGGTCTCTGGGAAGGGGTATTACTTGCTCTCCCAGTATCGGATTAGTATCTCTGTACTCGGTCTCTGGGAAGGGGTCTATCCCCCGTCACTTGCTCTCCTAGTATTAGTATCTCTGTACTCTGTCTATCTCCCCTGAAGGGGTCTATCCCCCCCATTACTTGCTCTCCTAGTATCGGATTAGTATCTCTGTACTCGGTCTCTGGGAAGGGGTCTATCCCCCGTTACTTGCTCTCCCAATATCGGATTAGTATCTCTGTACTCGGTCTCTGGGAAGGGGTCTATCCCCCCGTATTGGATTAGTATCTCTGTACTCTGTCTCTGAGAAGGGGTCTATCCTCCTGTTACTTGCTCTCCCAGTATCGGATTAGTATCTCTGTACTCGGTCTCTGGGAAGGGGTCTATTCCCCCCCCATTACTTGCTCTTCTAGTATCGGATTAGTATCTCTGTACTCTGGGAAGGGGTCTATCCCCCGTTACTTGCTCTCCTAGTATCGGATCAATATCTCTGTACTCGGTCTCTGGAAAGGGGTCTATCCCCCATTACTTGCTCTCCTAGAATCGGATTAGTATCTCTGTACTCGGTCTCTGGGAAGGGGTCTATCCCCCCGTTACTTGCTCTCCCAATATCGGATTAGTATCTCTGTACTCTGTCTCTGTAAAGGGGTCTATCCCCCCGTATTGGATTAGTATCTCTGTACTCGGTCTCTGAGAAGGGGTCTATCCCCCGTTACTTGCTCTCCCAGTATCGGATTAGTATCTCTGTACTCGGTCTCTGGGAAGGGGTCTATCCCCCCCATTACTTGCTCTCCCAGTATCGGATTAGTATCTCTGTACTCTGTCTCTGGGAAGGGGTCTATCCTCCCGTTACTTGCTCTCCCAGTATCGGATTAGTATCTCTGTACTCGGTCTCTGGGAAGGGGTCTATCCCCCGTTACTTGCTCTCCTAGTATCGGATTAGTATCTCTGTACTCGGTCTCTGGGAAGGGGTCTATCCCCCCCATTACTTGCTCTCCTAGTATCGGATTAGTATCTCTGTACTCAGTCTCTGGGAAGGGGTCCATTACTTGCTCTCCCAGTATCGGATTAGTACCTCTGTACTCGGTCTCTGGGAAGGGGTCTATCCCCCGTTACTTGCTCTCCTAGTATCGGATTAGTATCTCTGTACTCGGTCTCTGGGAAGGGGTCTATCCCCCCCGTATTGGATTAGTATTTCTGTACTCGGTCTCTGGGAAGGGGTCTATCCCCCGTTACTTGCTCTCCTAGTATCGGATTAGTATCTCTGTACTCGGTCTCTGGGAAGGGGTCTATCCTCCCGTTACTTGCTCTCCCAGTATCGGATTAATATCTCTGTACTCGGTCTCTGAGAAGGGGTCTATCCCCCGTTACTTGCTCTCCTAGTATCGGATTAGTATCTCTGTACTCGGTCTCTGGGAAGGGGTCTATCCTCCCGTTACTTGCTCTCCTAGTATCGGATCAGTATCTCTGTACTTGGTATCTGGGAAGGGGTCTATCCCCCGTTACTTGCTCTCCTAGTATCGGATCAGTATCTCTGTACTCGGTCTCTGGGAAGGGGTCTATCCCCTATTACTTGCTCTCCCAGTATCGGATTAGTATCTCTGTACTCGGTCTCTGAGAAGGGGTCTATCCCCCGTTACTTGCTCTCCTAGTATCGGATTAGTATCTCTGTACTCGGTCTCTGGGAAGGGGTCTATCCTCCCGTTACTTGCTCTCCCAGTATCGGATTAGTATCTCTGTACTCTGTCTCTGGGAAGGGGTCTATCCTCCCATTACTTGCTCTCCCAGTATCGGATTAGTATCTCTGTACTCTGTCTCTGGGAAGGGGTCTATCCTCCCATTACTTGCTCTCCCAGTATCGGATTAATATCTCTCTACTCGGTCTCTGGGAAGGGGTCTATCCCCACCGTTACGTGCTCTCCCAGTATCGGATTAGTATCTCTGTACTCGGTCTCTGGGAAGGGGTCTATCCCCCCCCCATTACTTGCTCTCCTAGTATCGGATTAGTATCTCTGTACTCTGTCTCTGGGAAGGGGTCTATCCCCCCTTATTGGATTAGTATCTCTGTACTCGGTCTCTGAGAAGGGGTCTATCCCCCGTTACTTGCTCTCCCAGTATCGGATTAGTATCTCTGTACTCGGTCGCTGGGAAGGGGTCTATCCTCCCCCTCCCCCATTACTTGCTCTCCCAGTATCGGATTAGTATCTCTGTACTCGGTCTCTGGGAAGGGGTCTATCCCCCTCTCCCCCATTACTTGCTCTTCTAGTATCAGATTAGTATCTCTGTACTCGGTCTCTGGGAAGGGGTCTATCCTCCCGTTACTTGCTCTAACAGTATCGGATTAGTATCTCTGTACTCGGTCTCTGGGAAGGGGTCTATCCCCCCCCCATTACTTGCTCTCCTAGTATCGGATTAGTATCTCTGTACTCGGTCTCTGGGAAGGGGTCTATCCTCCCGTTACTTGCTCTCCCAGTATTGGATTAGTATCTCTGTACCGGTCTCTGGAAGGGGTCTATCCCCCGTTACTTGCTCTCCTAGTATCGGATTAGTATCTCTGTACTCGGTCTCTGGGAAGGGGTCTATCCTCCCGTTACTTGCTCTCCCAGTATCGGATTAGTATCTCTGTACTCTGTCTCTGGGAAGGGGTCTATCCTCCCGTTACTTGCTCTCCCTAGTATCGGATTATATCTCTGTACTCGGTCTCTGGGAAGGGGTCTATCCCCCCCATTACTTGCTCTCCTAGTATCGGATTAGTATCTCTGTACTCAGTCTCTGGGAAGGGGTCCATTACTTGCTCTCCCAGTATCGGATTAGTATCTCTGTACTCGGTCTCTGGGAAGGGGTCTATCCCCCGTCACTTGCTCTCCTAGTATCGGTTTAGTATCTCTGTACTCGGTCTCTGGGAAGGAGTCTATCCCCCCCCATTACTTGCTCTCCTAGTATCGGATTAGTATCTCTGTACTCTGTCTCTGGGAAGGGGTCTATCCCCCATCACTCGCTCTCCCAATATCGGATTAGTATCTCTGTACTCTGTCTCTGGGAAGGGGTCTATCCCCCATCACTTGCTCTCCTAGTATCGGATTAGTATCTCTGTACTCGGTCTCTGGGAAGGGGTCTATCCCCCGTTACTTGCTCTCCCAATATCGGATTAGTATCTCTGTACTCTGTCTCTGGGAAGGGGTCTATCCCCCGTCACTTGCTCTCCTAGTATCGGATTAGTATCTCTGTACTCTGTCTCTGAGAAGGGGTCTATCCCCCGTTACTTGCTCTCCCAGTATCGGATTAGTATCTCTGTACTCGGTCTCTGGGAAGGGGTCTATTCCCCCCCCCATTACTTGCTCTTCTAGTATCGGATCAGTATCTCTGTACTCGGTCTCTGGAAAGGGGTCTATCCCCTATTACTTGCTCTCCTAGAATCGGATTAGTATCTCTGTACTCGGTCTCTGGGAAGGGGTCTATTCCCCGTTACTTGCTCTCCTAGTATCTGATTAGTATCTCTGTATTCGGTCTCTGGGAAGGGGTCTATCCTCCCGTTACTTGCTCTCCCAGTATCGGATTAGTATCTCTGTACTCTGTCTCTGGGAAGGGGTCTATCCTCCCGTTACTTGCTCTCCCAGTATCGGATTAATATCTCTGTACTCGGTCTCTGGGAAGGGGTCTATCCCCCCCATTACTTGCTCTCCTAGTATCGGATTAGTATCTCTGTACTCGGTCTCTGGGAAGGGGTCTATCCCCCGTTACTTGCTCTCCCAATATCGGATTAGTATCTCTGTACTCGGTCTCTGGGAAGGGGTCTATCCCCCCGTATTGGATTAGTATCTCTGTACTCTGTCTCTGAGAAGGGGTCTATCCTCCTGTTACTTGCTCTCCCAGTATCGGATTAGTATCTCTGTACTCGGTCTCTGGGAAGGGGTCTATTCCCCCCCCCATTACTTGCTCTTCTAGTATCGGATTAGTATCTCTGTACTCTGGGAAGGGGTCTATCCCCCGTTACTTGCTCTCCTAGTATCGGATCAGTATCTCTGTACTCGGTCTCTGGGAAGGGGTCTATCCCCCCGTTACTTGCTCTCCCAATATCGGATTAGTATCTCTGTACTCTGTCTCTGTAAAGGGGTCTATCCCCCCGTATTGGATTAGTATCTCTGTACTCGGTCTCTGAGAAGGGGTCTATCCCCCGTTACTTGCTCTCCCAGTATCGGATTAGTATCTCTGTACTCGGTCTCTGGGAAGGGGTCTATCCCCCCCATTACTTGCTCTCCCAGTATCGGATTAGTATCTCTGTACTCTGTCTCTGGGAAGGGGTCTATCCTCCCGTTACTTGCTCTCCCAGTATCGGTTAGTATCTCTGTACTTCGATTCTCTGGGAAGGGGTCTATCTCAGTGCTTGCTCTCCCAGTACTTCGGTTAGCCTCTCTGTACTTTCTAGGTCTCTGGGAAGGGGTCTATCCCCAATTGCGCTATCTCTAGTATGGGATTAGGCATCTCTCGGTCTCTGGGAAGGGTCCATTGCTTGCTCTCAGTATGGGATTGTTCTGCTCTGTATAGGTCTCTGGGAGGGTCTATCCCCAGTTACTTGCTCTCTAGTATGGTTGTTATATTGCTTTCGGTCTGGGAAGGGTCTATCCCCATTGGATTAGTATTTCGTACTTTCGGTCTCTGGGAAGGTCTATCGGTGCTTACTCTCCCAATATCCGGTTAGTATCTCTGTACTCTGTCTCTGAGAAGGGGTCTATCCCCCGTTACTTGCTCTCCTAGTATCGGATTAGTATTTCTGTACTCGGTCTCTGGGAAGGGGTCTATCCCCCCTTATTGGATTAGTATCTCTGTACTCGGTCTCTGAGAAGGGGTCTATCCCCCGTTACTTGCTCTCCCAGTATCGGATTAGTATTTCTGTACTCGGTCGCTGGGAAGGGGTCTATCCTCCCGATACTTGCTCTCCCAGTATCGGATTAGTATCTCTGTACTCGGTCTCTGAGAAGGGGTCTATCCCCCGTTACTTGCTCTCCCAGTATCGGATTAGTATCTCTGTACTCGGTCGCTGGGAAGGGGTCTATCCTCCCGATACTTGCTCTCCCAGTATCGGATTAGTATCTCTGTACTCGGTCTCTGGGAAGGGGTCTATTCCCCCCCCCATTACTTGCTCTTCTAGTATCGGATCAGTATCTCTGTACTCGGTCTCTGGAAAGGGGTCTATCCCCTATTACTTGCTCTCCTAGAATCGGATTAGTATCTCTGTACTCGGTCTCTGGGAAGGGGTCTATCCTCTCGTTACTTGCTCTCCCAGTATCGGATTAGTATCTCTGTACTCGGTCTCTGGGAAGGGGTCTATCCTCCCGTTACTTGCTCTCCCAGTATCGGATTAATATCTCTGTACTCGGTCTCTGGGAAGGGGTCTATCCCCCCCATTACTTGCTCTCCTAGTATCGGATTAGTATCTCTGTACTCAGTCTATGGGAAGGGGTCCATTACTTGCTCTCCCAGTATCGGATTAGTACCTCTGTACTCGGTCTCTGGGAAGGGGTCTATCCCCCGTTACTTGCTCTCCTAGTATCGGATTAGTATCTCTGTACTCGGTCTCTGGGAAGGGGTCTATCCTCCCGTTACTTGCTCTCCCAGTATCGGATTAGTATCTCTGTACTCGGTCTCTGGGAAGGGGTCTATCCCCCCCATTACTTGCTCTCCCAGTATCGGATTAGTATCTCTGTACTCTGTCTCTGGGAAGGGGTCTATCCTCCCGTTACTTGCTCTCCCAGTATCGGATTAGTATCTCTGTACTCGGTCTCTGGGAAGGGGTCTATCCCCCGTCACTTGCTCTCCTAGTATCGGTTTAGTATCTCTGTACTCGGTCTCTGGGAAGGAGTCTATCCCCCCCATTACTTGCTCTCCCAGTATCGGATTAGTATCTCTGTACTCTGTCTCTGGGAAGGGGTCTATCCTCCCGTTACTTGCTCTCCCAGTATCGGATTAATATCTCTGTACTCGGTCTCTGGGAAGGGGTCTATCCCCCCCATTACTTGCTCTCCTAGTATCGGATTAGTATCTCTGTACTCAGTCTCTGGGAAGGGGTCCATTACTTGCTCTCCCAGTATCGGATTAGTATCTCTGTACTCGGTCTCTGGGAAGGGGTCTATCCCCCGTCACTTGCTCTCCTAGTATCGGTTTAGTATCTCTGTACTCGGTCTCTGGGAAGGAGTCTATCCCCCCCATTACTTGCTCTCCCAGTATCGGATTAGTATCTCTGTACTCTGTCTCTGGGAAGGGGTCTATCCCCCCGTTACTTGCTCTCCCAATTGCTCCGGTTAATATCTCTGTACTGGGTCTCACAGGAAGGGTCTATCCCCGTTACTTGCTCTCCTAGTATCGGTTCCATATTTCTGTACTCGGTCTCTGGGAAGGGGTCTATCCCCCGTTACTTACTCTCCCAATATCGGATTAGTATCTCTGTACTCTGTCTCTGGGAAGGGGTCTATCCCCCGTCACTTGCTCTCCTAGTATCGGATTAGTATCTCTGTACTCTGTCTCTGGGAAGGGGTCTATCCCCCCGTATCGGATTAGTATCTCTGTACTCTGTCTCTGAGAAGGGGTCTATCCCCCGTTACTTGCTCTCCTAGTATCGGATTAGTATCTCTGTACTCGGTCTCTGGGAAGGGGTCTATCCTCCCGTTACTTGCTCTCCTAGTATCGGATCAGTATCTCTGTACTTGGTATCTGGGAAGGGGTCTATCCCCCGTTACTTGCTCTCCTAGTATCGGATTAGTATCTCTGTACTCTGTCTCTGGGAAGGGGTCTATCCCCCATCACTCGCTCTCCCAATATCGGATTAGTATCTCTGTACTCTGTCTCTGGGAAGGGGTCTATCCCCCGTTACTTGCTCTCCTAGTATCGGATTAGTATCTCTGTACTCGGTCTCTGGGAAGGGGTCTATCCTCCCGTTACTTGCTCTCCCAGTATCGGATTAGTATCTCTGTACTCGGTCTCTGGGAAGGGGTCTATCCCCCCCATTACTTGCTCTCCCAGTATCGGATTAGTATCTCTGTACTCAGTCTCTGGGAAGGGGTCTATCCCCCGTTACTTGCTCTCCCAGTATCGGATTAGTATCTCTGTACTCGGTCTCTGGGAAGGGGTCTATCCCCCGTCACTTGCTCTCCTAGTATCGGATTAGTATCTCTGTACTCGGTCTCTGGGAAGGGGTCTATCCCCCGTTACTTGCTCTCCTAGTATCGGATTAGTATCTCTGTACTCGGTCTCTGGGAAGGGGTCATTACTTGCTCTCCCAGTATCGGATTAGTATCTCTGTACTCGGTCTCTGGGAAGGGGTCTATCCCCCCCCATTACTTGCTCTCCTAGTATCGGATTAGTATCTCTGTACTCTGTCTCTGGGAAGGGGTCTATCCCCCGTTACTTGCTCTCCTAGTATCGGATTAGTATCTCTGTACTCGGTCTGTGGGAAGGGGTCTATCCCCCCCGTATTGGATTAGTATTTCTGTACTCTGTCTCTGGGAAGGGGTCTATCCCCCGTTACTTGCTCTCCCAGTATCTGTGACAGATTCATCTGTATTGCTGGTTCGTCTATTTCCCTTTGTTCGCTGAATTGCCTGTTCATATACCCCCGTTCGTGTAATTTGCAAACTACCGATTGAAACTACCGAACGAATGACTGTTACGGTTGCCTCCAGGCTGGCTGGAAGTTGGACCATAGAAAAGGATGCTCCTAGCGCTCACCAAAGGACCATCAGCACCATAGACACCATAACTACTGCGTAGCCACCATAAGTACTGCAGACTCCACGAACCACCGCTGCTGGGCTGGTATCCCGCCGTCTGCTCTGTGCCCTGGACCCACGACCAGGCTCCAGGTTCCAGTAGGTGAACCTCTTCCTTCTGCAGAGCGAAGCAGGATCAGGAACAAGAGCTCTTACAAGAGCTCAGTAGCTAATGGAGTATGAAGAGCATAGCAATCCCTGTAGTGATTATAGCTGTCCCCTACAAACATGAGTCAAGGCTGCAAGTTAGAGGGTCAAGAAGATCTGATGTTTAATGGTACACACTCTGCTTTTATGAGATTCTGCCCATGCAAGGGAGACACCCACATAATTAGCAGTATAACCAATCGGAACAATATACATTCGGGGAAATTCCCATCCCTCAGATAAACACATAACATAATTAAAACAGAACAGTAAAAATACAGTTTTTATACAGGTACTATAACTTCCAAACTACACACCCAATCTTCATAAAAATACATATTTAGAATCAATCCATTCAGGGGAGCAACATATTACAAACTGGCACAAATCAGACAAGGGGTTCACAAGTTAGCAAAAGTATCTTTTGGGGCCTAGCTGGCAGCATGGTTTTCTGGCCCAAACCGGATTTACAGAGCCCTCTATCCTGGACAATGGGGAAAATAATCCAATTATCCAGGGATAGAGGCAGACTCCATTAACCACATGTTAGCAAAAGACACAAAAAGACACAAAAATGCATAACTCCTATCATACTGAACAGAACCCCCACATTCAACCTATCCCCAGATGGCTTGGATCTGAGCGCTCAATATATCCAAACAGCGCTCAGATCCCACAAATACAGTCAAATCGCCATACACACTAGGTCCATAGTCATGGGGCAGAAGGCTGGCAATTAGGCTTCTCCATAGTACAGGGAAGCAGGGCAATTTGTCAAATAAAATAACAGTTACAAATGGCAGTTTGTAACAATGACCACCCAGGAGAGGAGCGTGCTGCTGGTTAACCTCTTGGCCCCAATTAGAACGTTGTGGTTAACCGCAGACACCTCTCCATTCCATTCGTACGGGTGGTCGTCGTTCGCATGTCGACCACGAGGCAGCGGCCATTTTGGGACATACGAACACATAGCGGTGTTCGGTACAAACTGTATGGAACTAAAAACGGACACTTAAACTACCGAACACCGCTGGAAGCTGCTGCCTACCTTCCATTTCGACAAAGCATGCGAACGTCGGTCGTTCGGGAGTTTTTATTCATTCGTATGGACTTTCACCCAGACAGCCATCCCATGGAGTCATTCGTATACCGAAGGACTGGTGAAAGACTTTGACTCCATGGCGATTCGACTAGATACATCAGATCTGAGCGCTATTCGGTGAAAACATGCACTCAGATCCAGGCTGTCTGGGGATACGTTACACGAACTATATGCATTCGGTATTTCTGCAGTTATGTATTTTAATGTATTTTTATTATTGTAAGTTAAAATGGCGATTGTCTCTACCTTAGGAGATAATTAGGTTTCTTCCTAATTATCTCCGAGGTAGAGAAGACGGAATTATGGGCAAGATGGGAAGGGCTATTATTGAAGCCACTGCGATTGGCTACTGTCCAATATGTTTTACAGTCTTCCACAAGGTCCCCTCGGGGAGTGTCCACCTTGTGGAGACCTGCATAAATACCGGGCAGGTAGCCCCCATTAAAGAGATCTTCATCTTCATCTCTGTACTCGGTCTCTGGGAAGGGGTCTATCCCCTTGTTTGCATTGTGTAAATGTATGTACATTTTCAGTTGCTTTTCTTACACTTATCTATCAAGTCTTGCAACAATTCTGTCATTTATGATTAAATGAGGGCGCAAAGAATCTGGTCACTGCCTACATAATAACACATTATTTGTGCTTATATAATAAGGGTAAACTGGTAGAGTCTGTAGAAAAGGGTTTCACTTTTAAAGGTACAGTCCCTACACAAGTTCAGCACCCCTCCCCCACTATAATTAGTCAAACTGTCCACCAGGCGCCACTCCCACCTCCACTTATTCAGAGAGAAATCCTGAAGCCAGTGAGAGAGCCCGGCACAGGAGCTACCTACTGTCTGTCCAGAGTGCTCCCCGGCTTACCGGAGGTAAGAAGTCAAACAGTTTGCCTACTCACAATGTGCAGCACCGGCGTTCTCCTGGCTCCATGACAACTGTATCACGTTGTAGTGGTTATGGTGCTTGGAGTGTTCCTTTGTCTCCTGAAGTATTTTATATATTGGAAGCAAATAAAGCGGCAATGTCACCATCTGTTGACTTTGCATGAGTTGGAGACAGTGACATGGCTGCCGGGGTCAGGCAAAGGTTAGTTTTACTTTGCTGAACCTGTCCCTCGAAGACGGCGCCATCTTCCTCTGGCAGGTCCTCTTCAGGTCTTGAACATTCAGTTCCAGGAGTGAACATCTGCTGCACTATCTCCCATGCGGAAATATACAGCATTGAGGTCTATGGAGCGTCCCGCAAGACAACCGGATTCACCATAGACAGAGCCAGTTTCCTACAGCCGTCACTGATGATGTCTGGGGGGGATTGACATGTCTCAACGGCGGTAGCTCTGCCAATTGTCTAGGCAGAGGAAAAATTCTCTGGTTTTCAATCTGTAAATTTAAAGAGATACTGTAGTGCCAGGGATACAAAGCTGTATTCCTGGCACTACCGATCTCTCTGCCTCCCCCCTCTGCAGTAAATAAAGAGTTAAAACTCCTTTATTTACTTACCTTATCCCAGTGCTGATGTCCCTTAGTGCTGGGTCGAAGCTCCGCCCCGCCTCTGTCCCACGATTAGCAAATGCCACGCGAATTAGACCTCCCCATGGGAAAGCATTAAATCTATGCTTTCCTATTGGTAAAATCTGATGCTGGAGGTCCTCATGCACAACGTGAGGACGTCCAGCATCCGATAACGGACCAAAAGTCCGTTAGGATTCCGGAAGCGCCCCCAGTGACTGTTTGGTAGACAGACACTGTGGGCAAACTTGTGCTGTAATGTAAACAGATCTCTGGGACTCAATGTTTAACATGGCAGCATTAGGTACAGTAGGGACACAGCACCCAGACCACATCAATGAGCTGAAGTTATGTGTGTGCCTACAGTCTCCCTGTAAGAGTTTAGTGACTAACCCTGATTGAGTAACTGACTAACGTGTTGATTTTGGGGAATTCAAATTACGCTTAACATTATAGACTAAAATAGCTGACGTTGTACCATAGCTGATTTGGCTATTTGAGCCTAAATTGATTGGCCAAAAATACTTCCACACAGTTCCCGCTCTAATTAATAATCTTGATCCGGTACCAGGAGTAGCAGTTCGGTTTGCAGGCCATAAATGTTATATTTTTGGTTAAACCTTTAAAATCATTTAAAGGAACACTATATAGGGTCAAGAACACAAACATGTATTCCTGACCCTATAGTGTTAAAACTACCATCTAGCCCCCCCTGTGCCCTTCATGCCTGCATAAATATAGCAAAATCTTACTGTATTCAAGCCTGAAGCTGTAGCTCTGCATGCTGTTTGCCTCAGCAAAACAAGTGGTCTGCTGACATCATCAGAAGTGGTAGCCTGATCCAATCACAATGCTTCTCCATAGGACTGGCTGAGATTGACAGAGGCAGATCCGGGGCAGAGCCAGCATGATTCAAACACAGCCCTGGCCAATCAGCATCTTCTCATAGAGATACATTGAACCAATGAATCTCTATGAGGAAAGTTCAGTGTCTGCATGCAGAGGGAGGAGACACTGAATGTTTGGATG
This sequence comes from Pelobates cultripes, assembly GCA_933207985.1. Taxonomy (NCBI): domain Eukaryota; kingdom Metazoa; phylum Chordata; class Amphibia; order Anura; family Pelobatidae; genus Pelobates; species Pelobates cultripes. Next base: position 94,142,368 of record OW240924.1, on the reverse strand, counting down.
CATTTTAGACAGCCATGACGTTATCACTAGGCTGTAATGTAAACACTGCATTGTCTCTGAAAAGACAGCGTTTACTCCAAAAAGCCTGAAGGTAATGATTCTACTCACCAGAACAAATTCAATAAGCTGTAGTTGTTCTGGCGACTATAGTGTCCCTTTAATATTTTGAAAAATATGTGGATTTCGATATATATGGATATCCCCCTTTTTTATAGTATAGAGAGATTTAAATAATTTGAAAAGCTAATCTAAAAATATTCAATTAGTCCTATCTACCCGTCCTGTACAAATTCCAGAATGTACATTTCACTAGCAGGTCAATGTATGTTTAATTTTTTCATTTTTTTTTTTAAATTCTGATTTATCCTAAATTCTCTGTGAAGAAACCCCCCTGTTCCCTATGTTGTTTACTGTTTGCATTCCCTTTTTATTCCCATTTCTGCCTATTGCATTCGGTAGATGGAACTACCGAACAAGGACCACCCTCTGGCTCATTAAACATCAAAGGTTTAGGTGAAATTGCTACCTCTGTCTGTGCGGCCAGCGTTCGTTAGTCGAACGCCACGTGGCAGAGAGAACCACGGCCATCTTTGTTCATGCGAACAAAGGCAGCGGGACCTGGTCGTCGAGTGCATGGAACTGTTTTACAGACACTCGACTTCCCGAACACCGGTCCCAAACAGACGAACGCTAGAACTCTATTTACCGAATAGCTAGATGCGCACTATTCGGTACTTTGGTGCATTCGACAGAGGGGCACGAACGCTGCTAGGAGCCAGAGGGATCCATTCGGTATTTTTATTCGTTTTTATGTTTTTTCGAAAGTGTTCGGCAAAACCCACCAAATTCGTGGAACTGTTTTGGGCATGCAGCCCAGGGTGAGCCGGTCACACAAGACTTCCATAAAATTTGCGAACCCCTGAACCGATCTGGGTGAAATTCGAATATGTTGGTCACCCAGATCAGGGCTATCAGGGGACACCCCTAATTTATGGGGATACCCCCAGTATAAAGGGGTGTTCTGAAAGTTGGGGAAAAAGTGATTTTTCAGCCCGGAGATAATTAAGTTACTATTTTATCAGACTAAATTATCTCTTGGGCTAGGGGAGGGAATTGTAGGTGTGTGTTTAACATTTTACTGTTTGTGATTGGTTATTGTTTGTCCCTCCGTGAGGGCTGTCCCCTTGCATGGGAACTTGCATAAAAGCTGTGTGCACCCATTAAAGGACAGTTCATTTTGTACCCTTCTTCTTGACTTCGGCTGATGTTTGGGGATTCGTGTGTTTCACTAAGGGAATTATCTGGTGAGACTTTTGGAATTGCTATAGGATTCGTCTACCCTAACTACCGAACGGAGGGCTATAATCACTAAGGCTCTGGCGGTTCGGGAGGAAACTACCGAATGAGGTTTAAATATACTTGGTTTCCTTACATTCTCCGTTACTTTTCAGCAATTCCCGTTTTTAGTGACTGAATTGGATTATGTTGAAATGAACCCTGAGTCCGTTTTCATGTAATTCTCATTTTGTTGCAGTACGGACAAGTACAGAACCTGCTTATGTCCAGCAAGAAGGGGACGGCGGTTGTTGAATTCTCTTCGTTTAGAGCCGCAGTAAGTGGTTTAATTTTATTGGTTTTCACAATGATACAGGTGCGTGGATTGTCTTACAGACCTTAAGTTGGTTCCGTTTCCATATGCTCTTTTAAGACCGTTTTACTGTGATAGACAGATTTCTGATAATTTGCATTGGCCTTGTAGTTTACCAATATTCCATACGTGTGTGTGTGTGTGTGTGTGTACACACACACACCTCTTCCAGTCACCACATCTAGAAACGTCACCCATCCCTGTGAATCCCCGCGTTACAACCTAACGTCCCCTCCTCCTCGTAAGTCCCTGCGTCACAGCCTCACGTTCCCCCTCCCTGTGAGTTCCCGCATGTGGGACTCAGCTGAAAGCAGGGAAGTGAGACAGTGAATAATCTACTGTAATGTAAAAGGTTGGCTGAGAGTGAAAGGAGGGTGATTGTTCTCAGACAATGCTGATACAGATCATCGGTTTCCTTTTGGCGCGATAACAGGTGCCGATATTTTGTACATTTCAAGTTTAAAAAAAAAAAAGCAATAGTTTCTATTTAAATTTAGCATTTTCTTAACCTAACAGCAATCACACTCCTATCACTCTCAGGCAGTGATCTACATGCATCCAGCATGCACTGGCTGCCTGATAATAATTGCTGTCCGTAATCACACTCCTATCCGTAACAGCACTGTGATCTCAGCATCTAGGTCACTGCCTGAGAGTGATGAGTGTTTGCTGTCAGGATGCCCACTTAATATAAAATGTATGTTGCCTTTTCAGAATTTTAAATCTACCAAAGATTGGTCCGAAAGGCGATCGATTAATCTGTATCGGCATCGTTTCTGGAAATATGATGGCGATCCAGTCCTAATAGACAGCAATAGTAAATGTTTCCTCCCCCCAGATTCCACATGTGATGAGAGCTCTGGAGGTTATTACTCCAGCTTGACCGGTTTCATTTCACCTTTCTCAGGACAATAAACTAAACACCATTGAGTTGGGCTGTAACGACAGGAAGGCTCCCAGGTTTTATTTGAATTCTAATGAAAACTGAAAGTCAGAAATATGAGACAAATAAAGAAACAGATTATCTTGTTATCCTTTGCAGGAACTCGCTGTGAAGAATGAGACTGGACTTTTAAACAACCCCCTGACCGTGACTTGGGTTAGCAAGCCTCCGACATCTCACAACACAAACCCCTCCACCCCCCAGGTAAGGGGAGAACCTTTACTCCTTTTATTTGTGATTGTACTCCAAATCTTGCTGGAGTGAGTGGTGAGCAGCTCAGATCAGCTTTACAGAATATACTGAATTCTAGTGGCTACAATCCCCTGCTTCCCCAACAGGTAGCCGGCGTTTTGATTTCTCTGCAATTATTTAAAGAAGAAACCTTTGCTATTCTACAGGTTCACTTAAAATAGAATAAATGTCCCCTAGAAATCTGTGTTCCTTTACTTTGTGAGGAGCCCCCGCCCCAATGCTCTGACTTGTTTTAATTCTAGTGTTTTCTAGAAATTGCTACAGCTCAAAATGTGCCATCACCTCCTCAAATGTTAAGAATACCACAGGTAGCGCTATATCCCGCCATCTTACAGCTTCTCTTCCTGATCACACTCCGTCTGACTCAAACTGGAAATTGCTGGACCCTCCTTCTACGCTTTGTTTTTCGTTTTTTTTCTAATCTATCCTTTTTGTGTGTTTTGACTATTTATTTCTGTAGGATTCTGTCCGCTCGGAGCGTGACTACGAAAGCTTAGTGATGATGAAGATGCGACAAGCTGCAGAACGGCAGCGATTGATAGATCAATTACAGCATGACGAATCCGAATAACTGAACTGCTCTCTACTTTATAGTTTTACAATTATTACCTCAACAAAGGTATTTGTATTTAAAGGTTTTTTTTAGAAATGTAAATGTATCAACTGTTTATTAAATGATAAAAAAAAAGTTGTATTATAAGTTTATAAAATGTAGCGCTACACATTGTATGACATTGTGTAATATATTGCTATTTTATGTGAGCAGAAACCTTGGCTTTTATGATATTAAAAGGTATTAAGCTGATTTTGCTATGACGAAAATAACTTTGATCAATCTGATTATTAAAGGAACACTCCAGGTGCCATAATCCAAGGCTTGCATTGTACCTAGTAGGACCATTTGATTTTTTTACCCATGGTCATTTGGGTTCCACTTCCTGTCTCCAATACAGCTAACCGTGTAGGGCTTAGCTCATTGGCTGAGATCAGCTGATGCACTCAGGTAATGAACCAACCCTGCACTGTGAGGCTCTGCAGAGACATCTAGCCAGATCTTCTGCTTGTCCAGAGTCAGAAAGTGGCGTCTTGCTAGCATGCCTTCACTCGGTGATCTGCTTCTGAATGTCTTGATTGTGAGCAAGGAAACGAACCGATCTAAAGGATTTATTGAAGGAGACAAGTATGCCGTAAATAATTACTTTTGTGTGTGTTACCAATGAGCAAGAAAAGCCAGATGTCAGCTCTGTGCAAGGTTGGAACCTCAGATCTGTTCCTCTCTGGCATAAAACAGATTACTGGCTTCTACAGCTTGACAAAATGGAAAGCAGCACAGCTATAAGGTGGGACACAGGTAAATGGCAAACTGGATGAAAACTACTTAATAGGATTGTCTGAGATGGTACAGAGCTGTAGTAGTTATGGTACTTGGAGTGTCCCTTTGAAGGTCACGTTATGTCGGCATAAAATGTAGCACTTCTTTAGTTTGATAATATTACAAGGCCTGCTGCTGTGAGAGGAGCAGGAAACCGCAGCACAGCAAGTCACTGTTTTTTGTTTTTTTTAAAGGGACACTGCAAGCACTATCACCATTCTATCTCATTGAAGTGGTTTAAAACTGAATGTGACTAATGCAGAGATTACACACTTCCTTATAGCCATACCAATTCGTACCAGCAATGGGCACTGTGATAAGTTAAATGCGGTCAGCTGACACTGTCAATCACAGCTGCTTAATGCTGCTCCCGTGTTCTATCAAATTTCCCTGTGAAAATCCCCTACCCTGGTCCCTTCCGGTGAGGGGAATCAGCTGGATCCTGTGCTGCACATGCGTGCTAGCACTCCTGTTACTCGTCCACAGCAAGGTCCTGGAAGGTAAGTAAAACTAGTTTTACACTTTCATTATAGTTAGTGCATTCACTAAGCTTAGGACATGGGACATTTAGGGTTAATGTTAGGGACTTATTCATATTTAGTGATATTTCACATTAGGGGAATATCACTAAATTGTGCTTTTTCACACTTTATTTTAACCCTTACCCCAAGGGTTAGGGTAAGAATAGAGTGTGAGAGAGGTTAGAATCACTTACCTAACCCTAATTTGAACCCTCACTTAACCCTAAATGTCCCGTGTGCCTAAGCTTAGTGAATGCACTAACTATCATGAAAGTGTAAAACTAGTTTTACTTACCTTCCAGGACCTTGCTGTGGAGGAGTAGCAGGAGTACTAACACGCATGTGGAGTACTAACACGCATGTGCAGCACAGGATCCAGCTGATTCCCCTCACCGGAAGCGAGGAGGGTAGGGGAATTTGATAGAACACCGGTTAATGAACACTGAAAGGGAAGGACGGTGCCAGGGGACTCAGCCACTATAACCACATAAAACCATTAGTGTACCTTTTTAAGGGATCAACAAGATTGTATATACGGCTAAAATGGCAATCGTTCAGTTCAGGCCATAGATTTTGTTTCAATCTCTGACATAAAGAAAAAAGACACATTAAGAAAAAAGACACAGTTGTTTACAATGAGTTTTTTATACAATGCATTACATCACATTCTGCACCAGATTCTTATACTGAAATAAGATAATTATCATACCTTATCAATGTGAATAAAACATTACATTCTGACAGTAAAGCCCTGCCTAACTTTGGCAGCACAGGTGAAGATTGGTTCTGGTGTAGATTAACAGGTCTAATCGATCAGTCTGAGAGCTTGGTGGATCAATTTGTTCTAGTGTAGATGAACAGGCATTTGATTCGTCCATCAGAGGTGAATAGGATTTGTGCACTAGTCTGGTGAGCGTGTATTGTAAAAGTTCTAAAAATATACTGATGGCAAGTGATCTAGCCTTAGCTATGAGATTTAAGTTAAAATGAACACAGCATTACATTAAAGGAACACTATCCTTCTGCGTGTCACCCATCACCCCCAGTGGTAAAAAGCCTTTATTTCACCAATGTTAAAAGGACTCTAGTCACTAGAACCATACAGCTTAATGCAGGGATGCCAACAAGGTAGATCCCCAGATTTTGCAGAACTAAAACTTAACAACAAAGCATTATGGAAGCACTTGCGGATCTACCTTTTGCGCACCCTGGCTTAATGTATAGTATGCAGCTTAGAATGTCATGGCAGTATTTACATTACTGCTTGGTAATCTCTAGTGACAGTCACGCAGATTGTGTGCAGCATTCAGTGTCGCCACACTCTGCACAGAGATTCATTGCATCTTGGAGGAGATGCTGATCGGTGCATGTTCATTAGTCTCCCACAACATTCCACCCTTGGAGCCAAGGCGTAAAACTACCTTTTCAATGCAACTTGGGGGGTGGGTGGGTTTGTAACCTAAACAGCCACTCCAGCACCATCATGTTAGGAATATAAACTTGTAGTGTTCCTTTAATTTCAACGCCATGGTCCAGCAACGTCAGGCAGATGGAGGAACCTAATGTGCGATAGCCGTGCGCCTGCATTAGGCCTTTCCTACAGCGATTTAAAGGATGCTGGATATCTAGTGACCGTCTCGCAGATTGTGTGCAGCACTGGCATTCAGTGTCGCCACGCTCGAGTCAAACTCTGTGAAAATGCAAGGAGCACCTCTAGTGGCATGTGTCTGGTAGACAGCTATAAGAGGCAGTCTTAACCCGTGATATAAACCTTGCAGTTTCTCTAAAACAATGTATTGCAGGGTTAAGGGGACAGGGACACTGCAATGAGAGGACGTGATAGACAGTAGATAAAACGGAACCTAGAGTGTCCCTTTAACCACATAAAGCACAGCAGCTTGCTGAGGATCTATAGCCCGAGTGTGTGTCCCTTTAACCACATAAAGCACAGCAGCTTGCTGAGGATCTATAGCCCGAGTGTGTGTCCCTTTAACCACATAAAGCACAGCAGCTTGCTGAGGATTTATAGGCTGAGCGTGTCCTTTTTTTTTAGGTCCTCATGGGTTGCTATTCTCTAAGCAGTGATGACTGCGGCTTTAACTTCATATCACAAACCCATAGAGAGAGCAGAACAAGACGCTCCTGAGTAGTGGAGACGTTTTGTTTGCAATGTATTAAAGGAACATTAAAGTTACCCAGACTACTAAACTGAGATCTACTACTGGTCCGGTCACTGTAATCCTATAATGTAAAATACTGTTAAATCCTCCTCCAGAACAGAGTCAAACTCTGGAATCAAATACTGCTGGTAGGATTCTCTGACTGGTAGAGCGCAGCATTTGGCCTCTCTAGGTGAAGGAGATCGCAGAAGAAGTCAGCAGGTAAGCTGAAGGCAATGAAAGTGGAGCAGAGGATTCCCGGCACTGGAAGCTAAGTACGTTATCTTTTAAACTGTCAGTTTGGGATACAAGGAAACAAACAGGCCAGAAATAATTCATCCCTCCGAGACGAAGCAGCAGACAGGGTGAAGGATGGTATCTTGTGCTTTAGTTTGTGTTCATTTTCAGTTTAGTGCAATCAGAAAAAAAAAATCAAAATGTAATAAAGCACAATTTCAATTAGTTTATCTGTACATTGCATTTCCTTACAAAAACAATATTCATTCTGCAAAATATGCATCATAGTTATTTACGTCAAGCACCGGGACCACTTCAGTGATTTGAAGTGGTCATGGTGCCTGGAGTCTGTATGTACTGCGCAGTTTAACCCTTCTGCTGCTTCAGGCTGGCTAATGGCGATTCTGTGCATCTGTCACTCAGCTCTCAGACACCCATCACCGGCAAGCTGGGAGCCTCGCACATGGCGGTCCTGGGTAAGAGGGCAAACCAATGTAAGTGTTTCCCTCATTAGCGGTGAATGGTGCCAGGGTACTCCAAGCAGCCGAACCAGTGAAGTGGCCAGTAACCCTGTATGTTCCAGCGTGTATTATCTCTGGTAATTTAACAGCAGTTTCTCGCAACGACATCTGCTGTTTAGTTATCAGAAATAAACATATTTAACTTCATAATCCTGAACATTAAAATGTCCAATTTATCATCCTTGCATAAAGTTACCAGAAAAGACAAAAATAGAAAAAAAACACATTTGAGAGTTATTAAAAATAATCTATTAGGAACAAAGAGTTTTATTATAAAGGGAAGCTGTGCCACCTGCGCTCTGCCTGGCAGAGTGATGGTGGAAGCAACCATCACTGTACTGACAGCACTAGAGGGACACTCTCCCTTTAAGGATACCTTGTAAGAGTTACACACTATGCCCGTTGCTGGTCTCCTTTATTCTATGGCTGATAGCTCCAGTGATTCACAAAATGCCCACCCAGGATGGCACAGGTAGAGTTTTAGACTTCCTATGTGTCAGTGTAAGCCTGCTGTACAGGACCAGACAATCTTTAACCGCTCTTTGAAGCTTTCTGTGAAACAGCATGTATAGCCATAACGATACACTAGTGTGTGCCAGGCCAAACTAAATCCACTGTACTGCTAGAAGGTATTCTGCCAAAATACTATATTATACAAGTCCTATACGACCAGAGCTCTCTGTACTCTAAAGTCGAGATACATGCGTTGGACCAATTATTCCTTATGGAGACACCATACCAGAGTCTGCCCCACTCCGGTCATGCTGACAACACGGTATCCTAGTTTTTCCAGCTTGTCCAATGTGACCCGGGGAGGCTCGTTAATGAAGTATTCTGCACTGAAAACAAAAACATAGAATACATCTCAATGTGCTGTCAGACTTCACAGCCAACGCGCATTACTTTGCCTGAAATAAATAGTTTAAACTTATTCTATTCATGGTCCTACAAGCTGCATGCTAAATCATTCTAGAATCTGTAAGACTTTGGGATTAATTCTGATACATGGCCACATTCTCGAATTAGGGGAAGTCTTTTGGGATGAATTGTACTGAAAAACAGACTTCAAAGATGTAACAAAAAAACAAGTGCAATTTGTTTTGTCCTGAATTGTGTTTAAAATCTTTACAAACTATTCATTTTCATTGGGATAGCAAATTAGGGACTTTGCTCTCAGCTGTTTAGTAGAGAAGTTCCTAATTTGCTATCCTTACATGAGAGAGCCATATTAAAGGATTGCAAATGATCCCTTATTGGATATCCTTAAATATGACACTCCCATAGAAGGATAAACTGAGTTATCTACTAAATAGCTGAAAGATTACATTTGAATCTTATCCATTTTGAACAGTCTTACCCAAACTCTGGCCCTCCAGATGTTGCTGAACTACAACTCCCATGATTCTCAGCCTATTTCATTCATAGAATCATGGGAGTTGTAGTTCAGCAACATCTGGAGGGCCAGAGTTTGGGGAAGTCTGATTAAACAGCACCATAATCCGGTATCCTTTAGAATAAGGGCATGTGTATTCTACAAAGAAACAACGTTGTTTCCGAATTTATAGTTCCAAATCCATTTCCAAATTTTTGGGCAAACAGAAGTTAGAAAATAAACAAACTGAAATGAAGTGAAACACTTTTTGCTTGTGCACGTTCCGATGAACTATAATGAGGTTGGAGTATTTTTCCCAATCAGCGTGTTTCCCATTTTACATTTTTGTAATTCACTAAAATTCCATGTACAGTTATGTGAACACTGCATTACCCTATACAAATACATTAAGAATTGGTCCCACTGAAAGAACGAAATAAGAATTGGAAAACCAAATAAATGTGTGTTATCAGGTAACTTACAAGTTATTACCCAGCACTGTCCTCTTTGTGGCTCCAAGCTGCTCCATCAGCTCCGGATCGGAGAATTCGTCGCCGACCATGGTAGGGCCAATCTCCTGCGTGAGAAACGGCCACGTTAAACACTAATTAAATAACAGCGTAGAAACCAAACAGCGATGTAAAATACATAAATGACAGTATTAAGTATCGCACAACATTTCATATGACCATAGAAGGCTCTTGTTTTAGGAGGTGGAGCCACATTATATATTCTCTCCCACCATCCCCTTGCACAACAGTTTTGTGAATAACCCTGCAGCGTCACTTCAATAGTCCTCATTGGCTGGCGTTTGGTCATTACATCACATATTACACCGGTTATTTAATACAAACAGCGTCCTGGCCTTGTCACCATCAGTTAAGTCTGTGTGATTTGCGGCCTCCATACTGTAAATCCTGCATGCGTGACAAATACACGTTCTGCAGAGTTTGATGTCACTGCATCTCCCTGCTCTCATAGCCTAGCAGTGAGCCATGCGCAGAACGGAGATCATATCAGCACTGATCAATAACTGCTTGGCCATGGTACACATATGGAGAAACAGACGGAATTAAATGTGGGTGTTGTGGCTGTAGATTGGCTGTATGATTTCCAATAAAAGGCACTATAGTCATCAGACTATAATGTAAGGTATACTGCTTAATGTATAGTATGTATTATATTGTATTTATTCTGGTGAGTAAAATCATTCCCTTCAGCCTTTTTGCAGTAAACTGTTTTTTCAGAGAAAAAGCAGTGTTTACATTACAGCCTAGGGATACCTGCAGTGGCCACTCCTCATTTCCTAAGGGAAAGCATTCTGATTGGCTGAGATCATCACTTCTGATAATGTCAGTGAGGCGGAGCAGAGGCAGCACTAGCAGACTGCAGACTGGAATAAAGGTAAGATTTTTACTATTTTTTGTGGGCAAGATAGTGTTAAAATTACTATCGGGTCAGGAATACATGTCTTAGTTAAACTAATTTTTGGCTTGAAATTCTTAGTGACTTTACCACAATTTGCAGTTTATTAGCAGGCAATTTGCAGTATTTTTTAAAGGGAATATTGCCCAAAGAGTAAACTGTTCTGCATTCCAAGTTAATGTTTATTATTGTCCTCCGATCTCTCACGCGACGCTAAGTATCTGCGAGCAGCTGTGTCCTGGCTACATGACAGCCAGTTGCGTGTTTTTTGTATAAGCCTGTAATGAGTAATCATGTAAGTGATAAGAATAATGTATGTTGTATCAGACGGTGCCGATACAGAGCCTTAATGTGATGGCTTTAAGCTGCTGAATGACAGCAGTGCAAACATGCAATATGTTATTGGCTACACATCTCCTCCCTAAAATAAAAGGGACTCTTTGATCCCATAACACCAGTGCTGGCAGTCTACCACTGGAATCCAGACAGATAATGTGGGAGTGAATCTGAGCACCATCACCACTACAGCAGAGCCCCCCTAGCACAATCCTATTTTAACATGGAAAATATTGTAGCCTGGTTTGACAAGTTGGCTGGTTCCGCTGGACACCTACGCCATATCCATTTTTCCTGTGCAGGAGAAGTCAGAAGTCACGTTAGAGCAAAGCGAGCCGAAGCAATGATTCAGGCACTGGCCCAGCCAATAACAAAGGTCCTGCTCTGCTTAAAATGACTTCTTGTTTCTCAGTTTAGAGAAGATGGGCGAGCACAGGGTCCCAGGTAAGTTGTCGACTTACTATGAGACGGTGCCAGGGCTTCCATCACAGCTGGATTGTCCCATCACACTGTGATGTTAGCCCCTTTCTGGTATCTTGTCAGGACAGGTAAAAAACTTTAAACATTACAACAACGTGAGAAATTACCATCAGTATTAGAAAAGCATTAATGGCCATCCACCAAACACAACTGGAAAACTAATCAGTGTTTGTACAGTCAGAAATGGACGCAGCTGTGAGCAGACATGCTGTAAGGACTTATCAACCTACAGATGTTTTAAGCACGCACCCTAGCCCCAGAGAATCCGCTTACCAAATCCCCAGCGTAAAAAAAAGTTACATGAATCTACAATTCAGATTTCAATGAAGCCTTTAAAAAAAAAAACATGCTTCTTAAAGAGCATCTGTCCAACGTCCGAAAGAAATCTTTCACATTTAAAAGAGGCATTTACCTGCTAAACCGGGTCACTCCACGGACCATAACTACAAACCTACAAATCAGCATCACTCCACCAACCATAACTACATACCTACAAACAGGGTGACTGTATGCACCATAACTACAAACCTGTGGAAACGACACTGACCAAAGTATCCAATGATCTACTCGTTGCAAAATCTCGTGGTCAATACTCTATCCTAATTCTCCTTGACCTGTCTGCGGCTTTTGACACTGTTGATCATCAACAGCTTCTTCTCATCCTCAGCAATATCGGTCTACAAGATATTGTTCTCTCCTAGTGCTCCTCCTACCTCTCCCAGCGCTCTTTCAGTGTTTCTTTTTCTGGCTCTGCTTCTTCTCCCCAACTCCTCTCTGTTGGTGTCCTTGGTCCCCTACTGTTCTCCATCTATATTGCCTCCCTTGGTAAACTCATTAGCTCTTTTGGCTTCCAATATCATTTCTATGCAGATGACACACAAATCTACCTGTCCTCTCCTGATCTCTCCCCGTCCCTCTTGACTAGTGTCTCTGACTGCCTCTCTGCTGTTTCTAACTGGATGGCTGCCCACTTCCTTAAACTAAACTTGACCAAAACTGAAATTCTGGTCTTTCCTCCCTCAAGTGTTGTTACTCCTGTGTCTGTCTCCCTCCAAGTCAACGGTGCTACCATCAGCTCCACCACGCAGGCTCGCTGCCTAGGTGTTCTCTTTGACTCCGACCTCTCCTTCAAGCCTCATGTTCAATCTATCGCCAAATGTTGTCATTTCCATCTCAAAAACATTGCGCGCATCCGCCCCCTACTTAATGCCAGATGCGACTAAGGTGTTGGTCCATTCCACTGTCCTTTCTCGCCTTGAATACAGTGATTCGCTTCTCAGTTGTCTTACATGCTCCCAACTTGTGCCGTTACAGTACATAATGAATGCAGCAGCGAGGCTCATCTTCCTGTCCGCCTGCACCTCCCATGCCTCACCCTTCTGTCAGTCCCTACATTGGCTTCCTATAAAATATAGAGCTCAATTTAAAATTCTGGCTCTTGCTTTCAAATTGCTACATAATGCTGCTCCCACCTATCCATCCTCCCTTATACACAAGTATGTTCCGTCTAGGCCCTTACGATCTGCTGAAGACTTACGTCTATCTGCTGTCCGTACTCCCACCTCTGATGCTCGCCTTCAAGATTATTCGAGGGCTGCACCGTTCCTGTGGAACTCGCTTCCCTCCTCCGTTAGATGCTCACCCAGTCTCCACTCCTTCAAAAAATCGTTAAAAACCCACTTCTTCATAAAAGCGTATCAATTAAACTGTTAATAGCTCCTGACTGATAACTCTTTTGCAACTGTCACTTGTCTAATACTATCCTTACATTTTTGTGTCATTTTACCCCACTCCCTCTAGCATGTAAACTCATTGAGCAGACCCTCAACCCCTCTGTTCCTGTGTGTCCAACTTGTCTGGTTACAACTACATGTCTGTTCGTCCACCCATTGTAAAGTGCTGCGGAATTTGACGGCGTTCTATAAATATCATAATAATAATCAGCCTCACTCCATGCACTATAACTACATACCTACAAACAGGGTGACTGCATGCACCATAACTACAAACCTGCTAAGCAGCGTCACTCCACCAACCATAACTACATACCTACAAACAGGGTGACTGCATGCACCATAACTACATACCTACAAAAAGGGTGACTGTATGCACCACAACTACAAACCTGCTAATCAGTCTCACTCCATGCACCATAACTACATACCTACAAACAGGGTGACTGTATGCACCACAACTACATACCTACAAACAGGGTGACTGTATGCACCATTACTACATACCTACAAACAGGGTGACTGTATGCACCACAACTACATACCTACAAACAGGGTGACTGTATGCACCACAACTACAAACTTGCTAATCAGTCTCACTCCATGCACCATAACTACATACCTACAAACAGGGTGACTGCATGCACCATAACTACATACCAACAAACAGGGTGACTGTATGCACCATAACTACATACCTACAAACAGGGTGACTGTATGCACCACAACTACAAACTTGCTAATCAGTCTCACTCCATGCACCATAACTACATACCTACAAACAGGGTGACTGTATGCACCATTACTACATACCTACAAACAGGGTGACTGTATGCACCATAACTACATACCTACAAACAGGGTGACTGTATGCACCATAACTACATACCTGCTAATAAGTTTCACTCCATGCACTATAACTACGTACCTACAAACAGGGTGACTGCATGCACCATAACTACATACCTACAAACAGGGTGACTGCATGCACCATAACTACATACCTACAAACAGGGTGACTGTATGCACCATAACTACATACCTACAAACCTGCTAAGCAGCGTCACTCCACCAACCATAACTACATACCTACAAACATGCACCATAACTACATACCTACAAACAGGGTGACTGTATGCACCATAACTACATACCTACAAACAGGGTGACTGTATGCACCATAACTACATACCTACAAACAGGGTGAATGTATGCACCATAACTACATACCTACAAACAGGGTGACTGTATGCACCATAACTACATACCTACAAACAGGGTGATTGTATGCACCATAACTACATACCTACAAACAGGGTGACTGCATGCACCATAACTACATACCTACAAACAGGGTGACTGTATGCACCATAACTACATACCTACAAACAGGGTGACTGTATGCACCATAACTACATACCTGCTAATCAGTTTCACTCCATGCACCATAACTACATACCTACAAACAGGGTGACTGTATGCACCATAACTACATACCTACTAATAAGTTTCACTCCATGCACTATAACTACGTACCTACAAACAGGGTGACTGCATGCACCATAACTACATACCTACAAACAGGGTGACTGTATGCACCATAACTACATACCTGCTAATAAGTTTCACTCCATGCACTATAACTACGTACCTACAAACAGGGTGACTGCATGCACCATAACTACATACCTACAAACAGGGTGACTGTATGCACCATAACTACATACCTGCTAATAAGTTTCACTCCATGCACTATAACTACGTACCTACAAACAGGGTGACTGCATGCACCATAACTACGTACCTACAAACAGGGTGACTGTATGCACCATAACTACATACCTGCTAATAAGTTTCACTCCATGCACTATAACTACGTACCTACAAACAGGGTGACTGCATGCACCATAACTACATACCTACAAACAGGGTGACTGCATGCACCATAACTACATACCTACAAACAGGGTGACTGTATGCACCATAACTACATACCTACAAACAGGGTGACTGTATGCACAATAACTACATACCTACAAACCTACTAAGCAGCGTCACTCCACCAACCATAACTACATACCTACAAACATGCACCATAACTACATACCTACAAACAGGGTGACTGTATGCACCACAACTACATAGCTACAAACAGGGTGACTGTATGCACCATAACTACATACCTACAAACAGGGTGACTGTATGCACCATAGCTACATACCTACAAACAGGGTGACTGTATGCACCATAACTACATAGCTACAAACAGGGTGACTGTATGCACCATAACTACATACCTGCTAATCAGTTTCACTCCATGCACCATAACTACATACCTACAAACAGGGTGACTGTATGCACCATAACTACATACCTGCTAATAAGTTTCACTCCATGCACTATAACTACGTACCTACAAACAGGGTGACTGCATGCACCATAACTACATACCTACAAACAGGGTGACTGCATGCACCATAACTACATACCTACAAACAGGGTGACTGTATGCACCATAACTACATACCTACAAACAGGGTGACTGTATGCACCATAACTACATACCTACAAACAGGGTGACTGTATGCACCACAACTACAAACTTGTTAATCAGTCTCACTCCATGCACCATAACTACATATCTACAAACAGGGTGACTGCATGCACCATAACTACATACCAACAAACAGGGTGACTGTATGCACCATAACTACATACCTACAAACAGGGTGACTGCATGCACCACAACTACAAACTGCTAATCAGTCTCACTCCATACCATAACTACATACCTACAAACAGGGTGATGCACCATAACTACATACCTGCAAACAGGGTGACTGTATGCGCCATAACTACATGCCACAAACAGGGTGACTGTATGCACCACAACTACAAACTTGCTGAAATCAGTCTCACTCCATACTTTCCCATAACTACATACCTACAAACAGGTGACTGTATGCACCATTACTACATACCTACAAACAAGGTGACTGTATGCGCCACTTTATACCTACAAACAGGGTGACTGCATGCACCGTAACTACCACAAACAGGGTGACTGTACCATAACTACATACCTACAAACAGGGTGACTGTATGCACCCTGGCTTCTAAAACTTGCTAATCAGTCTCCTCCACATGCACCATAATACATACCTACAAACAGGGTGACTGTATGCCACAACTTCCACAAACTTGCTAATCAGTCTCCTCCATGCACCACCAACAACTACATACCACAAACAGAATTTGACTGTATGCACCATAACTACATACCTACAAACAGGGTGACTGTATGCACCACAACTACAAACTTGCTAATCAGTCTCACTCCATGCACCATAACTACATACCTACAAACAGGGTGACTGTATGCACCATAACTACATACCTACAAACAGGGTGACTGTATGCACCACAACTACAAACTTGCTAATTAGTCTCACTCCATGCACCATAACTACATACCTACAAACAGGGTGACTGTATGCACCATTACTACATACCTACAAACAGGGTGACTGTATGCACCATTACTACATACCTACAAACAGGGTGACTGTATGCACCATAACTACATACCTACAAACAGGGTGACTGTATGCACCATAACTACATACCTACAAACAGGGTGACTGTATGCACCATAACTACATACCTACAAACAGGGTGACTGCATGCACCATAACTACATACCTACAAACAGGGTGACTGCATGCACCATAACTACATACCTACAAACAGGGTGACTGTATGCACCATAACTACAAACCTGCTAAGCAGCGTCACTCCACCAACCATAACTACATACCTACAAACATGCACCATAACTACATACCTACAAAGATGCACCATAACAACATACCTCCAAACAGGGTGACTGTATGCACCATAACTACATACCTACAAACAGGGTGACTGTATGCACCATAACTACATACCTACAAACATGGTGACTGTATGCACCATAACTACATACCTACAAACAGGGTGACTGTATGTACCACAACTACAAACCTGCTAATCAGTCTCACTCCATGCACCATAACTACATACCTACAAACAGGGTGACTGTATGCACCACAACTACATACCTACAAACAGGGTGACTGTATGCACCATTACTACATACCTACAAACAGGGTGACTGTATGCACCACAACTACATACCTACAAACAGGGTGACTGTATGCACCACAACTACAAACTTGCTAATCAGTCTCACTCCATGCACCATAACTACATACCTACAAACAGGGTGACTGCATGCACCATAACTACATACCTACAAACAGGGTGACTGTATGCACCATAACTACATACCTACAAACAGGGTGACTGTATGCACCACAACTACAAACTTGCTAATCAATCTCACTCCATGCACCATAACTACATACCTACAAACAGGGTGACTGTATGCACCACAACTACAAACTTGCTAATCAGTCTCACTCCATGCACCATAACTACATACCTACAAACAGGGTGACTGTATGCACCATAACTACATACCTACAAACAGGGTGACTGTATGCACCACAACTACAAACTTGCTAATCAGTCTCACTCCATGCACCATAACTACATACCTACAAACAGGGTGACTGTATGCACCATAACTACATACCTACAAACAGGGTGACTGTATGCACCACAACTACATACCTACAAACAGGGTGACTGTATGCACCATAACTACATACCTACAAACAGGGTGACTGTATGCACCATAACTACATACCTACAAACCTGCTAAGCAGCGTCACTCCGCCAACCATAACTACATACCTACAAACATGCACCATAACTACATACCTACAAACAGGGTGACTGTATGCACCACAACTACATACCTACAAACAGGGTGACTGTATGCACCATAACTACATACCTACAAACAGGGTGACTGTATGCACCATAGCTACATACCTACAAACAGGGTGACTGTATGCACCATAGCTACATACCTACAAACAGGGTGACTGTATGCACCATAACTACATAGCTACAAACAGGGTGACTGTATGCACCATAACTACATACCTGCTAATCAGTTTCACTCCATGCACTATAACTACGTACCTACAAACAGGGTGACTGCATGCACCATAACTACATACCTACAAACAGGGTGACTGTATGCACCATAACTACATACCTGCTAATAAGTTTCACTCCATGCACTATAACTACGTACCTACAAACAGGGTGACTGCATGCACCATAACTACGTACCTACAAACAGGGTGACTGTATGCACCATAACTACATACCTGCTAATAAGTTTCACTCCATGCACTATAACTACGTACCTACAAACAGGGTGACTGCATGCACCATAACTACATACCTACAAACAGGGTGACTGCATGCACCATAACTACATACCTACAAACAGGGTGACTGTATGCACCATAACTACATACCTGCTAATAAGTTTCACTCCATGCACTATAACTACGTACCTACAAACAGGGTGACTGCATGCACCATAACTACATACCTACAAACAGGGTGACTGCATGCACCATAACTACATACCTACAAACAGGGTGACTGTATGCACCATAACTACATACCTACAAACAGGGTGACTGTATGCACCATAACTACAAACCTGCTAAGCAGCGTCACTCCACCAACCATAACTACATACCTACAAACATGCACCATAACTACATACCTACAAAGATGCACCATAACAACATACCTCCAAACAGGGTGACTGTATGCACCATAACTACATACCTACAAACAGGGTGACTGTATGCACCACAACTACAAACTTGCTAATCAGTCTCACTCCATGCACCATAACTACATACCTACAAACAGGGTGACTGCATGCACCATAACTACATACCTACAAACAGGGTGACTGTATGCACCATAACTACATCCCTACAAACAGGGTGACTGTATGCACTGTTAAGACCGTTTGGCACAAAAGGGGAAAAAAAACGCTTAGACGATAATCCCCTTTTAGAGACAGGCACAGCTACTATAGAATCACCAAAACTCACGAACTGAATACAAGTGAATGCTCCAAACTCCCGAACGACATACAAGGGAATGCTCCAAACACTCGAACTGCATACAAGGGAATGGTCCAAACTCTCGAACTGCATACAAGTGAATGCTCCAAACTCCCGAACGGCATACAAGGGAATAAGGTAGCACTCCAAATACACGAACAGGAACCATACGAATTGCTGCTACCAGACGAACAGGAAAAGCTCCCAAGCGGCTTACACTCCTGGCAATCAGTCTCTAACAGCATACAGTGAATCCCCCCAAGAACGAGACAAGGTTCTGTGTTGAGGGTCAAGCAGTGGTCTGTTTAATGAAGGCTACCTGCCCGGCTTTTATGCAGATCTCCCACCTGGTGGACACTCCCCTAGGGGACCAAATGGGAGACTGTGACAAGGGACAGACAAGTAGGCAAATAGGACACACAGTCACAGTATATTCCCACAATGCATCCTGGCTTCCTCCCCTCTGCCCTGGGAGATAATTGGGAAGTAACTCAATTATCTCCCAAGACAAAGGCAAAACTCCATTACACATGTGGGGACACAAAACCAGTATTATACTTTAAAATACATAAAGTAACATTTATTACATAAAACACAGACATGTAACATATCCCCAGATAGCTCAGGTCTGAGTGCACATTATTAGGTGAATGGAACTCAGTCCACACGAATACAGTTTAATCGCCATGGAGCCAAAGTCTTTACAGTCAGTTTCATACGAATGGGCTCCATGGGATTCCTATCTGGGGTATAACCTATTCAAACAGAACTACCGAACACCGGGCCGTTCGTGCACTTCCACCGAACAAGAAGGGAGGTCGGCGGCTTCAGCGGTGTTCGCGCAAAACTGTGTCCGATTTTAGTTCCATGAAAATAGGGGCGAACACCGCTGTGCATTCGTATGTTTAAAATGGCCGCGACCTCGTGTTCGGGATACGAATGGCGGCCACCCAGCATTCGTCAATTAAGTTGCGGTTAACCGCAGCTTCAGGGAGGTTAATTGCCGGCACACTCCAGCTCCCAGGTGGTCCAGTCATTCGTACGGTTGTTCGGTAGATTGAATCTACCGAACCCCAGGCAGAAAAGCACGAATGAAGCATTTCTGCAGGTAAAAAAGATGTCTTTTAACAGGGGGCCATATTCCAAAGGCAGCAGGCGAGCAACCAGGCTTCTCCAATGCAATGTGGCGAGATTGGTCTCGTCACATGCACCATAACTACATACCTACAAACAGGGTGACTGTATGCACCATAACTACATACCTACTAAGCAGCGTCACGCCACAAACCATAACTACATACCTACAAACAGGGTGACTGTATGCACCATAACTACAAACCTGCTAAGCAGCGTCACTCCACCAACCATAACTACATACCTACAAACATGCACCATAACTACATACCTACAAACAGGGTGACTGTATGCACCATAACTACATACCTACAAACAGGGTGACTGTATGCACCATAACTACATACCTACAAACAGGGTGACTGTATGCACCATAACTACATGACTACAAACAGGGTGACTGTATGCACCATAACTACATACCTACAAACAGGGTGACTGCATGCACCATAACTACATACCTACAAACAGGGTGACTGTATGCACCATAACTACATAGCTACAAACAGGGTGACTGTATGCACCATAACTACATACCTACAAACAGGGTGACTGTATGCACCATAACTACATACCTACAAACAGGGTGACTGTATGCACCACAACTACAAACCTGCTAATCAGTTTCACTCCATGCACCATAACTACATACCTACAAACAGGGTGACTGTATGCACCATAACTATATACCTACAAACAGGGTGACTGTATGCACCACAACTACAAACCTGCTAATCAGTTTCACTCCATGCACCATAACTACATACCTACAAACAGGGTGACTGTATGCACCATAACTATAGACCTACAAACAGGGTGACTGTATGCACCACAACTACAAACCTGCTAATCAGTCTCACTCCATGCACCATAACTACATACCTACAAACAGGGTGACTGTATGCACCATAATTATATACCTACAAACAGGGTGACTGTATGCACCACAACTACAAACCTGCTAATCAGTCTCACTCCATGCACCATAACTACATACCTACAAACGGGGTGACTGTATGCACCATAACTACATACCTACAAACAGGGTGACTGTATGCACCATAACTACATACCTACAAACAGGGTGACTGTATGCACCATAACTACATACCTACAAACCTGCTAAGCAGCGTCACTCCACCAACCATAACTACATACCTACAAACATGCACCATAACTACATACCTACAAACAGGGTGACTGTATGCACCATAACTACATACCTACAAACAGGGTGACTGTATGCACCATAACTACATACCTACAAACAGGGTGAATGTATGCACCATAACTACATACCTACAAACAGGGTGACTGTATGCACCATAACTACATACCTACAAACAGGGTGACTGTATGCACCATAACTACATACCTACAAACAGGGTGACTGTATGCACCACAACTGCTAATCAGTCTCACTCCATGCACCATAACTACATACCTACAAACAGGGTGACTGCATGCACCATAACTACATACCTACAAACAGGGTGACTGTATGCACCATAACTACATACCTACAAACAGGGTGACTGTATGCACCATAACTACATACCTACAAACATGGTGACTGTATGCACCATAACTACATACCTACAAACAGGGTGACTGTATGTACCACAACTACAAACCTGCTAATCAGTCTCACTCCATGCACCATAACTACATACCTACAAACAGGGTGACTGTATGCACCATAACTACATACCTACAAACAGGGTGACTGTATGCACCATAACTACAAACAGGGTGACTGTATGCACCATAACTACATACCTACAAACATTGTGACTGTATGCACCACAACTACAAACCTGCTAATCAGTTTCACTCCATGCACCATAACTACATACCTACAAACAGGGTGACTGTATGCACCATAACTATATACCTACAAACAGGGTGACTGTATGCACCACAACTACAAACCTGCTAATCAGTTTCACTCCATGCACCATAACTACATACCTACAAACAGGGTGACTGTATGCACCATAACTATATACCTACAAACAGGGTGACTGTATGCACCACAACTACAAACCTGCTAATCAGTCTCACTCCATGCACCATAACTACATACCTACAAACAGGGTGACTGTATGCACCATAACTATATACCTACAAACAGGGTGACTGTATGCACCACAACTACAAACCTGCTAATCAGTCTCACTCCATGCACCATAACTACATACCTACAAACGGGGTGACTGTATGCACCATAACTACATACCTACAAACAGGGTGACTGTATGCACCATAACTACATACTTACAAACAGGGTGTCTGTATGCACCATAACTACATACCTACAAACCTGCTAAGCAGCGTCACTCCACCAACCATAACTACATACCTACAAACATGCACCATAACTACATACCTACAAACAGGGTGACTGTATGCACCACAACTACATACCTACAAACAGGGTGACTGTATGCACCATAACTACATACCTACAAACAGGGTGACTGTATGCACCATAACTACATACCTACAAACAGGGTGACTGTATGCACCATAACTACATACTACAAACAGGGTGATGCATGTACATACCTACAAACAGGGTGACTGTATGCACCATAACTACATACCTACAAACAGGGTGACTGTATGCACCATAACTACATACCTACAAACAGGGTGACTGTATGCACCATAACTACATACCTACAAACAGGGTGACTGTATGCACCATAACTACATACCTACAAACAGGGTGACTGCATGCACCATAACTACATACCTACAAACAGGGTGACTGTATGCACCATAACTACATACCTACAAACAGGGTGACTGTATGCACCATAACTACATACCTACAAACAGGGTGACTGTATGCACCATAACTACATACCTACAAACAGGGTGACTGTATGCACCATAACTACATACCTACAAACAGGGTGACTGTATGCACCATAACTACATAAATCAGTCTCACTCCATGCACCATAACTACATACCTACAAACAGGGTGACTGTATGCACCATAACTACATACCTACCACTATGCAATAACTATATACCTACAAACAGGGTGACTGCATGCACCATAACTACATACCTACAAACAGGGTGACTGTATGCACCACAACTACATACCTACAAACAGGGTGACTGTATGCACCACAACTACAAACCTGCTTGTGACAGATTCATCTGCATTGTTGGTTCGTCTGTTTCCCTTTTGTTCGCGGAATTGCCTGTTCCTATACCCCCGTTCGTGTAATTTGCAAAATACCGATTGAAACTAGCGAACGAACGACCACCCAGGAGAGGAGTGTGCTGCTGGTTAACCTCCTGGCCCCAATTAGAACGTTGTGGTTAACCGCAGACACCTCTCCATTCCATTCGTACGGGTGGTCGTCGTTCGCATGTCGACCACGAGGCAGCGGCCATTTTGGGACATACGAACACCGAGCGGTGTTCGGTACAAACTGTATGGAACTAAAAGCGGACACTTAAACTACCGAACACCGCTGAAAAGCTGCTGCCTACCTTCCTTTTCGACAAGGCATGCGAACGTCGGTCGTTCGGGAGTTTTATTCATTCATATGGACTTTCACCCCGACAGCCATCCCATGGAGTCATTCGTATACCGAAGGACTGGTGAAGGACTTTGACTCCATGGCGATTCGACTAGATACATCAGATCTGAGCGCTATTCGGTGAAAACATGCACTCAGATCCAGGCTGTCTGGGGATACGTTACACAAACTATATGCATTCGGTATTTCTTCAGTTATGTATTTTAATGTATTTTTATTACTGTAAGTTAAAATGGCGATTGTCTCTACCTTGGGAGATAATTAGGTTTCTTCCTAATTATCTCCGGGGTAGAGAAGATGGATTTATGGGTAAGATGGGAAGGGCTTATATTGAAGCCACTGCGATTGGCTACTGTCCAATATGTTTTACAGTCTTCCACAAGGTCCCCTTGGGGAGTGTCCACCTTGTGGAGACCTGCATAAATACCGGGCAGGTAGCCCCCATTAAACAGATCTTCATTTGACCCTCAACACGGAGCTTGGTCTCGTTTGTGGGGGAATTATTACTGGGACAGCGCTTTCGTTATTTCTAGCTGTGGAATGCGTTCGACTGTTTAGCTGATCGGGAGTTGCCGCGTTCGTGGACTTCGTTCGGGAGTTTGGCGATCGGCTGGATTTAAACTGCATTTCTGGAAAAAGGGATTATTGCCTAAACGGCGGCTTCATCTACCCGACGGTACGTGTCGTAACACTGCTAATCAGTCTCACTCCATGCACCATAACTACGTACCTACAAACAGGGTGACTGCATGCACCATAACTACATACCTACAAACAGGGTGACTGTATGCACCATAACTACATACCTACAAACAGGGTGACTGTATGCACCATAACTACATACCTACAAACAGGGTGACTGTATGCACCACAACTACAAACTTGCTAATCAGTCTCACTCCATGCACCATAACTACATACCTACAAACAGGGTGACTGTATGCACCACAACTACATACCTACAAACAGGGTAACTGCATGCACCATAACTACAAACATGGTGACTGTATGCACCACAACTACAAACCTGCTAATCAGTCTCACTCCATGCACCATAACTACATACCTACAAACGGGGTGACTGTATGCACCATAACTACATACCTACAAACAGGGTGACTACATAACTACATACTTACAAACAGGGTGACTGTATGCACCATAACTACATACCTACAAACAGGGTGACTGTATGCACCATAACTACATACCTACAAACCTGCTAAGCAGCGTCACTCCACCAACCATAACTACATACCTACAAACATGCACCATAACTACATACCTACAAACAGGGTGACTGTATGCACCATAACTACATACCTACAAACAGGGTGACTGTATGCACCATAACTACATACCTACAAACAGGGTGATTGTATGCACCATAACTACATACCTACAAACAGGGTGACTGTATGCACCATAACTACATACCTACAAACAGGGTGACTGTATGCACCATAACTACATACCTACAAACAGGGTGACTGCATGCACCATAACTACATACCTACAAACAGGGTGACTGCATGCACCATAACTACATACCTACAAACAGGGTGACTGTATGCACCACAACTACATACCTACAAACAGGGTGACTGTATGCACCACAACTACATACCAACAAACAGGGTGACTGTATGCACCACAACTACAAACCTGCTAATCAGTCTCACTCCATGCACTATAACTACGTACTCACAAACAGGGTGACTGCATGCACCATAACTACATACCTACAAACAGGGTGACTGTATGCACCATAACTACATACCTACAAACAGGGTGACTGTATGCACCATAACTACATACTTACAAACAGGGTGACTGTATGCACCATAACTACATACCTACAAACATGGTGACTGTATGCACCATAACTACATACCTACAAACCTTCTAAGCAGCGTCACTCCACCAACCATAACTACATACCTACAAACATGCACCATAACTACATACCTACAAACAGGGTGACTGTATGCACCATAACTACATACCTACAAACAGGGTGACTGCATGCACCATAACTACATACCTACAAACAGGGTGACGGTATGCACCACAACTACATACCTACAAACAGGGTGACTGTATGCACCACAACTACATACCAACAAACAGGGTGACTGTATGCACCACAACTACAAACCTGCTAATCAGTCTCACTCCATGCACTATAACTACGTACCCACAAACAGGGTGACTGCATGCACCATAACTACATACCTACAAACAGGGTGACTGTATGCACCATAACTACATACCTACAAACAGGGTGATTGTATGCACCATAACTACATACTTACAAACAGGGTGACTGTATGCACCATAACTACATACCTACAAACAGGGTGACTGTATGCACCATAACTACATACCTACAAACCTGCTAAGCAGCGTCACTCCACCAACCATAACTACATACCTACAAACATGCACCATAACTACATACCTACAAACAGGGTGACTGTATGCACCATAACTACATACCTACAAACAGGGTGACTGCATGCACCATAACTACATAGCTACAAACAGGGTGACTGTATGCACCATAACTACATACCTACAAACGGGGTGACTGTATGCACCATAACTATGTAACTACAAACGGGGTGACTGTATGCACCATAACTATGTAACTACAAACGGGGTGACTGTATGTACCATAACTACATACCTACAAACAGGGTGACTGCATGCACCATAACTACATACCTACAAACAGGGTGACTGTATGCACCATAACTACATACCTGCCCACTCTTTGACCTCCATGTGACATGATATTGGACTCAGTCTGCATCCTGTATTATAACATATACTATTCAGACCACATTACATATATCATAACACACAGACTATCGATGATACAATACATAGAAAGGTTACACATGATATAAGGCAGGTCATATATTATAACATAACATTATTATAATACATAGATTATATATTATAATAGACAGGTAAATATAATACATAGATTATATAGTATATGTTGATATAATAAACACAGAATATATAATATACCAGATTATTCTAAAACCCAGATAATATATTATCTGTCTTATGTAATATAATATAATACACATTATATATTATAATAGACAGATATGATAAGACATATGCTATACTAGTTATAGATATGACAGGTTATATAATAAACACATGATGTACTATAATAGATAGATAATATATATTAATATAATAAACACATTGTATATATTATAGATTATATTAATATAATAAACACATTATAGAGATTATGACAGATAATATATATATTAATATAATAATAAACACAGTCTGGTTCAGTAGGAATCACAATCAAGACTGCTGACCTGACAGTTGTGCAGAAAACCATCATTGACACCCTCCATAAGGAAGGAAAGACTCAAAAGGTAATTGCGAAGGAAGTTGGATGTTCCCAAAGTGCTGTATCAAAGCACATTAATAGAAAGTTATGTGGAAGGGAAAAGTGTGGAAGAAAAAGGTGCACAAGCAGCAGGGATGGCCGCAGCCTGGAGAGGATTGTCAGGAAAAGGCCATTCAAAAGTGTTAGGGACTTTCACATGGAATGGACTGAGGCTGGAGTCAGTGCATCGAGAGCCACCACACACAGACAGAACCTGGACATGGGCTTCAGATGTCGTATTCCTCTTGTCAAGCCGCTCCTGAACAACAAACAACGTCAGAAGCGTCTTACCTGGGCTAAAGAAAAACAGACCTGGTCTGTTGCTCAGTGGTCCAAAGTCCTCTTTTCTGATGAGAGCAACTTTTGCATCTCATATGGAAACCAAGGACCCAGAGTCTGGAGGAAGAATGGAGAGGCACACACTGCAAGATGCTTGAAGTCCAGTGTGAAGTTTCCACAGTCTGTGTTGATTTGGGGAGCCATGTCATCTGCTGGTGTTGGTCCACTGTGCTTCATTAAGTCCAGGGTCAACGCCGCCGTCTACCAGGAGATTTTGGAGCACTTCATGCTTCCTTCCGCAGATGAGCTTTATGGGTATGCTGACTTCATTTTCCAGCAGCACTTGGCACCTGCCCACACTGCCAAAAGCACCAAAGCCTGGCTCAATGACCGTGGGATTACTGTGCTTGATTGGCCAGCAAACTGCCTGAACTGAACCCCATAGAGAATCTATGGGGCATTGCCAAGAGAAAGATGAGACATGAGACCGAACAATGCAGAAGAGCTGAAGGCTGTTGTTGACGCATTCTGGTCTTCCATAACACCTCAGCAGTGCCACAGGCTGATTGCTTCCATGCCACGCCGCATTGAGGCAGTAATTGCTACAAAAGGGGCCCAAACCAAGTACTGAGTCCATATGCATGCTTATACTTTTCAGAGGTCCCATATTGTTCTATGTACAGTCCTTGTTTTATTAATTGCATGTAATATTCTAATTTACGGAGATTGTGGATTTGGGGTTTTCATGAGCTGCGAGCCATAATCTTCGTACTTATGACAAAGCACGACTTGAACTATCTTGCTTGGCATGTAATGCGTCTATCTCATATATTAGTCTCCCCTTTTACGTTGCATTACTGAAATAAATTAACTTTTGCACGATATTCTAATTTTTCGAGTATCACCTGTATTATCTGTCTATTATATATAATACATTATAATAGACAGATAACACAAAAAAAAAAATATATATTATAATAAATATATAAAATATAACCTGTCTATTATATATAAACACATTATATTATAAAACACAGACATATATATATTTTTTTAATATAATAAACACATTATATTATATAGTAATAGACATGATATATATTATAGATAATATATAAATATAATAAACACTATATATATTATAATACAGCTAATATATATTAATATTATAATAAACACATATCTGTCTATTATAATATATGATAATATATTAATATAATAATAAAAAACACATTATGTATTATAAAAGGGCTATTCTAACAGACAGATAATAGATATTAAAAATAAACCCGGGCTATTCTAACA
Source organism: Pelobates cultripes (assembly GCA_933207985.1). Taxonomy (NCBI): domain Eukaryota; kingdom Metazoa; phylum Chordata; class Amphibia; order Anura; family Pelobatidae; genus Pelobates; species Pelobates cultripes. The sequence continues at coordinate 94,113,617 of OW240924.1, read as the reverse complement.
GACAGATAATAGATATTAATAATAAACCCGGGCTATTCTAACAGACAGATAATAGATATTAATAATAAACCCCGGGCTATTCTAACAGACAGATAATAGATATTAATAATAAACCCGGGCTATTCTAACAGACAGATAATAGATATTAATAATAAACCCGGGCTATTCTAACAGACAGATAATAGATATTAATAATAAACCCGGGCTATTCTAACAGACAGATAATAGATATTAATAATAAACCCCGGGCTATTCTAACAGACAGATAATAGATATTAATAATAAACCCGGGCTATTCTAACAGACAGATAATAGATATTAATAATAAACCCGGGCTATTCTAACAGACAGATAATAGATATTAATAATAAACCCGGGCTATTCTAACAGACAGATAATAGATATTAATAATAAACCCCGGGCTATTCTAACAGACAGATAATAGATATTAATAATAAACCCCGGGCTATTCTAACAGACAGATAATAGATATTAATAATAAACCCGGGCTATTCTAACAGACAGATAATAGATATTAATAATAAACCCGGGCTATTCTAACAGACAGATAATAGATATTAATAATAAACCCGGGCTATTCTAACAGACAGATAATAGATATTAATAATAAACCCCGGGCTATTCTAACAGACAGATAATAGATATTAATAATAAACCCCGGGCTATTCTAACAGACAGATAATAGATATTAATAATAAACCCGGGCTATTCTAACAGACAGATAATAGATATTAATAATAAACCCGGGCTATTCTAACAGACAGATAATAGATATTAATAATAAACCCGGGCTATTCTAACAGACAGATAATAGATATTAATAATAAACCCCGGGCTATTCTAACAGACAGATAATAGATATTAATAATAAACCCGGGCTATTCTAACAGACAGATAATAGATATTAATAATAAACCCGGGCTATTCTAACAGACAGATAATAGATATTAATAATAAACCCGGGCTATTCTAACAGACAGATAATAGATATTAATAATAAACCCCCCGGGCTATTCTAACAGACAGATAATAGATATTAATAATAAACCCCGGGCTATTCTAACAGACAGATAATAGATATTAATAATAAACCCGGGCTATTCTAACAGACAGATAATAGATATTAATAATAAACCCCGGGCTATTCTAACAGACAGATAATAGATATTAATAATAAACCCCGGGCTATTCTAACAGACAGATAATAGATATTAATAATAAACCCGGGCTATTCTAACAGACAGATAATAGATATTAATAATAAACCCGGGCTATTCTAACAGACAGATAATAGATATTAATAATAAACCCGGGCTATTCTAACAGACAGATAATAGATATTAATAATAAACCCCGGGCTATTCTAACAGACAGATAATAGATATTAATAATAAACCCGGGCTATTCTAACAGACAGATAATAGATATTAATAATAAACCCGGGCTATTCTAACAGACAGATAATAGATATTAATAATAAACCCCGGGCTATTCTAACAGACAGATAATAGATATTAATAATAAACCCCGGGCTATTCTAACAGACAGATAATAGATATTAATAATAAACCCGGGCTATTCTAACAGACAGATAATAGATATTAATAATAAACCCGGGCTATTCTAACAGACAGATAATAGATATTAATAATAAACCCGGGCTATTCTAACAGACAGATAATAGATATTAATAATAAACCCCCGGCTATTCTAACAGACAGATAATAGATATTAATAATAAACCCGGGCTATTCTAACAGACAGATAATAGATATTAATAATAAACCCGGGCTATTCTAACAGACAGATAATAGATATTAATAATAAACCCGGGCTATTCTAACAGACAGATAATAGATATTAATAATAAACCCGGGCTATTCTAACAGACAGATAATAGATATTAATAATAAACCCGGGCTATTCTAACAGACAGATAATAGATATTAATAATAAACCCCGGGCTATTCTAACAGACAGATAATAGATATTAATAATAAACCCGGGCTATTCTAACAGACAGATAATAGATATTAATAATAAACCCGGGCTATTCTAACAGACAGATAATAGATATTAATAATAAACCCGGGCTATTCTAACAGACAGATAATAGATATTAATAATAAACCCCGGGCTATTCTAACAGACAGATAATAGATATTAATAATAAACCCGGGCTATTCTAACAGACAGATAATAGATATTAATAATAAACCCGGGCTATTCTAACAGACAGATAATAGATATTAATAATAAACCCGGGCTATTCTAACAGACAGATAATAGATATTAATAATAAACCCGGGCTATTCTAACAGACAGATAATAGATATTAATAATAAACCCCGGGCTATTCTAACAGACAGATAATAGATATTAATAATAAACCCGGGCTATTCTAACAGACAGATAATAGATATTAATAATAAACCCGGGCTATTCTAACAGACAGATAATAGATATTAATAATAAACCCCGGGCTATTCTAACAGACAGATAATAGATATTAATAATAAACCCGGGCTATTCTAACAGACAGATAATAGATATTAATAATAAACCCGGGCTATTCTAACAGACAGATAATAGATATTAATAATAAACCCGGGCTATTCTAACAGACAGATAATAGATATTAATAATAAACCCCGGGCTATTCTAACAGACAGATAATAGATATTAATAATAAACCCCGGGCTATTCTAACAGACAGATAATAGATATTAATAATAAACCCGGGCTATTCTAACAGACAGATAATAGATATTAATAATAAACCCGGGCTATTCTAACAGACAGATAATAGATATTAATAATAAACCCCGGGCTATTCTAACAGACAGATAATAGATATTAATAATAAACCCGGGCTATTCTAACAGACAGATAATAGATATTAATAATAAACCCCGGGCTATTCTAACAGACAGATAATAGATAATAGATATTAATAATAAACCCCGGCTATTCTAACAGACAGATAATAGATATTAATAATAAACCCGGGCTATTCTAACAGACAGATAATAGATATTAATAATAAACCCGGGCTATTCTAACAGACAGATAATAGATATTAATAATAAACCCGGGCTATTCTAACAGACAGATAATAGATATTAATAATAAACCCCCGGGCTATTCTAACAGACAGATAATAGATATTAATAATAAACCCGGGCTATTCTAACAGACAGATAATAGATATTAATAATAAACCCCCGGCTATTCCAACAGACAGATAATAGATATTAATAATAAACCCGGGCTATTCTAACAGACAGATAATAGATATTAATAATGTGATGAATTCGGGCTGTTTCTCACCAGGCGGGTCTGGGTGCTGATCAGCAGGTAAGGCATGGAGATCGATAGAGGGAGTTATTGATTATGGTATCGGTATCGGTATCGGTGATTTGGATTCGGTTCCCGATCGCTCTGTCCGATTATGTCTAAAGCGACCTTCACACCGCCCGGCCCCCACCCCCGGTACCAGCCAATCACCGGCCGCGCAGCCAATGACGTCAGGGGGCGTTCCCGGAACCGATTCGAGGAAACACGTGTTACAACTAGAATGGGGGATATTAATGTTATAATGAATAATATAATAACTAATAATAAATAACAATAAAATACTAATAATAATATAATAACACTAATATAACACTAATATACCAATAATATAATTAATAATATACTAATAATAAATAACAATAAAATACTAATAATAATATAATAACACTAATATAACACTAATTTACCAATAATATAATTAATAATATACTAATAATAAATAACAATAAAATACTAATAATAAAATACTAATAATAATATAATAACACTAATATAACACTAATATACCACTAATATAATTAATAATATACTAATAATAAATAATAAAATACTAATAATAAATATCAATAAAATACTATTAATAATATAACACTAATATAACACTAATATAATTAATAATATACTAATAACAATAAAATACTAATAATATAATAACACTAATATACTAATAATATAATTAATATACTAATAATAAATAACAATAAAATACTAATAATAATATAATAACACTAATATACCAATAATATAATTAATAATATACTAATAATAAATAACAATAAAATACTAATAATAATATAATAATACTAATATACCAATAATATAATTAATAATATACTAATAATAAATAACAATAAAATACTAATAATAATATAATAACACTAATATAACACTAATATACCAATAATATAATTAATAATATACTAATAAAAAATAACAATAAAATACTAATAATAATATAATAACACTAATATACTAATATAATTATTATACTAATAATAAATAACAATAAAATACTAATAATAAATATCAATAAAATACTAACAATAATATAATAACACTAATATAACACTAATATACCAATGATATTAATAATATACTAATAATAACAATAAAATACTAATATTATAATAACACTAATATACTAATAATATAATAATATACTAATAATAAATAAATATAAAATACTAATAATAATACTAATATAACACTAATACACCAATAATATAATTAATAATATACTACTATTAAATAATAAAATACTAAAATTAATATAATAACACTAATATAACACTAATATACCAATAATATAATTAATATACTAATAATAAATAACAATAAAATACTAATAATAATATAATAACACTAATATAACACTAATATAACAATAATATAATTAATATACTAATAATAAATAACAATAAAATACTAATAATAATATAATAACATTAAAATACCAATAATATACTAATAATAAATAACAATAAAATACTAATAATATAATAACACTAATATAACACTAATACACCAATAATATAATTAATAATATACTACTAATAAATAACAATAAAATACAAATAATAATATAATAACACTAATATAACACTAATATACCAATAATATAATTAATAATATACTACTAATAAATAACAATAAAATACTACTAATAATATAACACTAATATACCAATAATATAATTAATAATATACTAATAATAAATAATAAAATACTAATAATAATATAATAACACTAATATACTAATAATGTAATTAATAATATACTAATAATAAATATCACTAAAATACTACTAATAATATAATAACACTAATATACTAATAATATAATTAATAATATACTAATAATAAATAACAATAAAATACTACTAATGATATAACACTAATATACTAATAATATAATTAATAATATACTAATAATAAACAATAAAATATTAATAATAATATAACACTAATATAACACTAATATACTAATATAATTAATAATATACTAATAATAAATAACAATAAAATACTACTAATAATATAACACTAATAAAACACTAATATACTAATAAATAATAAAATACTAATAATAAATTACACTAATAATTAATATAATAACACTAATATAATACTAATAAATAATATAATAACACTAATAATATACTAATAATTAACACTAATAATATAATATAATAACACTAATAATACTAATAATAAATAATATAATAACACTAATAATATAATACTAATAAATAATATAACACTAATATAATACTAGTAATAAACAACACGAATAATACTATTAATAAATAATATAATAACACTAATGAATAATATAATAATACTAATAATTAATAACACTAATAAAATAATACTAATAATAAATAATATAATAACACTAATAATATAATAGTAATAAATAACTAATATAATACTAATATTAACATTAATAATATAATACTAATAAATAATATAATAACATTGATAATATAATACTAATAAATAATATAATTATACTAATAAATAATAAATAACACTAATAATATAATACTAATAAATAATATAATAATACTAATAAATAATAAATAACACTAATAAATAACACTAATAATAAATAACACTAATAATAATATAATACTAATAATAACACTAATTTAATAATAAATATTATAATAACACTAATAATATAATACTAATAATTAATAACACTAATATAATACAATACTAATGATAAATAACACTAATATAATACTAATAATAACACTAATAACACTAATATAATATTAATAATAAATAATATAATACTAATAATAAATAACACTAATATAATACTAATAATTAATATAATAACACTAATAATATAATACTAATAATAAACACTAATGTAATACTAATAATAAATAACATAATACTAATAATACATAATATAACACTAATAATATACTAATAATAAATAATATAATAACACTAATATACTAAATATAACCACACTAATATATTACTAATAATAAATAATAGAATACTAATAATATAATACTAATAATAAATAATATAATAACACTAATATAATACTAATAATAAAATACTAATAATAAATACCACTAATAATAGAATACTAATAATATAATAACACTAATAAATATAATACTACAACTAATAATAATAATAAATAACACTAATAATATAATACTAATAAAATATAATAATACTAATATACTAATAATAAATAACACTAATATAATACTAATAATAAATAACACTAACACTAATAATATAATACTACTAATAAATAACACTAATAATATAATACTAATAATAAATAACACTAATATACTACTAATAAATAACACTAATAATATAATAACACTAATAATATATAATATAATAACACTAATAATATAATACTAATAATAAATAACACTAATAATAACACGAATATAATACGAATATAATAACACTATAATAATACAATACTAAAAAGGATTTTAATATACTAATGTAATAACACTATTATAATATACTACTAAATAACACTATAATACTAATATAATAAATAACACTAGTAATACAATAATAAACAATATAATATTTTACTAATATAATACTAATATTATACTATAATAAAACTAATATAATAATACTAATAATATAACACTATAATAATACTATTATACTAATAATACAATACTAATATCATACTAAAGATACTAATATAATACTAATAATCTAATACTAATATTAAACTATTATATAATACTACTAATAAATAACACTAATATAATAACACCATAATGCTGATATAATAAATAACACTAAAATAATAATACAATACTAATATAATAACACTAATAATACAATGCTAATAATACTATAATACTAATATAATACTAATAATATAATAAAACTAATAATATGCTAATACTATAATAACACTATGATAATACCATAATATAATACTAATATAAAAACACTAATAATACACTCAGACACATTACTGGGAGTATTATTGCTGTGGAGCTCTGTTATACGCTCAGACACATTACTGGGAGTATTATTACTGTGGAGCTCTGTTATACACTCAGACACATTACTGGGAGTATTATTGCTGTGGAGCTCTGATATACACATTACTGGGAGTATTATTACTATGACGCTCTGTTATACACTCAGATACATTGCTGTCAGTATTACTGCTGTGGGGCTTTGTTATTGTTAAGACACCCCTGGTGTCTTTAAGAGAAACCGCCGTTTAGTTTACCTTCCCCTTTCGCAATATCAGTAATCCATTCGCATCAATTGTAATACACGAACCATAACCAGGGGAAGCGGTAATCTCCCGACCGGGATCCGTGAAAGGCTCCAAACTCCCGAACAGAAATCCACTAACTGCTGCTAGCCGCCGAACAACGATATCCACCAAGCGGCTTTCGGTTCCAATCAGGGCCGGCGCGTCCATAAGGCGGCACAGGCGGCCGCCTTAGGGCGCACGGGCACTGGGGGCGCAATATTTCAGTGACCGGCAGGAGGGAAGCTCTCCCTCCTGCCAGGCCACCATCTCGACCCCCGGCGCGGCAGTGCTGTGATCAGGTGCGCGAGGGAGCTCTAATCTCCACCCTCTGCTCCCTCGCGCGCTGCCTACTGATGCCGCGTGAGCCGGAATATGACGTCATCAGTAGGCAGCCCGCGAGGGAGCAGAGGGTGGAGATTAGAGCTCCCTCGCGCACCTGATCACAGCACTGCCGCGCGCCTCTCAGCAGCCCCAGGGACAGATCCATCATCCACACCAGCTCTCCAGGTAGGGAGGCTGGGTGGAAAATGTTTATTTATAAAATTATTAGTGAATGTATGTGATGTGTGTCTGTGAGTGACAGTGTGTGTGTGTGTGTCTGTGAGTGACTGTGTGTGTGTCTGTGAGTGACAGTGTGTGTGTGTCTGTGAGTGACAGTGTGTGTGTCTGTGAGTGACTGAGCGTGTGTCTGTGAGTGACAGTGTGTGTGTGTCTGTGAGTGACTGAGCGTGTGTCTGTGTGTGTCCATGAATGACTGTGTGTGTGTCTGTGAGTGACAGCGTGTGTGTCTGTGAGTGACAGCGTGTGTGTCTGTGAGTGACAGTGTGTGTGTCTGTGTGTGAGTGTGTGTGCATGTGTGTGTCTGAGTGACTGAGCGTGTGTCTGTGAGTGACAGTGTGTGTGTGTGTGTGAGTGATTGTATGAGTGTGTGTGTCTAAGTGACTGAGCGTGTGTCTGTGAGTGACTGTGTGTGTCTGTAAGTGACAGCATGTGTGTCTGAGTGACTGAGTGTGTGTGTATGAGTGAGTGATTGTATGAGTGTGTGTGTCTGAGTGACTGAGCGTGTGTCTGTGAGTGACTGTGTGCTTCGGTGTGTGTCTGTGAGTGACAGTGTGTGTTTGTTAGTGAGTAACTGTCTGTGTGTCTGTGAGTGATTGTATGAGTGTGTGTGCATGTGAGTGTATGAGTGTGTCTGTCAGTGTATGATGAGTGTGTTTGTCAGTGTATGAGTGTGTGTCTGTCAAATCAGTGAGAGTATGTTTGTCATTGAGTCTGTGTGTGACTATCAGTGTGTCTGTCAATGAGTGTCAATCAGTGTGGGTCTGTCAGTGTCAATGAATGAGTGTGTGTCAGATCAATGAGTCTGTGTCTGTCAGTGACGTCTGTGTGTTTGTCATTGAGTGTGTGACTGTCAGTGTGTACAGAGTGTAGTGGAGCAGAGCGCGGTACAGGAGCTTCTGTTTCCTGTACCTGGCCAGACTGACAGGAGGTGCTCACAGAGAGAGCACTCCCTGTCAGTCCGTCCGGGTACAGAAAACTGAAGCTCCTTTAGGGGATCTGCTCCGCTCGGCAATGCAACAATAGAGGTAGGAGGCACACACCAGGAAGTGTGACCACTAAAGGGGTGGGGGTGCACCAAGGGACAGGGAGGGAATGGGAGAGAAACACCAAGAGACAGGGAAAAAAGGGGGGAGGGGGAAAGGGGGGAGGGGAGAAGAACACTAAGGGACAGGGAACGGAAGGGACCACTAATGGTCGGGGAGGGGAGAGGGGCTGGTTAAGAGGCACATAGGTGAAGATTTTTGGGGGGGGGCGGAAAAATGCATCTTCGCCTATGTACCTAAAAATCCAAGCACCGGCCCTGGTTCCAATCAGCAGTCTCTAAGCACAAAGAAGAAATCCCCCCAATAAGGAGACAGAAGCTCCGCATTGAGGGTCAAACAGGATCTGGCTTTACTATGGGCTACCTGTCCGTATTTATGCAGGTCTCCCACTTGGTGGACACTCCCCTAGAGGACCAAATGGGAGACTGGAATTACAGATGGACATGGGGACATTTCAGACATACAGTTACAGTTTTTTCCCACAATGCAATAGGGTCTCCTCCCCTCTGCCCTGGAGATAATTGAGAAGTAATTCAATTATCTCCAGGACAAAGACAAATTGCCATCTTAGATATAAAACCAGAAAACACATAAAAATACATAATTTGAAATTAGCCGAACATTTCTTATTCACATCACATATCCCCTGGATCTGAGTGCATATTATTGGTGAATAGCACTCAGATCCCACACACATAGTTCAATCGCCATGGAGTCAAAGTTCTTACAGTCTTTCGGTATGCGATTGACTCCATGGGAGGGCTATCTGGGTTAAGTCTTTTCACGTGCTGTAAAACTCCCGAACGGCCGGTGTTCGTACGTTTTCGTGGAGGCAGCCAGGCGTCCCGTTGTTTCAGCGGTGTTCGGCAGAAAAAGTGTCCGTTTTTAGTTCCATGAAAATAGAGCTGAACACCGCTGGGCTTTCGTGTGTTTTAAAATGGCCGCTGCCTCGTGGTCGACATACGAACGATGACCACCCTGAATTCGGTTTAATTGAGAAGTGTCTGCGGTTAACCACAACGTTCTAATTGGGATCAATAGGTTAACCAGCAGCACACTTCTCTCCTGGGTGGCCATCCGTTCGGTAGTTTTGTTCGGGAAAAACAGTCATTCGTATGGCTGGGCTATAGGAAACAGCCATTTACACGAAAGTGCAGGAAACAGACGAATCCACCACAATAGTCAGACGAATGGTTCTGTCACAGTTATACACTCAGACACATTACTGGGAGTATTATTGCTGTGGAGCTCTGTTATGCACTCAGACACATTACTGGGAGTATTATTGCTGTGGAGCTCTGTTATACACTCAGACACATTACTGGGAGTATTATTGCTGTGGAGCTCTGTTATACACTCAGACCCATTACTGGGAGTATTATTGCTGTGGAGCTCTGTTATACACTCAGACACATTACTGGGAGTATTATTGCTGTGGAGCTCTGTTATACACTCAGACACATTACTGGGAGTATTATTGCTGTGGAGCTCTGTTATACACTCAGACACATTACTGGGAGTATTATTGCTGTGGAGCTATGTTATACATTCAGTCACATTACTGGGAGTATTATTGCTGTGGAGCTCTGTTATACACTCAGACATTAATGGGAGTATTATTGCTGTGGAGCTCTGTTATACACTCAGACATTACTGGGAGTATTATTGCTGTGGAGCTCTGTTATACATTAAGATACATTACTGGGAATATTATTGCTGTGGAACTCTGTTTATACACTCAGACACATTACTGGGAGTATTATTGCTGTGGAGCTCTGTTATACACTCAGACACATTACTGGGAGTATTATTGCTGTGGAGCTCTGTTATACACTCAGACACATTACTGGGAGTATTATTGCTGTGGAGCTCTGTTATACACTCAGACACATTACTGGGAGTATTATTGCTGTGGAGCTCTGTTATAACACATTACTGGGAGTATTATTGCTGTGGAGCTCTGTTATACACTCAGACACATTACTGGGAGTATTATTGCTGTGGAGCTCTGTTATACACTCAGACACATTACTGGGAGTATTATTGCTGTGGAGCTCTGTTATACACTCAGACACATTACTGGGAGTATTATTGCTGTGGAGCTCTGTTATACACTCAGACACATTACTGGGAGTATTATTGCTGTGGAGCTCTGTTATACACTCAGACACATTACTGGGAGTATTATTGCTGTGGAGCTCTGTTATACACTCAGACACATTACTGGGAGTATTATTGCTGTGGAGCTCTGTTATACACTCAGACACATTACTGGGAGTATTATTGCTGTGGAGCTCTGTTATACACTCAGACACATTAATGGGAGTATTATTGCTGTGGAGCTCTGTTATACACTCAGACACATTACTGGGAGTATTATTGCTGTGGAGCTCTGTTATACACTCAGACACATTACTGGGAGTATTATTGCTGTGGAGCTCTGTTATACACTCAGACACATTACTGGGAGTATTATTACTGGGAGTATTATTGCTGTGGAGCTCTGTTATACATTCAGACACATTACTGGGATTATTATTGCTGTGGAGCTCTGTTATACACTCAGACACATTACTGGGAGTATTATTGCTGTGGAGCTATGTTATACACTCAGACACATTACTGGGAGTATTATTGCTGTGGAGCTCTGTTATACACTCAGGCACATTACTGTGGAGCTCTGCGATACACTCAGACACATTACTGGGAGTGTTATTGCTGTGGAGCTCTGTTATACACTCAGACACATTACTGGGAGTATTATTGCTGTGGAGCTCTGTTATACACGCAGACACATTACTATTGCTATGATCGCTATATCGTAGCGCTGTCACAAACTGGTAGTTTAACGAATAGTCTGATCTGACAGTTTAGCGGACAGTGCAATTTGTGGTTTAGAGAATAAATCCTTCTGGATTGAATTATACCTATAGCGGACCATGGGTAACCCAACCGGTTACCTCCGCTAATCTCTTCCTTCAGCCGTTCAGGAACCACTTAGAATAAAAAAAGAGACTCATTTCCCTCCCAGTAACTGGACGAGACACAGCTGTGGGAGTACAACACAATTTTATTAAGCCACACACGGCTTTTATGCATAGCCCCATGCAATTTCGTCTTCAACACACACAAACCGGGGTTGTATCCAAGGATCCTCTCTACTTGGGAGCCTACACAATGTAACATTCTCCGTTCGCGAGGTTCCTGTGCTGAAACCTGCAAGGGAAGCGTCTCCTTTCGGGGTATGAATGCTCCCTCTAGTTGGCGTTCGTCAAGACGAAATGGCGGCCACACAGGGGAGCACTCATTAATTACTTCCCTTGTGGTTTCACACTTTTGTTGCAAGTGCGAACGTTCTAATTAATTGGTGGGAACATTCTAATGGGGCGCTGGGGTGGTCGCCGAATGGGTTCCGTTCGTAGGAACACTCCCGAACGGGAAAATTAGGTTATAGGACACAAAATCACGGGGAAACTAGGGGAAAACACACGAATAGGCAGTGGTTCTGCCACAATACCTTTAGTACAGAAACATCCAAAATTGTTAAAAATCTCACCATCCAAAATATGAAATTCTCCAAAATTCACTGGTTAGTCCGTAAATCTCCAATTCACATTTAGAGCAATCCATCATTGTGATCGTCCTTTATAGCACCATATACCCAAACTAACAGGGCCGGACTGGGAACTAAAATCAGCCCAATAATGCGTCGCGCCAGCATAGTGCGCTGATATAGAGGGTGAAAAAATAACTTGAAATTGAAAACTTACTCCAACGAAGGAACGCATATAGGGCTTCAAAATAAACAAAAGAGCGCCTTTATTTTAAGTAGACGTACATTTGCATGTAATCAATGTTTCAGTACAACTACTTTGGCCTATTAACCCCTTCAGGACCGGAGTGTCTTTGCGATGTTTGTGCGTTAAGGACCAGAGCTATTTAACACTTTTGTGGTGTTTGTGTTTAGCTGTAATTTTCCGCTCTCTCATTTACTGTTCCGATACAAATTATATATTGGTTTTTTCAGGACAAAAAGGGCTTTCTTTACATACTATTATTTTATCATGTCATATAATTTAATTAAAATAATAATAAAAAAATATGGTGGAAAAAAAACAAACACTTTTATTTTTACTTTTACTTAAAAAATCTTTTACTGATCTACAAAATCGAATGAAACAAACTGCTAAATATATTCAAAACGTTTATGTGTTTTTTTTTTGTGCAAGTTATAGGGCTATAAGTACAAGTAGGAAATTGCTGTTTTAAAATGTACATTTTTCAAATGTATCAATACTGACATTGTAACACTGTTATGTCATAAATTTCCAAAAAACACCCACATGTATATATTTTTATTAAAGTAGATAACCCAGGGTATTCATCGAAGAATATTTTGATACTTTCTATGCAGCCATTTTACCACAAACCTTTGTCAAACTTTGCATAGGTAGTTTATCTTTAAAATTTGTTCATATACATTGCAATTCAGGTATAAATTCACAGATTCCTTTAGGTGTCACTGCCAAACAACACCCCAATATGTGTTCAGCAACATCTCCCGAGTAGAGGGATACCCCCCGTGTCGGGTTGTTGGGGGGCTAAAAGGCCACATTTGGCATGTGCGCATATCAGTTTCCCAGCTTGGAATTTTGACATGTAGTCAACCTGCATGCATGTCCTATTTGGGACATTTTTGAAGTCGGCCAATGTATTTTACCCCCTTCAAACCATATATTTTTTAAAAGTAGACACGCATGTCTTTCACATGGTGGTATTTTAACACTTTCCATGCACTAATTCTACCACCAGGCTTTGTCAAACATTGAGTTAGTACATTTTTTCTCCGTTTTTTTCACACACATTGTACTTTAGGCATGAATTAACAGATCCTGTTATGTGTCACTGCCAAACAACACCCCGATATGTATTCAGCAACATCTCCTGCATACAGTGATAACCCTCATGCATAAGCTTGTCGGGTTTTTTGGGGGCTAAAAGGCCACGTTTGGCAGGTGCACTTATCAGTTTCCCAACTTGGAATTTTGACATGTAATCAACCTGCGCTCATGTCCCATTTGAGCCAATGTATTTTACCTCCATCAAACCATATATTTTTGAAAAGTAGACAACCCAGGGTATTTTAAATGGTGGTATTTTAACACTTTTCATGCACTGAATTCTACGACTAGCCTTTGTCAAACTTTTGGGTAGTAATCTTTTTTTGTTTCTTTGTCACACACATTGTACTTTAGGCATGAATTAACAGATCCTGTTAGGTGTCACTGCCAAACAACACCCCAATATGTTCAGCAACATCTCCTGAGTACAGTGATACCCCCCATGTATAGGGTTGCTGGGTTGTTTGGGGGCCAAAAGGCAACAATCAGAACTTGTACATGTCAGTTTTTCAACTTGATATATAGGTATGCTTGGTCTATCTTCAGTTTGACATATTTTTGCACCCCCCAGTTAATGTTACCATCATGAAAGTATATATAGTATATATTTTTATAAAGTAGACATCAAAGGTTATAGAAGATGGGGTGTTTTGACTTCTTTCCCCCAACCATTTTGCCCCCCAAAGAAAGTGTAGTGGTAATTTTTTAATTCTGGTTTTTATGCACACGTCATCTGGTTTTGGCCAGCTGGTTATGTGTTACTGCCAGAAAACTTGTTAGACCAAATGTGCAGGTAGCAAATGTACATTTAGCAGCAATCTTTAAACTGACTCCTGCAAATAGAATCTAACTGGAGATTTGGGGGAAGGAAACTGACTAACAAAAAATGACTGCTTTCCAAAGAAACAAAAAATAAAATAAAAATTCAGGAACACTTCTTACAACTGTTCTGTGTGGTACAGCTTGAAACATGTTCCTACACACAGTCCTGGTTTCGAAGGGCAATCAGGACAGTGAAAAGGGGTGTCTGTCCTTTTCCCTTTTTAAAACAGACCCGGCAACGTTTCTGGGGGGTTTTTTTTCTAGCAGTTGGCGGTAACTTAAAAATAAAATGTCTGGACTCAGCTTGCACCGTTGTTGGAACTTGTCCATCTCCATAAATTGTTAAAGAAATTATTTTCAACTGAAATTGGAGAAAGGTGGTTTTCCCTGGATTATTTTTTTTAAAAAGCAAAAATGAGTTGTGGGTTGCTATTTGCATCATATAGATAGCCACCTTTTTATACTATGCTTTGGTTTTTCGTAAAATAAGATATGGCTGCATCAGCTGATCAGCCAAATCAACACCCCCCCCCAGGTACTTATTATACGCCCTGATGCAAACCGGTTTGGACTCTACTCTGCCCCGAACAGAGACGTCTGACATGCGTTCGTCATGGATGGTGGTTAGCATGTTGACATCCTTCCTGTCCCTAAATTTTTGTGCAAGGACTTCAGCTTTGCAAAGTGCTTTACATTCGCCTTTTTTAATTTTGCCTCTATGAGAGATAGTGGAAAGTCTTTGGAATTTTTTCTGGCAGTGCCGCAGGCCAGTGTCTGTAAACCATAAACTGTTTTAAACGGACGGACACTACTATAAAAATTATCCACATAAAGGTGGTAACCTTTATTAAACAAAGGATTTAGTAGGTCCCATACAAGTTTCCCAATTCTCCCCAGAGAGTCAGGACAGCCAGGAGGGTCCAGTTGACCATCTTTCCCCTCATATACACAAAAGGCAAACGTGTATCCACTTTCGCTCTCGCACAGTTTGTACAGTTTTATGCCAAACCTAGAGCGCTTTGAGGGGATGTATTGTCTGAACCCTAATCTCCCTTTGTATTTCATTAGTGATTCATCTATGGATAATTTTGTTGGGGGATATAAATATCCAAATATTTGTCCTGAAAATGGTCTAGCAGTGGGTGTATTTTATAAAGTCTATCGTATTGGGTGTGATCTCTAGGGTGACAGAGGGTATTGTCACTGAAATGTAAAAATCTCAGCACTAACTCATATCTGGCTCTAGGCATGGTTTGGGAGAATACTGGACTAGATATTATTGGGTTGGTGCTCCAGTATGAGCGAATCGATGGCTTCTTTATAATCCCCATGAGCATTGTAAGAGCCCAGAATTTTTTAAGCTCTGGGACATCTGTGGAATGCCAGTCATGCTCCCTGACTATATAGCTACCTGGATTGTTATTAATAAATTGGGTAGCATACAAGTTAGTCTGGGAAGCAATCTCCTCCCAGATGGTATCCCCTAAAAATAGTTCTACATACTGCATTGGGGAGAAGCCATCCACATTAACATTAATGCCTGCGTTGGCACTAAAAGGGGGGATGTTGGGCTCGGCTAACTGTGGAGGTACCCAGTCCTCCTCCACATTCGGCGTAGCAGAGGAAGCACAGCTTCTTTCTTCAGCCAGCTCACACACAGATGACATGTCATCTTGACTAGACGTGTCAGAAAACTGACCTGGGTCAAAATCTGACGCAGTGTCAGTGGCGTCAGAGTCTGACGCCAAGAAGGCATATGCCTCCTGCAAGTTATACATACGCTGCATGTTTTACACACGACTAAAACAAATTACAAACACACAAATTTTTTTTATACTTTTTTTCTTAAAACAGACTAAACAGCAATCCCTAAACTAACTCCTGTCACAAAAATCTAATGGAGATTTGGGGGAAGGAAACTGACTGACCAAGACAGACCAAGACACAGATTTTTAAAACAAATTAAACCCTTTAAGGGCAAAAAAAAATACAGACAGTACAAATGCACTGCTGTAACAGATCTGGCAGGGAAGGGGTTAAAAGGGATTTTTTTTATTCACTTTAGATACTGTATAAAGCTCTGGAACACTTCTGCTGCAACAAACTATCACCATCTCTGTCTCTCTCGCCTCACAAAACGCTACAGAGGAGAGAGGGGCAGAGATCACTGTCAAAGTGAGTGTTTGTAACACCCACTTTGACAGCAGCCAATTGTGAGCGATCGCGGATCGCTCACACGCCGCAATTGGCTGTTACTATCTGCCTGGGATGTCTGGCAGATAGTTACAGTGTTAGACTGGCGGGAGCGATCTTTGATCGCTTCCCACAGTCCGTTTTACCGCTGACGGTCCTGAACCGTCAGCGGTCCTGAAGGGGTTAAGGACATTTTAGTAATGGGACTGAAATGCTGAATGTCTGCAGTTGCACAACTAAAAAAATGAAGTGATCTGGTTAATTTTGAAGTTCTATGGGTGCGCTCTTCACTTTGAATATGTTATTGTGCATGAGTATGCAACTAGCAACAAGACTGGGCCAATACGTGCTCATTACACACACACACACACACACACACATATATATTAATGACATGTGTGTGTATTATGCATATATAAATGTGTATGACTATATGTGTAAATACTATAGGCATTATTATATGTTACTAATACACACATCAATATACATGCATATATATATGTGTGTGTATTACTGTCAGGATCACATCAATTTACGTCTATTACCTTTACCTCGTTTAGTGTATCTTGTCTCCAATTGTCTCCTTTTTTTCTCTTACAGCGACCCTTGTGCATCTTTTACTTCATCCCAGTCCCTGTGTGTTTCTTTTTACCCTTCTCCAGCCTCTGTATTTCTCTTTCCCCCAGCCCCTTTTGTGTTGTTCTTAGCCCCAGCCACTTTGTCTCTTTCTCCCCTTCCAAATCTCATCTGTGTGTCTCTAACTCCAGACTCTGTGTGCCTCTTTCTCTTCTCCCAGCTACTCTGTCTCTTTTTCCCCAGCCCAACGTTGCCTCCCACAAATCTTGTGTCACTTTGTTCCCCTTCCCTACTGTATGTCTCTTTGTCCCCCAACAAACCTTCTGTGTGTCTCTCTTCCCCATCTCCTCCCTATGTCTCTTTCTTACCCCTCTGTCTCTTTGTACCCACATCCCCTGTGTCTCTCTATTACCCCATCTGTCTCTGAGTCCTCCCTTCTCCTGTGTCTCTCTATTACCCCTCTCTTTGTCCCTCCAACCCCTCTGTCTCTCTATTACCCTCTTTGTCCACCCTTCCCTGGTGTCTCTCTATTACTCCTCTCTTTGTCCCCCCCATCCCTTGGTGTCTCTCTATTACCCCATCTGTCTATGTGTCCCCCTTGCCCTATGGCTCTCTATTACCCCTCTATTTGTCTCCCCCTTCCCCTTCCCCTCTTTTTGTCTCCCCCTCCCCTCGTTCCCCTCTTTTTGTCTCCCCCCTCCCCTCGTTCCCCTCTTTTTGT
>OW240924.1:94068208-94084990 GCA_933207985.1 Pelobates cultripes | reverse complement strand
TCAGTAGATCATATATCTTTCGTTATCATGAAACATGCCCCCAAAAATCTATGACAATTTACAAATCAAATATAAAATGTTCATATAAATAGAGTAAACTAAAACCTTTTTTTAGTATGATCGAACTTTTTGCATTATACTTTCTGCCCAGAAGGGGGAGCTGTAGTTCTACAAACTAGTAATACTGAGACAATGGTTCATTGTCCCTGGAGTAGCTAATTTGAGTGATTTATCCATTAGATTATTCGAACTTCCTTTTCACCAATGTCTGAAAAGAGCATAATATTTAAATATAATATATCAGATATTCCCAACAGGGTGCATTTAATATCAATACAATGAGAGCAAACATGTATAATTATACCTTATATGATGTGATATTAGACCTATGTGATGGATATGTCATAAAACATATATTTAGAAGATGTTAAAACGTACCATAAAATCAAATTAAAAAAAATGTCATTAAAAGTAACGTTATTCTTGTACCTTTGACATATGATTCAACGGAAGTGTACGGGTCAGTTGTGTTATGGTGCGGATCTAACATCTGATTGTCAATGCATGCGAACGGGATCCAATAAGGGGTCTCTGGGAATGTATTTAAAGGAGGAAGTAATGTAAATGTTCCGAAATGATTCTACGCTCAGTCAGGTAACTAAACCACAGGGTCTTTGTTTGCAACTATTGTGATGTTGCAACACTAAACAAATAATTTTTTTGCAATCCATTTTTTATTTTTCTTTATCAAACATAGGCCTGGATTTTATATATTTTTGCATAAGCTTTTGAAATGATTTTTAAAATTTTGGGATAAACAAATAAAACAATTTTTTTTCAAAACATTAAAATATAAAAAAAACTATTTTTTCTTTTTATATATTTTTCTTGCATTTAATGATAGAAACACATGACAGCCTGAGGATTTAGTTGGGGCATTTGTTATAAGAATGTGCATTTAGCAAACATTGCACCACGTAGTCCTAGGTATCTGCACATCATATGATATGACCGGTACGAAACAAAAAAAACCCCAGACGAGAACAGATCTGTAAAATGCAGTGGGAGAGGAGGTGTCGGGGGGAGAGGGGTGAGGAGGAGGAGGGAGGGAGAGAGTTGTTTGATAAACATAAATAGGTGTTTAGCAATATGTAGGATCTAAGGTTACACACAAGACAGGGGGGGCGTGGGGGGGTGGACAGGTGTACAGAGACATGAGATCCCCTTGAGAAAGGCATCAAGTCAAAACGTTGGGACTTTTTCTCCACTCTCGGGTTTGTGTACCAAAGATAACATTTATGGGTTTCTAATTAAAACATGTCTGCTTTTATTTGCATTGATATTTCTATTGTGTAACGTTTGTCATTATATGTAGTGATATTTTCACATTCGTATTATGCACTTTATTTCTGCTTCTTTTTGCTGTATGGTGTATAAATATAATCCATTTTTGCATAGTGACTATGATGTGCTAATATTTTCTCTCTGTTTTATATTGTCTATTCTAAATAGGTAAAACTGATGCTCCGCTCCTGTTACAAAATGCCTTTTGTAAATGTTCCTTTAAATGACAAATTGCCCTGCTTCCCTGGATTATGGAGGAGCCTATTTGCCAGCCTCCTCCCCCAAGACTATGGACCGGGTGTGTATGGCTCTTTAAGAACAGTCTGTGAGCATATTGGGGCTTATGGACTTTTTATGGGACTGATGCTGGCCCTTTAAGCACCTTTTTGGGACAATGCCCCTTTAAGAAGGTGTCCCCAGACTTGTTTGGGACACTGCCCCTTTAAGCCTGTGTCCCCAGACTTGGTTAAAACTAAGAACCTAACAGAATTGCACCAGCTTTCTAGGACAACATTTAGACATATAACTGTACAATCTAAAGTGGCTAGCTTTGCCACAATAATGAGTCCCTAGGTCCCTGCACCCCTGACTATCCGGGTATGATCTCCAAGAGTAGGCCCTAGGCCCAGGAAAGTGAATTTGATAAATGAAGTCAAAGCATCCCTTTAGCCTGGAGTCCCGTGGACTCATAGTGTTCTCTAAGACGTAAAGCCACTTCACTCACAACAGGACTTCCAGATAGCAGATATAACGAAACACAGACCTAGCTTCAATCTTCCGGTTTGAGAACGTCGGCAGCCATATCCAAGCCTGCTACCCATCCTGAGTAGTACTCCAGTGGTAGGTTGCGTCCTGACTTGTGGCGTCCGTGTAGGAGTAGGGGACACACATCATTCCTTTATAGAGTAGGTATCCTTGCTGACAGTTGAATTGGTGGGTTAGCGAGAAACCCCAGTACGGTTCCCATGAGGGATTTAGGGTATAGAAGGAGGGCCCTCCAAGAATGTTCCCAGAGCAGTGGAGGTAGTCCAGTCATCTTATTCCAAGATTGTTAACGACCAGTGAAAACAAGTCGATCGAGGACTCCGGTCTTTCCATGCAATCCATGCGTACGGCGTAGCTGCAGACCGGGCTGTGGGCCTTCCCTAGTCTTTTTACCCAAGCATGGCAGTGCACATTTGCTCTATGAAGGCCTCAGGCTCTCGTGTCACCTTGACATGGGAAAGAACTGTCTGTGCAGTTCGTTTGCAATGGTCTGCATAACCTGAATGGAGTGCGATTGCTTGTCTGATTATACTGACACCTGCAATCTTGCAAAAGCTGATGCTCAACCCTTAGCTGTACCGTCTCCAGGAGTACATCCAAAGGAATGTTATAGGGTCACCAAAAAAATGGAGCAATCATGGGGGCTGAACAGCTCAAAAAGCTGGTCAGCTCAAACAGTCCCTATACTGTCCCATAAGGGCTCCGGGACGTGTGCAAACAAGCGGGAAATCACTCCCAGTAATACCTCTGTGAGTCTTTCTCGCGTGGGATACAGTGGCCGGATCGAGTAGGATCATATAGGAGGTAAAAATAGAGGAATCCGGTCTAAACCTGTATACCCTGCATGATCAGGTAGACCTCTAAAGCAAAATTGGTAGCACGGTCGTAGATCTAGAGGAGGGGTTCTCTCCCCTTGCCCAGTTGTTATGGAGCATTGCCTCCCTTGCGTACCGGTGAGGTACTATACCCCTGTACCAGAGCCGAATCATCAGCGGTGAACTCGGTATGTGGTACGCACCTCTATATTGGATTGAGAGCAGGAGGGACGCCCTTCTATGCAGTCATCATTGTCCTGTACAGGTACAAGCCTGTGTGATGAACAAATGGATGACACCGTAGTGTATTGATTGTATGAGAGGGAGCTGCACTCTCTAATAATGTAGTCGAACTCCGTGTTAGCATCCGGCTGATATCATGAGTGGGCCGCACCCATTAATAGCAAAAGTTAGAGTCTACCTCCGTGTCCATTTCCTTCTATGAGAGTGTGTCACACTCGAAGTATGTCCTCTGTATCCCTCTCAGTATCGGGCTGATGTTGAGGGAGGGCCGCACCCTCTAATAATGAAGCAGTGTCTGGTTCAGTATATGAGAGGGGTCCGCTCTCTACTTGTGTAAATAAAAATATCGGTCTCGGAGATGGAGGGCCGCACCCTCTAGTAATCCAAACTAGAGTCCATATCAGACCTGCGGGGTTCAACATCTAATAACAATAGCATAGGACTTGGATATCGAGGAGGGTCCCTCTCTGGCCATGAGACCTTTCTCTGAATCCCTCACCTGAGATCCACTGGTAATAAACCAGACCGATGGTAGACGGAGTAGTATACACCCTCGGGCCGTGTCCATCTTAAATTAAAAAAATGGACAATGAGGGAAAGCAACCTTTGGATCCCATGCACGCGTGCGGGATCCAGGATGACCATCGGCAGTCTGAGAAAAACTGGAGACGGTCTCCGCAATCCACGAGGGTTTCTTAAGTCAGGCCTCTCGACGACCCGAGCGATAGGAAAAAGGAAGGCACGAAAAACAAAACGATAATAAAAGTAGATAAGGGTAAATACATACCTCGGAGAGAAGGTAAATAACAGGCCGGAAAGAAAGTCAAGAAAGCCCAACTGAACAGGGCCAGGAGCTAATCTGACGCAGGAATAACTACCGATATCTAAGATGGATACCAGAAGGCAGTTAGAGGGTTAGTTGCTAAAGACAAGGGAACACGGTGTCCCCCTGTTGGGGTCTGAGTACTGGTCCCTGCCTGTGTGAAATTCTCTATGGGGCTGTGCCTCCGCCGGGCTTGTGTGCCCGGGGTGTTCATAAAAAACCTTGCACTTCAGGCATGAGGTTTTAGGGCCTTGACCCTTCCCACCATATATCCATGTCAATAGTGGGTACTAAGTTTTCCTCAGTGATATTCCCCAAGGTCTGCGGCCAAAGGGGTTCGGCACCTATAGAACAGGCCAACAAGGGCACTGATAGAGCAGGCCCGTCAGAAGGGCACAGGCCAATCAAATGGGCACAGACATAGCAGGCCAATCCACGGGGCACAGACATAGCAGGCCAATCAATGGGGCACAGACATAGCAGCCCGTGATAGGGGCATAGACAGAGCCGGTCGTACACGGGTGTAGCGTTCCGACAGCCAAAAAGGCCCATCTGTGTGGGTAGAGTCCCCTATATATATGTGCAATGAAACAGGGAAACTTTGGGTGGAATACTTTAATATGCAAAACCCACTTGCAGTGTAGAATTTGTTTATAACAGTATTTTACATAATACCTCTGGATTAAGTGCTATTATGTCTCCAGTCGAATATAACAGATGTTTCAGCCACTGGTGCTGAATATTCTATAACACTATACAGGGAACTGGCAGATCTGTAAAGTTTGGTCAAAGACAGAGGTATCCAAACTGCAGGAATCTCAGAGCAGTACAGGGTGTACTGCCTATAGCCTATCCTACAGCCAAGCAAAGGAATATATATATATAAATATGGCGTCATCTTGAGCTATAGATTAACCCTGAACAGGGTGGAGGGGCCCTCATACATGGGCGTAGGAACCCCCAAAAATCTCGGGGGGATATCATTTTTACTCGCCGGGTATATTTTTATTCCGTAAACTAGGAGTTGTTTATCCCATTGTACAGCGCTACGGAATTTGCTGGCACTATATAAATGATAAAATAATAACATGAAAGGGTCACTACAGGGAAGGGGATTTACTTACCCAGATACAGCGCCAGGATCCTCCTGATGCCGCGCCCCCTATTTTGTCAAAATGATGAAATAGGAGGGTGCGAGCAGGGAGCAATAAAACACTTCTATTCAGAAGCACATGCGCAGATACTTCATAGGGCGGCATTCATGTCTCGACTAGGAAGCACCTCTAGTGGCCATCTGAGTGTCCACTGGAGGTATTCCTCATCAGTAATGTAAATACTGCCTTTTTACAAAATGTCAGTGCTTACATTAAAAAGCCTGCAAAGACATGCTATAGACACCAGGACTACTATGTTTAGCTGTTGTGGTTCTGGCGACTATAGTGTCCCTTGAATATAGAGGGGAAAAAAAGAATCATCACAAATGTAAGAAATAAAATGTCTGTATCATTATTCTAAAAATTATTTTAAAAAAATAAAAAATATGCAGATTCCTAGCTTAATTTTTAGCACGACATATGACACAAACATTTTGTACTTTGCAGATTACTTTTTATATTTTTTTATACATATACAGATTGTGTAATACTGCCCCTGATTTAGGGTGACCACATTTCCTAACTGCCATTCAGTGACACTTTCAGAAATGCATTCCATACATTTTACTACCCGTCTCTACCCCTTCCATTTATATTAGAACCCCACCTACCCCTTCCGTGAATATTAGAACCAACCCTACCCCTTCCATGCACATAAGAACCCCACCTACCCCTTCCATGCATATTAATCTCCTACCCCTTCCATGCATATTAATACCCCCCTAACCCCTTCCATGCATATTAGAACCCACCCTACCATTTCCATGAATATTAGTACTCCCCTAACCCATTCCAATTATTTTTCTACCTTCCCCATCTCCCCCATCCATATTAGTAGCCCCCCCTACACCCTTCCAATTATTTTTCTACCTATCCCTCTCCCCCATCCATATTAGAAGCCCCCCTAACCCCTTCCAATTCTTTTTTTACCTCCTTCCAAGCATATTAGAAGCCCCCCTAACCCTTTCCAAATATTTTTCTTCCTCCCCCTTCCTCCCATCCATATTAGAAGCCCACCTAACCGCTTACATTCATTTTTCTACCTCTCCCCTCCCCCCTTCTTTAACCCTTCCATTAATTAACACTAAAAATGCTCAGGCAGCTGTTTTTTTTTCTTTTCAGAGGTGACCAGCTCTGCTCTTCCCCCTACAAACTGTTGTCCCCCCCTTTTACCTGACATAGCAGGGGGACGTCTGGCTTGCGCAGTGTCAGACTGAGCGCCGGGTAGTCATGTGACACCCGGCGCTCCTGCGCGGAGGGGGAGGTGCTCCCCTTCCCAGTCTGCAGTGCATGCGGTTCCCTGATGGAGCCACCCGCGGCCAGTAGAGCTGGGGGGGATTTCTCTATAACCTGTCCCCCCCGCATGATTTGCTGGGAGGGATGCGTCCCCCCCTATCCCCCCGGTTCCTACGCCCATGCCCTCATATGCTGTAAAAAGGCTCCGGCCGTGATCTGAATCCGGCCTTGATACACAGAAGGGAAGAAAGCCCCTCAAACAGACCTCCAATGAGAAGGTATACATGGGGGAGGGGCCGCGAGCGGTCGCACCCTCCCCCGCCCGGTCAGACACACGCGGTCCGCGGGCGGAGGCGGGCGCGGCGAAGCGGCCATGTGGGAAAAAAGATCTGGCCGCCGGGTACTCATGCATGCTCACAAGTACCCCTGCGGCCGGAAAAAAGCACATGGGACTGCCAGAGATGAACTCCACGGTCCAGGAGCTCGGGGGATCGGAAGGAGGTAGATACCGTCAGCCAGGGCCGACACCAGAAATTTTGGGGACCCTGACAAAGCACAAGGTCTGGGTCCCCCACGCCTCCCCCCCTCCCGGCCGGCCTCCCCCCGCAATGAATGCAGTGTGTGTGTCAGTGTAATGAATGCAGAGTGTGTGTTAGTGCAATGAATGCACTGTAACAGCTCCCTTCAACGGCCCGCGCCGAGTGAGTGCTAATGCGCATTAAACCCTTCTCATAGGAAAGCATGGGGAAAAAATCAGATGCTGGAGGTCCTCATGCAGAGGGTGAGGACATCCACCATCAGATACAGGGAGCCCTCTAGTGGCTGTCTGGTAGACAGTGCTGCAGTGTAAACATTGCAGTAACTCTGGAACTGCAATTTAAAAAAAAAAACACTCAGGAAAATGCAGTGTTTACATTGCTGGATAGGTACACCTCCAGTGGCCATCACTCAGACAGCAGGGAGGCACTGAACTTTCCTCACAGCGATGTATTGATTTAATGCATTTCTATGATAAAATGCTAATTGGGAGCCGAGCCGACAGGTCGCATTCACTAAGAGCTCCGGGCATTTTCAGCACAAAATACTGACAAAAGCGACAAAATTTACCCCCAACTTGTAAAAACAAAGCTGAACTCACCTGGCAAGTTCGGCAGCAATGGGCAGGAAAAACAAAAAACAAAAACCAGAACAGCCCCGACCTGGCACAAGCATTGGGGATCTGTGGCGGCGAGCACATGGCATCCTTGAGCCCAACATGGCCACCTATATCGATGACAACGAGGACATCCAGACTGATGTGGCAGACATACGAAAGGATATCCAGGGCCTGACAGGCCGCATGGGAAACTTGGAGCAAGACTCCTATAACCACACATGGCAAATAACCGTGATACAACAGTAGCTAAAATCACTGCAACAACAGCACCTAACTATGGAACAAAAGATGGCGTCAATGGAGGACTCGCGCCGCGGCCAAAACATCAAGATAAGAGGCATAACAGACTCGGTCCCAGACACTGAACTACCACACTTCCTGAAGCGACTGATGAGCAACATACTCCCACCGAAGCAGGCTAAGAGAGTATGCCTAGATGGTGTGTTCATGTATGTACGTAGTGGGGAATCGTGATGCAGCCTAGAACAAAATCCAACCCCATTCAACCCCCCCCAATAACGACAGACCACTTAGTATGGATGAAACAGGCCACAGCATTTATTATCACAAACTAAATTACTGCATAACACATCCATAATTTTATTTATTAAATCTCTTCTTTTCTGTAACCAAAACGTTAGACATAAATAAGCATAAATTAACATATATACATATATAACTCCACCCATAGTGTTATACAGTGACCCAACCGTCCTTGCCAATAAACATAGAGTGGTTCCTAATCACCACTCTCTCTCACCTCCCCCCTCGTCATAAAATCATATCTTTCCAATGCCTGCCATCAGCCGACTTTACCCACGCTCGATGGGCACGAGACCTCAGGCAACCTAAAGTTTAACCTTTGAAGCAGGGGAGGTTTGAGACCTTAAAAAACTTGTTCATCTCATTCCATATACTTAAACGTAACCTCAAACTCAATTGGCAAGGACATCCCCCCGGCTAGCTGTGACGAAATATACTATAGGGTGGGCGGGAGGGAAGCTGTTTGCTGGCCCGAATCCCAAGTGGCACTGAGGTAAGACCTCCCCCACACTAACTTACACAGAACATAATCACACCCACAGACTCTTTCCCTACCAATCCCATGCATCTATCCCCACACTCCTACATGTGCCCTTGTCCGCTTAGCTGCGCTATCTCCCCAGGGCCTTGTATGTAGGTAGTGGGGAATCGTGATGCAGCCTAGAACAAAATCCAACCCCATTCAACCCCCCCCAATAACGACAGACCACTTAGTATGGATGAAACAGGCCACAGCATTTATTATCACAAACTAAATTACTGCATAACACATCCATAATTTTATTTATTAAATCTCTTCTTTTCTGTAACCAAAACGTTAGACATAAATAAGCATAAATTAACATATATACATATATAACTCCACCCATAGTGTTATACAGTGACCCAACCGTCCTTGCCAATAATCATAGAGTGGTTCCTAATCACCACTCTCTCTCACCTCCCCCCTCGTCATAAAAATCATATATTTCCAATGCCTGCCATCAGCCGACTTTACCCACGCTCGATGGGCACGAGACCTCAGGCAACCTAAAGTTTAACCTTTGAAGCAGGGGAGGTTTGAGACCTTAAAAAACTTGTTCATCTCATTCCATATACTTAAACGTAACCTCAAACTCAATTGGCAAGGACATACCCCCGCCACAACCCCGCTGTTTTACACCTAAAATCAGCGGGGGACCCCACCACAACCAGCCATGGCCTGTTCCACCACTTCTTGCAGCGCTAGATCAGCAGAGGCCAAGTCCGACCTCCAGCAAGCGCACCCCACTCTACGTGAAAACCAGGCCACATTTGGCCAAACCCAAAAGGCGAACTGGAAGTGTTTATGTTTTATATATTCATTTTGCCAGTTATGTATTTAGTCATTTAGTTATGGCCACCACAAACCTAGAAACCCATCTAGTCTGATGACCGACGGCAGCGCACCAGGGCACTCACATTGCGGAGTGCACTGCCAACAGAAAAAAGGGGCGATAGGCACAGCCTAGCCCCTGAGAACGTCGGGGAAGAAACGTAATGCGTAACATGTCCAGATCGAAGAGAACCCAAGTCCTAAACCACCACCGGCCCATGTCATTCCACCCAGGGATGACAAAACCCCTGGTACCCCATGAGGCGGGGCAGCTGACCCTGTATGAGGAGGAGCCACACCCCTTTCACGTAGCCGGAGCCAGACCACCGAACCTCCGCCCCAGAAGGAGGAAGATCCAACCACTCGCCCCTGCCTCCCTTTCCAAATTACCCACGAAAAACCCCGCCCTCCCCAGTCCGGGGGGGGGGAGGGGGAGAACCGTAAACGCGGAGATAAATCCAAGCAGAGACCAGCAAGGCTAACCCAAGGAACCCACCACCCTGACTCCCACCATTCGAGCCCTCTGAGCCATCGGCGCAGGAACGCCCAGCCTGGCGGTGTCCGTAGCCGCCCCAACCAAATTAAATGCCCCTTGAAAACCTCACCATCCTTATCCAGGAGTCCGAGCCGCCAAGAGGAACACCCCAACTAAATGGACGCGGGGGTGGAAAACCCATCTCCGAGAACCAAACAGGGGAGGAGGCCGAACAATCCAAGGGACGGAACAGTACTCCCAATGAAAAACAGGCCAATGACGGAACCCTGCACCGCCCCCGATCGGAACGGTATATTACAGACCATCCTGGAAACCCATTACAGCATGGCAGGAGCCCCAACCATCACCCCGTGCATCCCACCAACCCCAGGAGAATGCAGAAAGTCAAACCCGCGACATCCAAGAATTGAACAGATTCAATCGATGAAACAACCAAACTCAAACCAACCTACCCTTCCCAACGACAACAGCCATCGAGCTGCGAAACCTGAAGGAAGTCCGTTCCAACGCTCCCTCAACTCCACCAAAACACCCTCCCACTTGCCGACTACCGTAACATGAACGGGAAGCTGAGCCCCGCTAATCGCAGAAATCGCCCCCAACGCCCGCAATAGACGGAACCAAACATGTAGATGAGCAGACCAATCCCGGGACCCAAAAGGAAAACGTACCCAACCGTCCCGAACACTCCAACCTTACTGGAGCGGGCCCCACACCGCCCTAGAGATCGCCCACAGACCAGCTGCAGCAGACCGTCGGACCAAGGGACCACACCTCTACTGCCTTACAAATGGACCCCGTGACACCACCACCTGAAGTAGGCTCGATAATGAACAAGACAGAGAATCGGCCACCAAATCGGCAACAACCGGACAAAAACCTTGACCAGCCGCCTCTAGACTCAAATAGCACCGAGCCAGAGTACCAAAGTACCACCGGGGTATAGGGTACTGTCACATGTGAAAAACAGCCAGCAGCACCCCACGATGGTCCCCAAGGAAAACCCCCCCACCCGTTCGTGAGCCGGGTAACCCATGCCTACCATGCCACCAGAAAGGGGGGACCTCCAAGAACACCAGAGTCCGCCAGAGCCAGCGTATTGGGCAAGAGACAGCACCACCGAGAGCCCAAATGGCCCAAAACCCCAAAACCTGCTGCGGCAGGCAAAACCGTTGGAAGCCAGCGGAAAGGACACAGGGGGCCAGATTGCACAAGCCAGTGGTAAAGGAGGCCCAGCAGGAACCCCCATACAGTCCCAAGGGCAACCCCAATAGGCAAAGCCCAGCGTACCCAAGAGAGACCACGGGTAGCGCAGCCAAAACCCACAACGCCCCTCCAAACCACCGACGCCTCCTGCCTGACGCCCCAAAACCGCAGCCAGGGGCACCGACGTTCCCCTTACAGGAATTGATCCCACTATCCAGGAGACAGGAGCACAAATCCCGACCCACGGAGAAGGCCTGGGCCCCGGAACTCCGAAACTCCAAACAAAACACTACCCCAAGAAAAACACTGCAGCAGCAGAGTGCGCACATGCGACACTGACGGCCCCACACATAAGCGACATCGGGAGCAACTTACATGGAGGCACTTTAGCCACCTAATCCTGACCGTCAGAAACACAGCCCGGAAACCACACCTCGACGGGCGTACCGGCAGCAAGGCCCCAGGGCCCCGCAGCCCCACCCACGCAGACCACTGCGCCGAGCCACCAACTCAAACCCAGCCCTCGGAAGGAAGCGACAACCGAGTAAATAAGGAATCGGGGGATATCAACCCCGCTCCTCCATGGGCACCACATCCCAACGGGGGGACCCGCAGAGCGGACTCCAGGGGCACCGTAAACGAGCGGGAAGTAAGCTAGGCGAGCGTGCGTGGTAAACTGGACCCGCACCACCCGAAGGAGCTCTCACATGGACTGAGGGTCCCGCACCAAGAGCAACCAAGTCCCCATCCCAACAGATTGCAGAGGCACCAGGCGAGTCCTAAGCAAAACCAGAGGCTGAAGCCCATCCGGCCCCGGGCCAAGAAGGGTTGCACCGCCACGAAAGCGCAAAACGTACCTCCACCAACCCAGCTCCTCCCAGGGACGATATGCGTCCCGGAAGTGTCCTGACCGCAGAACCACGCAGTGCATTCTCGGGGAGCCCTCTCCCCGACCATGCTATCCAGAACACAGGGTGCATTTGAATATGCACCCTGGGGCGCAACCGACCACAGCATGCTCCCCATGACCCTCCTGGAGCCCCTAATGTCCCTCTTAGCCAAGGGACCCCCGTGGCAGGAGGGAACACACCTGTAATAAAGCCCCTTCCCCCATATGCTCCCTAGTAGTGCGCGCAAGCCAAGCGGGCCATATTAGCTCAGCAACACCCAGAGTCATGCGAACCTGGGAGGCACCGCCGGCGCTATCCGCTGCGCCAGACACTGGTACCTAACAAATGAGACATACTGAAAACGAAGGGGGGGAAAGCGCTGTCCTTGTACCCAGACTTTCCTCGTTCATATATATATATATATATATATATATATATATACACACTTTTTTTTTTTTATCCCTTTTGTCAATTTTTCACTTATATTTTTTATTATGTGGATTTTTTTTTTTTGTTTTTTTTGGGGGGGTTTGATCATCCATCACCGTGTACTTGACAGTTAAATCACAGTTGTATGTTCTGTTATCTGGCTGTCGTTTAATTCATTCCATGCGGTAATTGACACAAATTTATTTTCTGTACTGCAAATTACTTTTTTTTTTTTTATATATATATCATTGTTGTATTTTTTTATTATTTTTACCGTGCTAGGAGGTAGGGATCGACCGATTATCGGTTTTACCGATATAATCGGCCGATATTCGGTATTCTCGGCAATATCGGTATCGGCCAATTCAGATACCGATATTGCCGATAATACCTCCTAGGACCGCCAGGCTCATTACAAGCCCGGCGGTCCTGGGGGGGCGGAGAGCAAGCGCTTACTCACCTCCCAGCAGCTCCCCAGTGCAACTCTCGCGAGACCAGCGGCCGTCAGAGCGTTGCCATGGATCACCATGGCAACGCTCCGCGCGACACGCTGGCCGCGAGAGTTGCACTGGGGAGCTGGAGGAGCTGCTGGCAGGTGAGTAAGCGCTTGCTCTCCGCCCCCCCAGCTCAGCCAATACCACCAGGGACTGTCATATCCCCCCTCCCTGGCCAGGCAACAAGCAGGGAGGGGGGACAACAAAAATAAATAATAATTAAGTAAATATAATTTTTTTTTTTAATAATTTAATAAAAAATGCCCCCTCACACACTGCATTATATACACATACACTACACAAACACACTGTGTATATAATGCAGTGTGTGTTTGTATAGTGTGTGTGTGTGTGTGTTTGTATACAATGCACACAAATACACACACTGCATTATATACACACACACACTATACAAACACACTGCATTATATACACACACTATACAAACACAAACACACTGCATTATATACCCACACTACACAAACACACACTGCATTATATACACACACTACACAAACACACACTGCATTATATACACACACTACACAAACACACTGTGTATATAATGCAGTGTGTGTTTGTGTAGTGTGGGTATATAATGCAGTGTGTGTTTGTATAGTGTGTGTATATAATGCAGTGTGTGTTTGTATAGTGTGTGTATATAATGCAGTGTGTGTTTGTATAGTGTGTGTATATAATGCAGTGTGTGTTTGTGTAGTGTGTATATATAATGCAGTGTTTGTGTAGTGTGTGTGTGTATATAATGCAGTGTGTGTGTGTGTATATAATGCAGTGTGTGTATATAATGCAGTGTGTTTATTGTAATGTGTTTACATATAATGCACTACACAAACACACTGCATTATATACACACACTATACAAACACACACACACTCTGCATTATATAAACACACTACATTCACTATACACACACTACACAAATACACACACTCTGCATTCATTATATACACACACACAATTTTGCATTTAGTATATACAGCATTCACTTTACGCACACTACCCACACACTACACAAACACTCTGCTTTCATTATATACACACTACACTAATACACACTGCATCCACTACACACACTAGACGAATACACACTGCATCCACTACACAAACACACATTGCATCCTCTACACACACTACACAAACACACACTGCATCCACAACACACTACACAAACACACACTGCATCCACTACACAAACACACACAGCTCCCCTGTCACACTGCATCCACTACACGTGGCATGTCTATTTTGTGCATTTACCTTTAGAAATAGTTTTTATTTTCCAAAATGGTAAATGTACAGAATATCGGCAAATTATATCGGCTATCGGCCTGAAAGTTCACAGAATATCGGTATCGGTATCGGCTCTGAAAAATCAATATCGGTCGATCCCTACTAGGAGGACCAGACTGAACAACGAAGGAACAACGTATGCACGCGAAGCGCTAAAAGAGGGGGGGAAAGTACTCACCAGACGCAGAAGGACGAGGCAAAGAAACAACAGTACCAGCATCCATAAAAGACAACAGCTGTGATCCAGGCGCCACCTGCTGGACGGGTCCACGAACTGCAGCAGATTCCAAAGAAGAGAGCAGTGGAGAAGAGGAGAGCCCACGCCCCAGAGGAGACGGCCGAGGTAAGTGACCAGCAGGGGGGGGGGCAGCTAGATATGATACCGGAGAAACTGACGGAAGCAAAGCACAGAGGGATGGACACAGGTTTCTTCAGGAAGGAAGAGATTCTTTATTGGATCACCGATCGGGACTCAGTGGGACTAATGTCACCAAAAATACAGCAAGTTCTGAGCCCTGAACAATAGTGCAGGCTCCCTATATAGGCACATAACTCCTCCCATATTAAGCTCCACCCGCACATTCTCTTGACCAATCATTACAAATAAGAATTAACTTCCTGCTTGACCGCATGGCTTGTCCAGCACAATGGAGGAGGGGAATACTACATCCTATATTCTTGCACATGCTCCGTACACTACTGATCGTATCTTGCCTCGTGCAACCAACTGATCGATACGTCAGCATATGCACGTACACATGCCACGTGGTAATCTCGGCCTACTAAATTTATTTTTACCGAGATTCCACCACATTCCCCCCTTTGATGCCTCTTGATATTTTACAATTACTTGAGGCATCACTTAACCTTGGTTTGCATACACCACAAGTTACCTTTGAACCAGACCAGACTTATCCTATGATGTGAATCTTCAACACTCGTCTTCCTGCATTGGTTCTCCCTGACCTAGAGCCTTATATTTATAAATTGCCATTATCTGTGCAGCAGCCTTCCTCTCTGCTATATTTTCTATCAGGCTTTGCACAGACCTAACTACTAAGGGTATAAGACACGGCAGGAGTAGACACAACATTAAAATCAGTAGGACTCCACCTACCACTGCCTTAAGCCCTCCAAACCACTCATACCAGCTACCAAACCAACTACTTGGATTGTACCCTTTCCATACCTGAGTAGGCACATGCGCTAGTTTAACCATATGGCTAGTAAGCTCAGCTATTGCTTGCCCTTCGTCATCTATTTGAAGACAGCAATTGCTCAGGTTAAACTTCCCACATACACCTCCCTCTACTGCCAAAAGATAATCCAAGGCTAATCTATTTTGGTAAACTGCTGTCCTCATCCTGGTATTATGCTTCGCTAGAAGATTGAGCGCTTGTGATGTCTCGTTAGTAATGATCTCAACCACCGCCTGTAACCTTATAATGCGGTTGAGCATATAAATAGGGGTTCTATAACCAAAGGTACCATCCTCTGCCCACGTGGCTGGCCCATAATAATCTATAATACGCTGGGGAGGCCATTCATTATCTTCCCAGGCACCTATCTCTATGGGTCCCCTTTTCTTCCTATGATTCACATCATACACTTTAGCACCTAAAGTCTCACCTGTTTCAATAGGCAACAAGAAGAAGGATGGTTTTAACATACCCAACACACATGCCCCTTCCCAGTCCTGTGGTAACTCCGAATAGGCCTTCTTACCACAGATCCAGTACAAATTCGCTGGGGCTCTCCAGTTAGATGTGATGGATAGATCAAACCATACGTCCTTTAAATTGGCATATCTTGCAAGCGGGTTAGATGGTTCTGAGACATTTGAAGCCGACCACCAAGTTGTATTCTTTGTATCATCATCATAAGCTTTTTGCCCTAGACAAGTTAATTCTCCTACAGAAGTATTATACATCATTCCTTTCCTCGCTATGCAAACATAACCTATGATGGAGGTCTTCAATCTCCACTCAGATTTACCTCTAACACTCATATGATAGTCGGCTTGTGTAGATATTAATTGGTCAACTGCCTCAGAACCGGACATTACCTCCTTTGCTTCCCAAGGCCATTGGTCTCCCATGTTAGTACCTCCACACACATAGCAGTTGGTAACATTAAGACTACCGGCAATACTCTCGGCTAAATCAATGAACAAGTTTTTAGCATTATGGGGGATCTTATTATCTATGCTCATCTCTTCATAAAAGGAATGGTATACTTGATGAGTTTGGGAGGTTACCGTATCAGTCTCTATCCCTATAAACAATATTGTCCCAGGGTCTAAACCCGTCCCATATATTTGAAACCCAAATAAATTACCATATTTATCTAAGAACTTGTCAGGGTTATTTATAAGTATATGGATTGGATTGCATTCCATAGACTTACAATATGGATCAGTAGACAACTTAGTCACAATCATGTCCTTGTCTGCTGTCTGTCCCCAAGTCGCCCACCCCACACAAGACCAATATGGGCAGAAGATCTCTATTTGGGCATCTTGG
>OW240924.1:94039347-94051466 GCA_933207985.1 Pelobates cultripes | reverse complement strand
ATCACTTTATAACTACAATCACTCTCACTCTATCACTTTATAACTATATCACTCTCACAATTACTTTATAACTATATCACTCTCACTCTATCACTTTATAACTACAATCACTCTCACTCTATCACTTTATAACTATATCACTCTCACAATTACTTTATAACTATATCACTCTCACTCTATCACTTTATAACTATATCACTCTCACAATCACTTTATAACTATATCACTCTCACAATCACTATCTCACTATCACTCTCACAATCACTATCACTATATCACTTTATAACTACAATCACTATCTCACTCTATCACTATATAACTATATCACTATATTACTATATCACTCTCACAATCACTTTATCACTCTCACAATCACTATCTCACTCTATCACTTTATAACTATATCACTCTCTCAATCACTATCTCACTATCACTCTCCCAATCACTATCTCACTCTATTACTCTCACAATCACTTTATAACTACAATCACTATCTCACTCTATCACTATATAACTATATCACTCTCACAATCACTTTATAACTATATTACTCTCACAATCACTTTATAACTATATCACTCTCACAATCACTATCTCTATCACTATATAACTATATCACTCTCACAATCACTTTATAACTATATTACTCTCACAATCACTTTATAACTATATTACTCACAATCACTATCTCACTCTATCACTTTATACCTACAATCACTATCACACTCTATCACTATATAATTACATCACTATCCCACTCTATCACTATAACTA
Source organism: Pelobates cultripes (assembly GCA_933207985.1). NCBI lineage: Eukaryota > Metazoa > Chordata > Amphibia > Anura > Pelobatidae > Pelobates > Pelobates cultripes. The sequence continues at coordinate 94,050,692 of OW240924.1, read as the reverse complement.
CATCACCCACAATCACTATATAACTATATCACTCTCACAATCACTTTATAACTATATCACTCTCACAATCACTATCTCACTCTATTACTCACAATCACTATCTCACTCTATCACTTTATACCTACAATCACTATCACACTCTATCACTATATAATTACATCACTATCCCACTCTATCACTATAACTACATCACCCACAATCACTATATAACTATATCACTCTCACAATCACTTTATAACTATATCACTCTCACAATCACTATCTCACTCTATTACTCACAATCACTATCTCACTCTATCACTTTATACCTACAATCACTATCACACTCTATCACTATATAATTACATCACTATCCCACTATCACTATAACTACATCACCCACAATCACTATATAACTATATCACTCTCACAATCACTTTATAACTATATTACTCTCACAATCACTATCTCACTCTATCACTATATAACTATATCACTCTATACCTACAATCACTATCTCACTCTATCACTATATAATTACATCACTATCGCACTCTATCACTATATAACTACATCACTCACAATCACTTTATAACTATATCACTCTCACAATCACTTTATAACTATATCACTCTCACAATCACTATATAACTATATTACTCTCACAATCACTTTATAACTATATTACTCTCACAATCACTATCTCTATCACTATATAACTATATCACTCTCACAATCACTATCACTATATAACTATATCACTCTCACAATCACTTTCTCACTCTATCACTTTATAACTATATCACTCTCACAATCACTATCTCACTCTATCACTTTATAACTATACCACTCTCACAATCATTATATAACTATATCACTCTCACAATCACTTTATAACTATATCACTCTCACAATCACTTTATAACTATATCACTCTCACAATAACTATCTCGCTCTCACTATATAACTATATCACTATATCACTCTCACAATCACGATATCACTCTCACAATCACTATATAAATATCACTCTCACAATCACTATATAACTATATCACTTTATAACTACAATCAATCACTTTATAACTACAATTACTATATCACTATCACAATTGTAGCAGAATGGACCCTGCTATCCTATTCATACCGGCTCTGAGCTGGCCGCACCCCCCTTGTTTTCCCCTCTTCTTGACTCCCTGTGTGAGAAAGTAACCCTAACTGTGCGAGACTTACTCCCTTGGCTTTGTTACCTATGCTTTTCCCTGTTTCGCCTGGCCGTTCGTCAAAATCCATTCCCTTAAATGGTTCTCACGGTTTTGTACAACAACTGAACGGCAGACCACCCAGCTATGGAGTGTGCCATTAATTAACTCAGTTCACACCTCCACAAACCGCAACCACACAAATGTTCTAAGCGGTCGTCGTTCGTATAGACGAACACGTGGCGGTGGCCATCTTGGTACACGAATAAAGACAGCAGTGTTTGGTCGTCGAGTGCATAGAACTAAAATCGAACACTCGACGGTGCGAACACCGCTGAGACTTCCACCTCCATCGAAGTTCACCTAAAAGTGCACGAACAGAGCGCTAATCAGTAAAAACAATCTACTGAACGAGATACATATAATAAAGGTATGCAATTTACACATTATGTGACTAAGAACATAGACTGGCCGCACAGCCTAATTCTCTGGAACTCTTTTGGGCATGAAATCAAGCATGCGGTCGGTCAAATGTGACTTCCACAGAATTTGTGAACCCCTGCTCTGGGTGATTTTTGGATATGTTGTTCACCCAGATCAGAGCTATCCAGGGATGTGCCATTTATGGGGATATGTGATGTTTTTGGGGTACATCTGAAATCTTGTAAAATATGTGGTTTTCTTGCCTGGAGATAATTGTTATTACATTATCTACCTCAATTATCTACCAGGCAGAGGGGAGGGCTTGTAAATACTGTATGGGAGTGTCTATGTATAATCCTGTTTTATTGGTCTTTGAATTGCGTATCTCGGTGCCCCACAAGGTCCACCTGGGCGGTAACCTTGTAGGGAAAATCACATAAAAGGCAGTGTGCCAGCATTAAACCTTCAGCTATTCCCCCTAAACTGAGTGACGTTCAGTTACTGGGTAGGTGTTAGGAGAATCTTGTCTTGCCTTCCTGTATTTAGCTGTTCCTGTGGATTACCTTCCTAGTTTCTGAGTCATTTTGGAGAAACCAGCGGAGAAAAGTCCCTGCTAGACTAGCGTTCCGCTACAACAATCACTTTGTAACTATATCACTATCACTATCTCACTCTATCAGTAGATCACAATCACTCTATCAAGTTTTATTTATTTATATCAATAACAAATTAACAAAATAGACAAACAAATTCCTAACCCAAGCAGCACTGCCTTGCAAAGACTTCTCATTGACGGGGCTGGGCAGGGGAGGGTTAAATCACTAGTGACTATTTAAAAGGTGCTTATGCCAAAATTTACAACCATGTGGTTTGTTCCTCCTCAGCAGCTCACCAATTGCTTAATGTATCAGCAGCTGGGAAGTTTGAATAGGCCACTACATGAAACCCCACCCAATGGATCGAGGCTCGGAAAGAGGGAAGACCTGTAAGTGGGGTCCATGGACGAAGGATTTAAATTAATTCATAAAGTAGAAAATTAACGTCCCCCCCACTACCACCAACGCACAATGAAAAGCACGTGAAAAACCAAAGGTTCGTAGAATCTCATAATTGAAATTTAATACATGACACGTTCAAATCTCTCTCTGTTTAACAAGAATCATTCTACGGTTAGAAGTCTGATAGACACTCACTACTTCTCCAAAGAAATCATAAAATAAGAGCTCGCTGCCTTTAAACTGCAACAAGTACAGAAAGAGGCCACCCGCAGCCTTGTTAAAGTGTCAGTCATTCATCGACCCTCACCTCGCTGCAGATTTTCTTAGTGGCCAGGGATCCCAAATAATTCAACCTGATCCCTGGGAGTGTGAGCTCAGCACATTTTATGGCCGCATGCATCCAACAGAGAGTAATACAGCGTGTTACAGACCGTATCCCACCTGGCGACAGTTACTAACCCGCTCTGTCTGACAATACTTGTGTGAGGGCAATGTTATTAAACGATTATAGAATGCGGCCCAGAATACAACAAACGGCGTTATATAAATCCAGTTATTATATAGACAGTAATACAGCGTGTTACAGACCGTATCCCACCTGGCGACACACAGTTACTAACCCGCTCGGTCTGACAATACTAGTGTGAGGGCAATGTTATTAAACGGTTATAGAACATGGCGCTATATGTGACAGATCCCTCTGTCTTGGAACTATACTGCTATCCCGTTTGGTTAGTGTGTATTCATGTAATTGCCTGCCCGTACTCCCCCGTTCGTTTATTTCCTAAAACTCCAGAACAAACTACCAAACGGACGGCCACCCAGAAGAGAAGTGTGCTGCTGGTTAACCTCTTGGCCTCATTAGAACGTTGTGGTTAACCGCAGACACCTCTTAATTGACAACCGTATGCTGGGTGGTCGTCGTTCGTATGCCGACCACGAGGCGTCAGCCATCTTGGACGCACGAATGAACAGCGGTGTTCGTCGACGATTTTCTGGAACCCAAAATGGACACTTTCTTCAGAACACCGCTGAAGCCAACCAACCTCCATTCTTTGTCATCTAGCATACGAGCGCCAGTCCGTTCGGGACTTTTATTACACGAATGGACGTAACCCAGACAGCCATCCCATGGAGCCATTCGTATATTGAAAGAGCAGTGTGAAAGACTTTGGCTCCATGGCGATTGGACTGTGTGTATTGGATCTGAGCACCCTTCGGTAATAATGTGCGCTCAGATCTAAGCTGTCCGGGGATACACATTCGGTAGTTTCCCAGTTATTGATTTTTTTTGTCCCATGTAAAATAACTCTTTGCCTCTATCCATGGAGATAATTGGATTTCTTCCCAATTATCTCCAGGATAGAGAGGAGGGTTTTGCTCATCCAAAGGGGAGTGTTTATTCCTGAGCCACTGTGATTGGCTAATGTACTATTCTTGTCCCCGTCTCCCATCTGGTCCCCTAGGGGAGTGTCCACCAGGTGGAAGACCTGCATAAATACCAGGCAGGTAGCCCTCAATAAATTAGAATCCTGTTTTACCCTCAATACGGAGCTTGGTCTCGTGATTGGGGGGATTGCTACTTTGGAATATTACTTGTGCCTGTTCCAGGAGAGAAAGAGTTTGTATGTTTCCCATTCGGTGGGTTAGAGCATTCGTGAGTTGCTGTTCCCTTGTAAAGGTGACTTCCCAAATCGGTATTAACCCTCACTATACCAGGATATACCGTAACACTATATAAATCCAGTTATTATATAGAGAGACACCGGGTGCAATATACAGTATTCAGAGTTAAACTGGTAAAATCCAGATAGAATTCATGAAGGTCTACAAAAAGAACAAAATATAAACAAACAAAAATACACAATAATCGAGAAATTGCATGTTTTTCTATAAACTGATTTTTCTGTCTGTGTGCACATTTTATATTTTTAGAGACAAATATAAAACATTTAGAATTTTTTTTCCATATTCTTATTCTCATGTTTTGATTTATTTTTTAGCTTTATATTTTTCTTTTTCTCTTTGGAAGTATGTGACGACACTGCGGACCGATCCATACCTCCCAAGTGTCCCGGTTTAGAAGAGACGGTCCTATACATCACACGGAGGGTTAACATCTACGCCTACGGAGCTTAATGTTTGGATACCTTAACAGAGCGCCCCGAGTGGCTACACTAAGCCAGTGCACCCTGATGTGATTCAACGCTGATAACTCGAGCAGACACTCAAAGTACAGAGGAAGCAGGGGTTAGACAGAGCGGCTGCACTTCATCAATTTCATAGCAGCCAAATAATGCATTGCCCAGGTGTGGGACGCTGCCGACTTTCCATCCAACCCTTCCATGATTGACCAACAAATAAAACAATATGAAGAAATGTCATGTGAAATTTCCAGCTCGGTTACTTTTTAAATAATTTGGTCACAGTGGAACTTGGTTTAGCTCAGATAAATATTATTTAATTATGCCAAAACTTCTCTTCATTCCTGCACAGAATAATTTCCCTTCCACCCCGCTCCATGGGTTGTACCTGCCTATTAAACAGTAACCACCACTTTAACATCAACCCTCGGGCTCTGCTTCACACAGACACATTGTATCCACACGTGGCTGGTTGATTGATTTAATATGCAGTTTAGTTGCAGTTAATGATTTTATTGGAGTGATACTAAAAGCCTCCAGTTATTTCAATGTTCATACGGATTTGGGAAGAGCGCAGGTAACCCTTTCCTTTGGTTTTTACTGTATGTATTGGGGCTGATGGGTACTATAATTGCTGCCGGCCAGGAGTAGTGAGAGTTTGAGTGCAATGTTTTTATTTGTTTTTGTATCACACAGCCATATTACAATGCAGCCACCCACCTATTAAGGGTTAATAAGTATGTATTGGCTTAGAAAAATACCCCTCTCTGTCTCAGAGATTTATTAGCTGAAAACAAGGAGAATTGTTAGTGTATGACTCACCTAAGAGATTTTACCTTGACATGGCAGGTGAGCTTACACTCTATTGGCCATTGGAGTGATATTAAAAAAACCTCTGGTTATAAAAGTACATAGGGAATTGGAAATGTGCGCAGGTAACTTTTTCCTTTTGGAAATTTTGTTAACCTATTTCTTTGGCAAACTATTGTAGAAACAAATAATGAAGAAAAACTTTTTTTTTGTGTAAGCTAAATGCACATTTTCACAGCCTGTGACTTAGGTCTACAGAATAGCTGATTGCAGGAAACTAAACTATTTTGTGAATTAATGAGCAGTGAAAATTGCTGTTTTAGACTTGCTTTATTTTACAGTCATTAAGTTTGGGGGATTCACATTTCACGTTTAGTCGCTGCTAGAACCCACAGCGGGACTCGTTCGGGCGATGTTCATTCTGCGGAGAGTCGATTGCGTGATATTCGTGCAGAGGGTATTTGGTTGCATGTTAGCCTGAACAGGACCCTCCCTGGTGACTTCCGTGCTTCGTAGGAGGAGAATAAGTGTCCGCTCATATTAATGCTGAAATTATTTCCTCACCATCTTTTGTTTCTGAATTGTGTGACTTGAACGTTATCTTTTAGTGCGATACCGAAAATCTGGAGCTGCTGGTAAATGTAGGAATAGAACTCAGTTTGTAACGAGGTGATTAAAGTCAGAATGCATGAGAACTGAGCCTTGAAAATACAGTATCCTTTCTCTGATAGTCTAAGTGTTTTATTGACCAAGAATCAACAAGGGAATTTCAAATCATGGGCAATGCAGGGACCTCGGTCTCACAAGACCAAAATAGAACTTTTTCGTTTTAGCTCAAAGAAAGTTCTGCTTCTGGCTATAATTGCGCCACACTCGGTGTGACACGTGCTGGTGATATAATCATGTGTCTGGCTATAATTGCGCCACGCTCGGGGTGATGCACGTTGATGATATCATCATGTTTCTGGCTATAATTGCGCCACGCTCGGGGTGACGCACGCTAATGATATCATGCTTCTGGCTATAATTGCATCACGCTCGGGGTGACGCACGCTAATGATATCATGCTTCTGGCTATAATTGCATCACGCTCGGGGTGACGCACGCTAATGATATCATGCTTCTGGCTATAAATTGCATCACGCTCGGGGTGATGCGCGCTGATGATATCATGTTTCTGGCTATAATTGCACCACATTCGGTGTGATCCATGCTGGTGATATGATCATGTTTCTGGCTATAATTGCATCACGCTCGGGGTGACGCACGCTAATGATATCATGCTTCTGGCTATAAATTGCATCACGCTCGGGGTGATGCGCGCTGATGATATCATGTTTCTGGCTATAATTGCACCACATTCGGTGTGATCCATGCTGGTGATATGATCATGTTTCTGGCTATAATTGCGCCACGCTCGGGGTGACGCACGCTAATATCATCATCCTGCTTTTAGCTATAATGCGCCACCCTCTGGGTGACGCACACTGATGATTTTATGGGTGGTTTCTCTTTATCCGCAAAGACTGAGAAACTGCTCCAAATTGGGGAAAGTTGGATGGAGACCCAAACAGGACAATTCCAGAGGACTGGGGTAATTAACCCTTCAAGCCGGATAATAACCCAGAGCTGTGCCAGAGGGACCCACAATATCTTAGTATGCTAGAATTGCCAACCAGCGATGCCAACCTAAGTGTCAGCTAATCAACCAGCGAGAATGCTCAGACATTGCAGACTCTCCCCAAAATACTCAGCTGTACCAAAAGGGCTCTACCAAAGTGACCCAGGCCGTGAATATTAATACAATCAACAAAATGTACAAACATCCAATGGGGAGTAAAGTTTTATATAAGGCACCACTTGTGTACAAAACAAATGGGGGATGGGGAGGGGAGTATAAAGAAAGTTTTTCTCTATATTTTTGGACGAACGCAGAAATTTGAGGAAAACCCTATTTTTTTGAAAATGGGTTCAAAGTGGACAGTTTGTGAGTCTGTTTTACAATCAGTCCTTTATTCTAGCAGGACATGAATTCTGCATACTGCAGGGTAGGACATGAATACTACATTGGGAAGAGTAGGACATGAATACTGCATACTGCAGGGTACGACCTGAATTCGGCATACTGCAGGGTAGGACATGAATTCGGCATACTGCAGGGTAGGACATGAATTCGGCATACTGCAGGGTACGACCTGAATTCTGAATACTGCAGGGTAGGACATGAATTCAGCATACTGCAGGATAAGACGTGAACACGGCATACTGTAGGGTACGACATGAATTCTGCATACTGCAGGGTACGACCTGAATTCAGCATACTGCAGGGTAGGACATGAATTCAGCATACTGCAGGGTAGGACATGAATTCAGCATACTGCAGGGTAGGACATGAATTCTGCATACTGCAGAGTAGGACATGAATTCTGCATACTGCAGGGTAGGACATGAATTCTGCATACTGCAGGGTAGGACATGAATTCTGCATACTGCAGGGCATTACTTTTCATTCGCTGACTATCAACATTAAGAAATGCAGCAATGCAATGTGTTTGGTAGTTCTGTCTAGAAATGATTACTCTGTGCCAGGCTGCAGAGGTTTTATTTAATAAGTAATAGTTTGTTCTATTCCTGATCAGAAAAGGAGAACTCAAACTTTAAAATGTTCAGGATCTCGGCCTCCCTGGACGCGAAGATAACCGGCAGATTGTTTATTCGTGCGCCCCGTGGAGAGGAAAAACATATACGGTGCATGTTCTGCCTCTGACAGCGTCCGGCACCCACATGCTGAGACTATTTGTTCAGCTGTACAAGAGCGTGAGAATGGGCCGTATTATCTCAGATTGGGGGCTCAACGCATCCTTCCCATATGCGAAGAACCGCACTCTGCGTTAAATGGCGTAGTTGCTGTGACACAGGGCACAGTTGAGGAGATAAGGAGTGTCACAACAAACAATTTGACTTTTGGCAGAGTCTGGAGTCAATCTGCAAGAATCCATCTTTATTTGCCTGAACGGTGGTTGAATCCCATTTCCTTTCCGTGAGGCTCCTATCTATCCTCAGCTGTGAACAAAAACATTTTGTGAGCTGGACAATTCCCGGTAGGCCGCGTCTCTCGCACACATCTGCTCGACCTAATCATTCCACGCAGCCTTCCCCGAAAATGACACTCAGTACCTTTCATTCATTCTCAATGATTTGAATCCGGAAGATAAAAGAACTGCCTGGGGAGAGATACAACAGGGGGTCTATTCAATAAACAGTGAATTGAAGACTAAAATAGTCAAAATTAAAAAACTCTGCTCTAGTCGCAAATCAACTACTTTAGCCTGAATTTAGAAGCTTTCAGTTCACTAGATTCCCTGTATGGTGAACGTGTTTTCATTAGAAAAGTGGACGATTGTCCTATAAACCAAGACGTCGTGAAGGGGGTTCAAAGAGGAAATTATGGGAACAAACACATTCATCAAAATAAATGTTTCTTCATGAAACCTGCATCCCAGGGGCACCCACAAGGCAGATAACCACATTTCTACAACTCCCATTAAGCTTTGCTATTCTAAAAGATTGGCAAAGCATGATGGGAGCTGTAGTTGTAAAATATCTGGTCTTTTAGGAGCACTTGCTGTAATCGAATACCTCAAACTGCTCTCAGTCAGTAATTTCAGTTAAACCAGATTCTATTTGAAATGTTCCTATTAACATGGCTTCACACCAAAGGCAGGCAAGCTAGAATACACAGTGCGTGATTATTAACTCGGCCAAGTCTGGACCTCACATCCTGAAAATATGTACCATGGTTCCTGATTAGAGCTGAGAGAGTTTTTGAATGTACCTGTTAAAGGACCACTATATAGTCACTCAGACCACCATCTCAATAATGTATCTGAATCAAATGGTCTGGGCGCAGTGTTCCTGAACTTCTATTTAAAATTCCAAAATGGGGACAAAGAAGGGTGAACAGCAGGGAAGTCTAGTCCTGAATGAAGGATTCTTATCAAGACTATAGATTCCTTTTCAATGTATCGGTCACGTAACAGGTAGCGATCGCTCTCCAGGAACATACAGTTACTTAGCAATATGTGTCAGATATGTATCAGTAAGCCAATGACAATCAGTTCTGAATATTCTATCATGTATAAAGGACGAGTGGCCGCACCTAGCGCAGAGTACTTTGCTGTTCTTCCAGATAATCGCAGCCAATAAGTAACACTATGAATACGGCAGTTACATTGTAATGTCCGAATCCTTTTAGTGTAAAAGATATTTGGGGGGGGTGGTTTGGTTAATTGCCCCCCCTCCGGTGTGAGCTGCTGTGTTCCCTGAGTATTCTACAGACAGCAGTTACATTGTAATGTCCGTATCCCTCTAGTGTAAAATATATTGGGGGGTTTGGTTAATTGCCTCCCCCCCCCCCCTCAGTGTGAGCTGCTGCAGTGGCGTACACCCAAACCATGGGGCCCTGGTGCGAAAATGACCCGTGGGCCCCCCCCCCCCTTCCACACACACACACACACAGACACATTCAAACAAACAGACAGGCACACATATATACATACAGACACATACATAAAAAAACAGACAGGCACACATACAGACAGACACACACACACAAAGACGCACATTCATACAAAAACAAGCACACACACATATACACAGACAGACACACACACACGACGCACATACATACATACAAACAGACAAGCACACACACATACAGGCAGACACACACATACATACATACAAAGACATACATACAAACAGGCAGACACACATACATACATACAAACACACACACACAGAATGTTTAAGTCACCCTCCTGTTTCCTACCTTTTTGTGCAGGAGGGTGACTTTCCCTGGGGTCCAGTGGTGGCTCAGGTGGATGGGAGTCAGAGTTCCCACTCGGACTCCCTCTGCTTCCTCCTGCGCGGCTCTCAGTGTTAGCTGGGAGGAGTGACGTGCAGTCATTTCCTCCCAGCAGTGATGTAATCACAGGGGGCCCGGTCGGGCTGTTAAAGCGCCCAGCGCTGACCGGGATCCCTGACAATCCATATCCATCGGGTGGCCCTGACAGCATGGGCCACCCAATGGACTCCTTGGACGGCGGCCCCAGCGGCTTGCCGCGTGGGCCGGGGCCGCAGAAGATGATGGCGGCGGATACCCAGTCACAGGGGTCTGCAGGGCGGCTGCAACCCCTGCATGTACGCCGCTGAGCTGCTGTGTTCCCTGAGTATTCTACAGACAGCAGTTACATTGTAATGTCCGTATCCCTTTAGTGGGGTTTGGTTAATTGCCCCCTCCAGTGTGAGCTGCTGTGTTCCCTGAGTATTCTACAGACAGCAGTTGCATTGTAATGTCCGTATCCCTTTAGTGTAAAATATATTGGGGGGTTTTGGTTAATTGCCCCCTCCAGTGTGAGCTGCTGTGTTCCCCGAGTATTCTACAGACAGGAGTTACATTGTAATGTCCGTATGCCTTTAATGTAAAAGATATTGGGGGGTTTGGTTAATTGCCCCCTCCAGTGTGAGCTGCTGTGTTCCCTGAGTATTCTACAGACAGCAGTTACATTGTAATGTCTGTATCCCTTTAGTGGGGTTTGGTTAATTGCCCCCTCCAGTGTGAGCTGCTGTGTTCCCCGAGTATTCTACAGACAGCAGTTACATTGTAATGTCCGTATCCCTTTAGTGTAAAATATATTGGGGGGTTCTGGTTAATTGCCCCCTCCAGTGTGAGCTGCTGTGTTCCCTGAGTATTCTACAGACAGCAGTTACATTATAATGTCCGTATC
>OW240924.1:94025434-94039247 GCA_933207985.1 Pelobates cultripes | reverse complement strand
CCCAGGCAGAAAAGCACGAATGAAGCTTTTCTGCAGGTAAAAAAAGATGTCTTTTAACAGGGGGCCATAGTCCAAAGGCAGCAGGCGAGCAACCAGGCTTCTCCAATGCAATGTGGCGAGATTGGTCTCGTCACAACTTGCCAAAATGGATCAGGGTGTGCCAAGAGGAGCAATGCCGCCTCCTGTTGGCCAGAACTCGTTTGTCCACCAAGGCCGTGATCACGCCCATTCTGGACACGCCCCCTGAGTCAGAGATTCCTTTACCGCCCCCTTACTCCTCCTCTACAGGAAGAGGAAGAGGAGGTGCGGCTAGTAATGCCACTCCCCTTGCCCCATTGTCTCCTCCTACCCCATCCTCTAGCTCAGAGCCTAGCCCACTTGTTCTAAACCCTCCCCTTCCGGTACCTACCCCCACTAACTCCACCTATCCGGATTTGACGTAATTTCTGGTTCCTGGTCAGGCTTCTCCCAGCCCGGCCCAGAATATTCTGCTTACCAACCTCCCTTTCAGTAAAGAAAAAGCGTCCCCCTCCCCTCGTCTTACTACCCCTCGACCAGAACCCATAACTGACCTTCCTCAACGAAGCCCCATACTAACCCGACAATTGACCGGTACCCTCCAACCCCGACATTATCAAATGCCTCTCTGATTGACACCGGGCCCGACACACATTAATGGTGAAGGCCAGTTACAACATGCCGACACCGTATTTGTTTATGTTCCCTTTACCACTACGGATTTGTTCAACTGGAAAACCCATAACTCCTCTTACACAGACAAACCTCAAGCCATGACAGATTTGATTACCTCCATAATCCAAACGCACAATCCCACTTGGGCTGATTGCCAGCAATTGCTTATGACATTGTTTAATAACGAGGAATGGACTCGGATTAATCAGGCGGCAATTAAAGCGCTTGAAGAAGTGGCCCGTGCACAGAATCAGGCCAACCCGGTAGCATGGGCCGCAGCTCATTACCCAAACGTAGATCCGAATTGGAATGTTAATGGTGCTGATATGGCTCACCTAAAAGCTTATAGGGAAGCCATTATTACTGGCATGAAAGCCGGAGGGAAAAAGGCGATCAATATGTCAAAGATGGCTGAGGTATTGCAGAAATGTGATGAGTCGCCCAGTGCCTTTTATGACCGATTATTGGAGGCATACCGATTGTATACCCCCTTTAGTCCAGAGGCTCCTGAGAATTCCCGGATGGTTAACTCTGCCTTTGTCAGCCAGGCTTACGGAGATATTAAAAGAAAATTGCAAAAGCTAGAAGGGTTTGTAGGGATGTCTATAACTCAACAAATGGAAATAGCAAATAAGGTTTATATGAATAGGGAGACAGAGACGAAGAAGGAAGAAGAGCGTAAGATGAGAAGGAAAGCAGATATGTTAGCGGTAGCTATCGCTGGTGTAGATAGAAGGGAAAAGGAAGTGTACAGGGGAACCGAGAAAAGCGAGAATAAGTGGAGTAGGGAGCCTTTAAGTAGGAACCAATGCGCATATTGTAGGGAAGAAGGGCATTGGAGGAGTGAGTGTCCATTGAGGGAACAACATGAGAGAGATAGAACAAGGGAAGGATATAGTAATAACTATAGAGGTAGAGTGAGAGGAAGAGGAGGCCCTGGAGGAAATGGTGGGAATAGTAGAGGAAGCGTTCAAGGGGATAGGTATTACCCAGCAGCGCAGAGACCGCGAGAAAGAGAAGATAGGGACTTTGTGGGTTTGGCTGACACTGTCATGGAGGACTATTGATACCGACCGGGCTCCATCCCCCTTGGTCGAGCGGAGCCTATGGTCGATGTAGCAATAGGGGGAAAAAGGAGTTCTTTCATGATCGACACTGGTGCTGAACATTCTGTGGTAACCGACCTAGTTGCTCCTCCTTCAGGAAGAACTATCACTGTAATAGGAGCAACTGGGAGGAGTGCTGCTAAACTGGTTCTCAAAAGTCGACTCTGTACACTGGGAGGCCACGTAGTGAAACATCAGTTCCTTTACATGCCTGAATGTCCAGTCCAACTTCTAGGACGGGATTTGTTGTCGAAATTACAAGCACAGATAACATTTCTGCCTAACGGAACGACATCCTTGAAGTTTAATGGACCCTCAGGTATAATGACACTATCCTCAGAAGGAAAAGAAATCAAGTACGCAGCTGAGATATTACAACTATTGGAAGCTGTATGGGAGCCGAAGGAAGTTGGTATCATACATTGTCGAGCACATCTGAAAGGTGATGGTGATGTGGTGAAAGGAAATCGGATGGCAGATAGTGCAGCTAAGCGTGCCGCTGAATCCGGACAAAAAGAATATGTGAAGTGTGTAGCAGCTCTTATACCGAGCCCTCTGTCCCAGTGGACTCCAGTTTATACAGCTCAAGAAGTAGACTGGTTAAAGACTGAAGCTGGGAAATATTTGGAGAATAATTGGTATCAGTAAGAAGATGGAAGAATAGTTATTCCAGCATCGCTAGCTGTAGAAATTGTGCAGAATTATCATAATGGGACACATTCTGGAAGAGATAGTATGGAAGAATCTCTTAGGAAGCATTTCTACATACCAAGATTGTCCAACTTGACTCAAGCCATTGTTCGAAGATGCGTGTCATGTGCCAAGAACAACGCAAGGCAAGGTCCAGTGAAACCACCGGGAGTCCAGTACATGGAAGGGCTTCCTATGTCCGATCTCCAAATAGACTACACTGTAATGCCCAAATCCGGCGGACATCGTTACCTACTAGTAGCTGTGTGTACCTACTCAGGATGGGTAGAGGCGTGTCCAACTCGTACAGAGAAAGCAGGAGAAGTTGTGCGATTTCTGTTGCGAGAAATAATACACCGATATGGACTACCGTGTTCTATAGGATCAGATAATGGTCCAGCTTTTGTCCATCAGTGCCTACAACAACTGACTCATATGCTTGGTATTAAGTGGATACAGCATATAGGCCTCAGAGTTCTGGGAAAGTGGAAAGGATGAACACAACCATTAAGACCCAGTTGGCAAAAATGTGTCAAGAAACCCAACTCAAGTGAAATGTTCTTTTGCCAATAGCTCTGTTGCGCATTCGTAGTACACCTACCAGAAAGTTAGGTCTATCACCCTTTGAAATTATGTATGGGCATCCACCTCCCATACTTAGTAACTTAAGGGGGGACTTGAGTCAGTTGGGAGAAGGAATTACCCGGCGGCAAGTTGTAGAGTTGGGTAAAACTATGGAGGAGGTACAGAAATGGGTACAAGATAGGTTACCTGTAAATATTTATCCACCTGTCCATTCTTACCATCCAGGAGACCAAGTTTGGATAAAGGAGTGGAACAGTGTACCGTTGGGGCCAAAGTGGAGGGGTCCTTATGCTGTTCTTTTGTCTACTCCAATAGCTATAAAGGTGGCAGAGCTGACTCCGTGGATTCATCACTCCAGGGTTAAACCAGCAGCAGATTCTTGGCAAGCTACTCAAGATGCTGAGAATCCCTGCAAGATCCGGTTGAAGCGAGTGACCCAGTTAGATTCAAAGTGGCTTTTGCGAAGAGTATTGTTACAAGGGAACATCAACAAAGATCTACAAGTAGGTGTTTTGACGGCCACAATAAAGCCTGACCACCTACCAACGTTTAATCCAGAGGAATCCTCTGTGAAGAACAGTGAGGATCAGAAGGACTCCATTCCCTGCAGCCCTCACACGCCTGGAAGCTGAGGTGCCGTCGCACGGTCGAAGAATTAGGAAGAAGATGTCAGAAGTAATGTGTTTGATGATATATATATGTGTGTTTTTAATTATTCAGGAAGGTAGAGGTACTGACACACCAGGCTGCGAGGTTTGCATTAAGACTACGAAAACAGGCAATCATATTTCCCAGACCCTTATTTGGCATTCGCAATATGAGTGCCCAGGAAATGTATCAAAGTGTAGATACCTAGGTACAGATTATAGTGTATGCCATATAGGAGCAGGAGAACCTAGGTGTTTTAATCCTGAGTATCAGCCCCGTACAATTTGGTTGACTATTCGGAATGAGAACGCACAGGGGAACCTGATAAATAAGACTGTACTAGAAAGCGTACATTCTCCAGGTGTTTTGCTATTTGATGCATGTAAGGCGATATCAGGTAGTAGGAAGCCATGGAATGTATGTGGTGGTCTTAAATGGGAAAGAACGTATGGGTCTAATGATAAGTATATTTGTCCTAGTAATAAGCATAAGTATATAGATCCAAACTGCCTAAATAAAGACTACAATTATTGTCCGTATTGGTCCTGTGTGGGATGGGCAACCTGGGGACAGACAGTAGATAAGGATATGATTATCACTAGATGGCCTACCAAGCCATATTGTAAGTCTATGGAGTGTAACCCATACTTATCAAGGACCCAGAGCTATTTATAGATAAGTTTGGGAATCTATTTGGGTTCCAAATATATGGAACAGGTTTGGATCCTGGGACGATATTATACATAGGAATAGAGACAGATACAGTGGCCCCCCAGACTCATCAGGTTTTCCATTCTTTTTATGAGGAGATGAGTGTGGAAGATAAGGTTCCCCATAATGCCAAAAACGTATTCATAGACCTAGCTGAGAGCATTGCTGGTAGTCTTAATGTAAACAACTGCTATGTGTGTGGAGGTACTAATATGGGAGACCAATGGCCTTGGGAAGCAAAGGAGGTAATGTATTCTGGTTCTGAGACAGTTGAACAACTAATATCTTCTCAATCTGATTATCAAGTGAGTGTTAGAGGTAAATCTGAGTGGCGATTAAAGACCTCCATTATAGGTTATGTTTGTATAGCAAGGAAAGGAATAATGTTTAATACATCTGTAGGAGAATTGACTTGTTTAGGGCAGAAAGCCTATAATGACGATACAAAGGATACTATTTGGTGGTCAGCTTCAAATGTCTCAGAACCGTCTAATCCGTTTGCAAATTATACCAATTTAAAGGATGTATGGTTTGACCTATCTGCTACATCTAGTTGGAAAGCCCCAGCAAATTTGTACTGGATTTGTGGTAAGAAAGCATATTCGGAGTTACCACAGGACTGGGAAGGGGCATGTGTATTGGGTATGCTCAAACCATCCTTCTTGTTGCCAATTGAAACAGGAGAGACTTTGGGAGTTAAAGTATATGATGTAAATCATAGGAAGAAAAGGGCACCCCTAGAGATAGGTACCTGGGAAGATGATGAGTGGCCTCCCCAGCATATTATAGATTATTATGGGCCAGCTATGTGGGCAGAGGATGGTACTTATGGATACAGAACCCCAATATATATGCTTAATCGTATTATAAGATTGCAAGCAGTAGTTGAGATAGTTACCAATGAAACATCACAAGCGCTCAATCTCCTAGCGAAGCATAACACTAGGATGAGGACAGCCATCTACCAGAATAGATTAGTTTTGGATTACCTATTGGCAGTAGAGGGAGGTGTATGTGGGAAGGTTAATCTAAGCAATTGTTGTCTTCAAATAGACGATGAAGGGCAAGCAATAGCTGAGCTTACTAGCCATATGGTTAAGCTAGCACATGTACCTACTCAGGTATGGAAAGGGTATAATCCGAGTAGTTGGTTTGGTAGTTGGTATGAGCAGTTTGGAGGAATCAAGGCATTGGTAGTTGGAGTCATACTGATTTTGATGTTGTGTCTCCTTCTGCCATGTCTGATTCCTTTGGTAATTAGGTCTATGCAGAGCATTATAGAAAGTATAGCAGAAAGAAAGGCCGCAGCACAGGTAATGGCTGTTTGCAGGTATGAAGCTCTAGATCAAGGAGAATACATGCAGGAAGAGGAATGCTGAGGGGTTCGTATCTTTAGAGGATCGCAAAGTCTAGTCTGGTTTATGGCAACTTGAGGTGTAAGCAAACTATGATTGGTGATGCATCTGGAATTATTTTAAATCAGAGGCATCAAAGGGGGGAATGTGATGGAATTCCAGTAAAATAAAAGTTTAGCAGGCCAAGATTGCCACGTGGTATATGTAGGTACATGTGTTTGTAGTATCAGTTAGTTAGTTATACGTAGCTAAGATACTGTCATCACTGTACTGAGCATGTGCAGGAACTGGAATTACGCGTCCCTCTCCTTTGTTTCAGATGAGCCACGTGGTTAGACCGGATGGATGAGTTTAGACTCTATTCATTGATTAGGTTAAGGGTATGTGTGGGCGTAGCTAATTATGGGAGAAGCTACAGTGCTATATAAGGAATGTACTCTATGTATTCGGTGCTCATATCTTTGCTGTTTTTGGTGACATAAGTCCCTCTGAGTCCCGGTCGGTGAATCGAATAAAGATCTCTTCCTTCCTGAAGAAACCTGTGTCCATCTCTCTGTGCTTGGCCTCCGTCAGTTTCCCGGTAACACCGCTACACTGGTAACATTCTCCTAGTCTGTCCTTCCAATTCTGCTACTGCTTTAAATGTGGATTCACTCTGAATTAATGGCAATTCTCATGCTCAAAACTGAAATATCATCATGTTCCGTCTGCATGAGAGCTTCGGCAACCCCAGACAATCGTTTCAGCCTTCTTTGGGCCTCGTCAGTAAGCGGGCCTTGAGATTTAAAGGGACACTGTAGTCACCTGAGCAACTTCAGCTTAATGAGGTTGTTCAGGTGAGAACTATGGCTCCCTGCAGCCTTTCTCATGTAAACACTGTATTTTCTAAGAAAATACAGTGTTTACATTGAAAGCTAGGAACACCTCCAGTTGCAGTCACTCAGAGTGAACCAGAGGGACTTCTAAGTTGATGGAGGCATAATATGCCTCCATTAACTCAGATCTGCTGTCAGAATAGCACAGGGCAGCACTGTGCACAGCATCCTGTGATTCAGTATCTCCTCCCTCTGCATGCAGACACTGAACTTTCCTCATAGAGATTCATTGATTCAATGTATCTCTATGAGGAGATGCTGATTGGCCAGGGCTGTGTTTGGATCAACACTGCTCCTGATCTGCCTTCTTGTCAGTCTCAGCCAATCCTATGGGGAAGCACTGTGATTGGATCAGGCTACCACTTCTGATGTTGTCAGCAGACTGCTTGTTTTTCCTGAGTCTAACGGCATGCAGATTTACAGCTTCAGGCTTGAATACAGTAAGACTTTTACTATATTTATGGAGGCATGAGGGGCCCAGCGGGGCTAGATGGTTGTGTTAACACTATAGGGTCAGGAATACATGTAGTTGCACTGGTGACTATAGTGTCCCTTTAACAATAAGTAATTGACCGGCACAAGCTGACAATGCCCTGATCATACAAGCTTACAGTCCAATAGAATGAGCGTGGACCTGTTTACTGTGGGTCTTACTGGGGAGACCATTCTGTCCTTTTATCGGAGTGCCACTGGTGGGACCTGTGCCATAGTGACCATCACCACATTTCACTCCCGACTAATAGCTCTGATATCTCTGGAAGTCCAATATCGACCTGCAGTGTGTCTCGGTAACCTACCGTCTTCGTACCAATTTTGACCCTTGTCTGAGTATTCAGTGAGTTGGGAATCACCAGATGGATAATCTAAGACTTTTATTGGTGTTTATGGCGTGCGATGTCTCCCGTTTGTTCAGAATTTCTCTTTGTCTTCAATCCCTCGCCGTGTTTTCCCCAGATCCCTCCAGTCGTGTTAATATGGGGAACGTTGGTGACGTGCTTGTTTGATGGTGGCTGCCTTGGTATTAGATCAGTTTCTCCAGCGCTCGTTGAGAAACTCTAGACACGCACCTTAGAACCGAAGGTAAAAAGGTGAAGGGAAACTCCGCAACCTCTCAGTGAACCCTCACGCGTCTCACTTTGCTGCAGGTTATGAACAATCTGACTCTCAATGGAGCGTAAAATGTTCACAGTAGGGGCAACAGTCACGAGAGGGACCTCCTCACAATCCTGTGCTGCATAAATGATTCTGACAGCGAGACTGGGAAGAGCTTGTAAAGACGAGCATTAACGGTGATTAGATAAGATACACTGTAACCTGCTGTGTATCTCCCTAGGAAACCACGAGAGGTACCGTATAAGTAAGGGGAGCTTAGACCACCTTCACCACGTGGTGGGTACAAGTGCAGCGTTTGATAACCAGACATTTCCTTTCGTTTATTGTTGAATCCAGTTGACAAATTGTAGATTTTTGAGATATTTAGCGTCATGGCAATGCTTTCCCTATGCTGATTAATATTGTCTTGAGAGATTATTTTAGTATTTTAATATTTATTGATGTAACTCAAGCTCTGCATATTCCCAGCATGTGTGATGCATTTGTGTCCAGAAATGGTTAAAATTATTAAAATAGTCTTTTAAAAATGACATAAAAGAAAATTGCAATTTGTTCCAATTCTTTTTAACGTAGAAATTGGTTTATCTGGTCCCCACTTCCTCCCCAACAGCAAACTGGATTCATGTAAAAGCTGAATATCAAGCATATTAACCCCTTGGTGCCTGTTACCATAAACAAGGGCCGAGCAAGTACCGAAGGACCAGTTCTGTATCAATATGGCGAACGTATAAGGGGTCACCCATGCCACGTATGGCTGTCAGTGGCTAGCAATCGTGGCCAGTGTTGGCACACACCGACTGGTCAATGTATTTTGATCTGTCTCAATTGTGCAACCGACAGATCGTATCTGGCAGACTTTTTTATCTGGGGACGCAATGTAGCTCTTATCTCTTCTATACGTCCTGATAACAGTCGTTTTATAGCAATTGGTCGTTTAGTGAGGGGAACTTGGGGTGATGTGTTTTTTTGGGCTTGGAAGAAAAATAAATAAATAAATATATCATTGAACAATGTGCTAACATTCGTTGAACCGTAATACATTTTCTAGTTAGTTGCCATATCTGTGTATCTGATCTCCCCAGAAAGTGGAGAAAGCCAGGCCTATACTTTGTGTAAAGAACGTTCGGAAGACGTCTATCAGACATGGAGCATCATGGGGGATATTCTGCATATTGTGTGTGTCCTCTGCAACACCAAATACTGATTGCCTGAAAGATGTGATACCTTAGTGTAACCAAATATTCTGCGCCAATTCTCGGATTACACAGTCGTTAAACCTACATGCACGCTATGAGATGCGTTTTGCGTCGCCATTTCATTTGTAACTGTAAAAACATTATTTAGATTTTTTTTTTTAGCTGCCTGTCTTGTGCATAACTGAATATAAAGCTGCCGAGTGTGTCTATAATACTCTGACTAAATAACGCTGGGGGGATCTAAACTGCCTTACAATAAGAAGCGGGTAAATTACATGAAAAGGGGGGACATTCTGGCCAAACAAAAACATAGCAAAAAACTAGCTTCTATCCTTGTAAAGGGTTAAATAGGCCAACTATAAATTTAGCTAAATTGAAGGATTTTTCCCAACCAGGAGTTGTTGCTACACGTTTGACTTTTTTTCATTCTACCCCATTAGTGTTTTGTGAATTCTCTGTGTTCTCGTACTGTCAGGCTGTTACTGATTATTTCTATATTTTGAGAGACCTGTGACAGTCTGTGATTATTTTATATTGCTCAAATCATGCTAAAGGGTTAAGCGAGGAGTCCTGGTAGAATGTAAAACACGTATAGAATCTGCCTGTGACCCAGTTGGGTGGAAATGAGTTGATTATAGTCCGGATAATTTCCTTCCTGAAGCCCCAACTCTTTGCCATCCTGCGAGTCCCCCCATCGAAGCCCCGTTTGCTACCCACCCTCACTGTGCGTGACAGGAGCTGAGTGAGGGGAAGTGAGTGCAATAAACAGAGAGCACACGGCCAAGCTCTTCGTGACTGCGAGACCCTCTTCTCTTAAACTGCCAATACTCTAACACGCAAATATAATTTGAGAACCTGGCCTGCTTCAATGGGGGGATAGGGAGGGGGATACAAACTGTCAGAACTGGCTAGTAATTCCCAAAATACACGAGTACGGGCGGCTGGGGGAGCTTTGTGTTACATTACACAAAAAGTATATATAATGGCAAACACACACTGGGAGTGATTATGAATGGACTCTTTAGTTGGATTAAGTTACGCAAAGTTATTTTGTAGTAACTTGGTATCCTGTGCGAGCTCACATTGCATGGTGCTTTTTGTCAATGAATTGTAGCCGTGTGGAACGATGAAATAATAATAATATAATGGAGACTGGGGGTCCTGGAATGGTGAAAACAGATCTCGCGAGTATCTTGGCTATTTGTTATAGACTGGATAAATAGAAGCAGAATACAGTTTAACAGTGACACATCTGATCTTTTACCCGACAATCTGCACCCGCGCAGGCGGTCTTGGAAGTCACGGACCAGCTCGTGGTTTTGGGGTCCGGGTATCTCACTAAATGGTGAATTCATTACTGAATGAAAATCTGTGCAAAAAGTGCTTATTTTATTGTTATGTGTATATATAATTTTTTTTTTTTGTGTCTGACCAAAGTTTTTCAATTTGATTTTAAAATTGCTTTTTAGTGCGTTGTAGTTGGCTATTCAGTGAATAAAGTCCATATGTTTTTACTCAAAATATCAGTAAATGGCTTTTTACTGCAGTTGGATCTATCATTACGAACAGTGCCATTGATGAGTCCATCTTTGTGCTGGTATAAACGTAATGGTTATACAGAACTTATCCTGAGCATCTCACTGGGACACGCGGGCCGATGCACATGTAGTAGCTCGGATCCAAATAATGAATGCACCTTCCCACAATTCCTAGGGGTGCACACTAAGTTTTATGATAAGCGGATACACTATTTGGCTCAGGACACTTATTGTCACAGCCACACGTGGGTCTCTGCGGATGGGATCGCAGTAACGACCACGATGGTGACGAAACAAACTTTTAGTAATAACTGTGCACTGTACATACGCTGGCTGTCTGTGAGCACTGTGCATAGATTAAATAAATCCCTATTGTGACGAGACCAATCTCGCCACTGTGCATTGGAGGAGCCTGGTTGCTCGCCTGCTGCCTTTAGACTATGGCCCCATGTTGAAACGCTTGATTTTCCCCTGCGAAGACACGAGAGCCGGGTGATTCGGTGCTTGCCCTGTTTGAGCGGTGATACCCCAGATAGCTATGCCATGGAGCCCATTCGTATAATGAAAGACTATGGGAAAGACTTTGGCTCCATGGCAATTGAACTGTATGCATGTGATCTGAGCGCCATTCGGTAGTAATGTGCGCTCAGATCTGAGCTATCTGGGGATATGTTGAATGTACCTGTTTTGTGCAATGGCTGCACAGTTATATGTTTTTATGTGTTTTATTGTCTTTTGCTGCCATGTGTTCAATGGAGTTTTGCCTCTGTCCTTGGAGATAATTGGATTACTTCCCAATTATCTCCAGGATAGAAGACTCTGTGGAACTGGTTTAGGGCAGAAAAGCCATGCTTCCTTTTGGTCACAAAGGACTACGATCTATCTTTTGAACCATTGGACCAATTTGTATGAATTTGACGTATGTTTGTATTTGGAGTATGCTGATTCTGAAAATGTAAGTTATGTGAATGTGATGCATACTTTTCAAGTTATGAATAATGTGGAAAAATTGTATTTCTCTGCTTGTGCTAATTACATTACCCATTGTGTAAGGTAATTGTATCACAGGCAGAGGGGATGATTTTGTGTGGGAGTGTCTGAGTGTATTGTATGTGTTTATTGGTTGTTTCCAAAACCCTGTGGGTGGTACTAATGTGTATATAAGAACAATAAACCCACAGCTCTGTCTGTTCACTGCTTGACCCTCAAAACGGAGCCTTGTCTCGTTCTTGGGGGGATTTATTGTATGCTGTTCCAGTTTGACTGCTAGGAGTGTAAACCTATTAGTATGGTTTTTCCTATTCGGCTGTTTACAGCATTCAAATGCTTCTCCGGTTAGGTGGATTGGTGTCTACAGTAGCTGTGCCTGTGTCTCTGGAAGGGAAGATCTACTAAATGGCGGTTTAACCCATTTTATGCCTGGGGGTGCCGTTACACCTATAAAATGACATTATCACTGTCTGTGTATTTAAACGTAATCCATGATCCATCTGTCAGCGAGTTCTTACAGAGTCAAACACGGAACATAAACACTGATATATTCACAGATTTAAATAATTATGAATGATTTTATACTAATGACAAATCAGTATAATCCCGCAAATAATGTCCTGTTCCCTGTGGTCTTGTAGATTGTAAGCTCTTGGGAGTTGAATCCTCAGACTTGTGGGTGAATTAAGCTGATAGCTATGTCGGTAGCAGAACTTGACAGCAAAGGACCTGTGAGCTCTCTTTACACAAGGAGATGGGGGGTATTTAATTGAAGGTCTTTATTTTTCCTATTCTAGTGGATTAAATATTCTTTAAAGGATCACACGGCGTTCTCTGAATTCATTTTATTTCTGTTCAGTCCGTGATCTAGTTTTGACCTGATATGTGGCTGACAATGCTCACTTTTTATTCTCTAGTTTCCTGTAACCTGTTCAATAATCTGATTGCTATTTGATGTAGATCGCTCTGGCTAAGAACCAGGATGTAGATTCATGTGACCGCTGCCAACTTACACATGTTTCTCTGCGCGGACTGGCTGCGTGGAGCCTTATTGTGTATAAATCGGATTAAACAGATTGAAAATGTAAATAAAGAATCACTGCCGTATGGTTTACACTGCAGAACGTTCCCAAAATAAACCAACGCTCAACGTGTTTTTTTAAACAGATACAACAGTCACAGATTTAGCGCTTTCTGAGCAGATCTACAAGAAAAAAAAACAAAAGCATTAATGTTAAAGGAACAAACCGTGCATTCAAGCCGTAATACTGTTTAAAGGATATCAGAGTCAAAACCAACGTTCAGCCAAGTGTCTCGTAAGAATACGCTTAAAGCAGGGTCGTTATTGGCTCGTTAAGGATTCCACTTGCTTGAAATAAATATTGGCCCCCTTCACAACTGACAGTGTTGGTATAAACCTCAGTCTTTAATGTAACAATGAAACTTGTAACTGGCGAGATCCACCCCGAGTGTGTGTAAAATCTATCCGATTTACGGGGAGCTGGGGATTATTTATGTCTACGATGCTTTCTTTTTACACTTTGTGATTTATATGGAACCCAACAAGAAGCACTGGGCTGCCGCACAGTGAGACTGGCTGTTTGGGGTTAGACTTGCCATGTTTTACAGAAATGTGTGAGTAATTTGAAATGATTTACTCTGCTGAGCTGAAACGTCCACTTGGGGGAATCTCTGCTGCAAACCGCCTTCTAGTGTTATTTCAAACAATAAATAAAAACATTTGCTAAGGATTTTATTCAGCCCACGTTCCCACACGTTCTCGTGACACACAGCTGGAATATCAGGTTTTGGTGACTGTTCTCCGCTGGGACAAAGCTCAGATTGGAGAGGGGGAAAGGGTTTTTAAACACAGCTCTACAAAGTTTGTGGAAAGTTTTTTTCAATAGTGACAAGCTGCGACTCCTTTGTCATTTTATATAGTATTTAAGGGGAAGAAACTGCAGTAGAAATCCATCTCTGGAATATTATACATCGAATAGAAAAAGTGTGCCGACAAGCTCGTTCCATACAGACCCTGCGCTTGTTCCATGCAGATTTTTAGATTAAGAAATACATTTTAAGATTTTTGGGCAAAATACCTGAGCTGAAAAAATGGCTGAGTTGCAGAGGTTTTGCATTTAATGTGTCATGGCGTAAAGCGGGCAATTTGTCCTTGTCAGTTCTTGGTTTAATAAATAACCCTGGAGCTATTAATGTGCTTTACACTGTTTCTGTTTTTCAGCTAACGGTGATTAATGTTGGGATCTGGGGAACTGACTGTAGCTATTATTAACTCTGACAAAAAGCAGAGTC
>OW240924.1:93920344-94016432 GCA_933207985.1 Pelobates cultripes | reverse complement strand
CCAAGAGACAGATGCACCCATCGAACAAGAAGGTGACGTCCACCTGCATAAAATGACAACCCCTGGGCCCTCCAAAAGCCAGGCGCAATTCGCCATCACCACCACTAACCACACAACTCAGGCCCACACTACTGTCCAGCATTGTGGGAACAAATCCAATGCACCATCAGCCACAAGCTCAGCCTACCCCACAAGTAGATCACATAAACGAACCCTAGCGCTTCACGACACTGACCTATAGTATGAAAATACAAAGCTATAATGTTAGAGGGTTAAATACCCCATATAAACGACATTGCCTCTTTCGAGATCTCAAGAGAGATCAGCCTGACATAATCTGCCTCCAGGAAACACACTTCAAAACGCCACCGACCCTAAAACCATCCTTGTACCCACACCAATACCACGCTACGGCAGGAACAAAAACGAAGGGGACATCAATACTAATTAGCAACACAGTATCCTTCCAGCACCACTACTCACAGACAGACAAGGAAGGAAGATACACGATAATAGTATGCACAATCAACAACACTAAATACACCCTAGCAAATGTATATGCCCCGAACACGAATCAAAGAGACTTCCTACACAGAATCTTAGCCATATTGCGACCAGTACAGGAGGGCATACTGGTATTATGTGGGGACTTTAACCACATCATAGATCCCATCAACGACACAACGTCCCATGCAGGCAGGGAGGTTCACGCGAAACATCGCAGGACCTGTGCATCATACCTTAAATTGCTGGACATTAATAAATTATATGACGTATGGCGAGTCCTACACCCTCAAGAAAAGGATTACACGTATCACTCAAACACACACAATACATACACTAGAATAGATAGAATCCATATGGAAAGCACACACCTGGACCAGGTTCTAGAATGCTCTATCGGCCAAATCACATGGTCGGACCATGCCCCACTAACACTGACCCTTAAAGACAACTACGACTACAAACACAAGAGCCCCTGGAGACTCAACGAAGCACTACTGACAGACATACCCTTTTCCAACCAATTAGAAGAAGCCATAACAGAATACTTCATGCTCAACAGCACAGGAGACACATCTGCATGCACCCTATGGCAGGCACACAAGGCAGTAGTTAGAGGAATCTTGCTAAAGCGAGCAGCATCTTTGAAACAAAGTAACCAGACCCAATGGATAAATTGGAACAAACAGTTAATAGACCTCTCAAACAAAAACAAAACGCATCCCACAGAGGCAATACGAAAAAGCATCGCGGAAGTAGCAGACAAAATTAGACTACACACGCTGCAGCGAGTAGGCTTTAACTTACGCAAACTCAAAGCAACATACTATGCCCAGGGAAATAGAGCAAGCAAAGTGTTGGCAGCCCGCTTAAAGCGAGCAGAAACGAACGCGAAAATATCACATCTGTACACACACGACAACACAAAAGTGATCTCCCCCATAGATATTAGCAATGCTTTTGCTAACTACTATAATAAACTCTACAACTTGGCTCAGTCCGAGCGAGCACCTGACCCGACAGAACATAACATACAATCCTACCTACAGGAGGTCCCCCTACCCACGCTAACAAAAGAGCAAATTACTTCTTTGCAAAAATTAATCACTCCAGACGAAGTGAAGGATGCAATACAAACCTTACCTAAAAACAAAGCGCCAGGCCCGGATGGCTTCACAAACAGGTACTACAAAAGATTCGCGACCGCTTTAGCCCCACACTTGGCATCTCTCTTTAACTCCGCTACCCAAACCAAATCACTACCAGAAGAGCTACTGCTCGCCCATATCGTCACCCTACCAAAACCAGGGAAGCCCCCAACACACTGCCCAAACTTCAGACCAATATCCCTCCTCAATACAGACGCCAAACTATACGCCAAAATATATGCCCGGCGATTGGGCCCACTTCTCCCATCCCTTATTCACAATGACCAAGTGGGATTTATAGCAGGGAGGCAGGGAACAGACAACACCCGGAAGGTTTTAGACCTAATACACAGCATCAGACGGAAGGGGACAAGTAGCCTACTAATGTCTTTAGATGCGGAGAAAGCCTTCGATCGATTAAATTGGCGCTTCCTGAAGGCAGTACTGATGAAATATGGCTTTCCCTCCCAATTCACAGACACAGTAGAGGCTCTATATAGCTGCCCCACGGCTAAAGTCCTAAACGCAGGATTCTGCTCGGACAAATTCAGAATCTCTAATGGCTCCCGCCAGGGTTGTCCACTTTCCCCGCTGCTCTATGTCCTGGCATTGGAGCCTCTGGCTGCCAAGATCAGGATGGAATCGGCAATCCACGGGGTAACCCTTCGTCAGAAAGAATACAAATTAAGCCTATTCGCTGACGACATATTCCTCACTCTCACGCAACCACACATATCCCTACCTAATCTCATGCACCACATCACGGAATATGGACGAGTGTCATATTATAAGCTAAACGTCACTAAGACACAGGCACTAAGTATCAATCTCCCCGCAACACAACTGGTGAACCTTAAGAGCTCGTTCCCTCTAGACTGGAGAGAGGATCACCTCACCTTCTTGGGAACTAAAATGACCAAAAACCCCATGTCTCTCTTCAAGACGAATTACCAACCATTGCTAGAAACTTTTAAGTCCCTGCTGAGTTCCTGGGAGGGGAAATACTTGTCCTGGGTGGGGCGGATCGCGGCCATAAAAATGTCACTACTACCCAAACTCCAATACCTATACAGAACACTACAAATTCCAGTACCAGATAAGTACATCAAAGCACTCACGAAAATGCTAACACACTTCACATGGCAAAATAAAAAACCCAGAGTAGCGACCAACCTACTACAAAGGTCAATAAATCAGGGCGGACTAGGCTTCCCCGACCTAAAAGCATATTGCAAAGCGGCAACATTGATGCTGGTGCCACAATTTCTACAACATCCCACAGCCCCACAGTGGCTGGAAATAGAAAATAGCTGGGCCCACCCAACGACACTACATTCCATCCTGTGGACACCTAAATCACATAGGACGGACACTAGCCACCTTTTACCCACGACTCAATACACCCTACATGTTTGGGACTCAACGAAGCACCTAATGACGCGATACCACCCACTACCTTTGGCTGCCCCAACCAGCACCCTAGCACATATAATACCGAACCTGAATACACAACCATGGCTACAGATGGGCATCCAAGAAATAGGGCAGCTATACAACGACAAAGGGCTAAAACTATTTCCAGACCTACAACAAGAATTTCAGTTACCCCACAGGCTAGGCTTCGCTTACCTTCAAATTAAATCCTACTTAGCTAAAAACAAACCTAACGGACCGGCTGCTACAGCCACAAAACCGATGACTGAGTTTGAACAGATATGCACACGTAGAAAACCACTGAAAAAACTTATTTCCATCAGCTATAAAGCTCTGACCCAAGCATCAGATCAGGGCAAAGAAACACACATCCAATCATGGCATAGAGAATTAGGCAGCACAATCCCACTGACAGACTGGACTAAGGCTTACTCCTCGTACAAGGGGGTAACATCTTGTGCTACTCACATTGAGATGCAGCGCAAACTGTTATACCGTTGGTACTTGGTACCAACCAGACTCCACCAGATGTGGCCGCGATCCTCCGACACCTGCTGGAGATGTGGTCAGAGTAAAGGCACCATGTCTCACGTTTGGTGGACATGCCCCATCAT
The DNA here is from genome assembly GCA_933207985.1 of Pelobates cultripes. Lineage (NCBI taxonomy): Eukaryota > Metazoa > Chordata > Amphibia > Anura > Pelobatidae > Pelobates > Pelobates cultripes. The sequence continues at coordinate 94,012,732 of OW240924.1, read as the reverse complement.
CCAATCCTATTGGCTAGTGGTACAAAAGATCATAACTGCCACCATACAAACGCAAATCTCACTAACACTGGAACTGTGCATACTATTCATACCACCAGACTCTCTTACTAAAGATAAGTGGGCAGCCATATACCACATCCTTATCTCTGCAGTTACATGCATTGCTAGGCTATGGAAACAAACGACAACACCATCACGAGAGGCTCTCATAAACCAAATAAAACTGAACTGGGCCTACGAGATGGTATATGCACGACAATTTGGAGAAAAGAAACACATGACTTTAGCACATAACAGGTGGAATGACTTTCTACGATCAGAAGGACTACAAACAGAACCGACATAAACCACGCAACCAGTCTCTTACACCCCCTCCCCCTCCCCCCCCCAAGTTCTCTCCCCCCATCCCCACTCCACATCTACCCTCTATCCTACCTACTTGTTTCCCTGAAAGTACGATGCTTGACAATGAGACGTACAAAGCATCAGGCCACTGGTGGCCGAAGGTAACCTAGCACAGATATGCACGATACACTCTTGCATGACCACCTACAGCCCTGAACCCCCAGAGGGATAGGGGAGAATAAAAACGAATTCATATTGTCTGTAACACCTACCAAGAATGTGGGGAATTGTGTAATCTGCATATGATGTAACTTAAATGTCATGACTGTATATCGATGCATTGTACAATAAAAATTGTCAAATTCAAAAAAAAAAAAAGTTTAAAATCATCCAATCGACGTTTCGACCCGTTCGGGTCTTCCTCAAGATCCTTCCGACTCAAACAGGGTGAAACATCGATTGGATGATTGTAAACTTTTTGATGTATTAAATACCACTTTTTTTTTTTTTCCAGAAGTCCGAAGAGTGCATCTCTACTTTCTATATTACATATACATTCAGCATGGGATTGCACCAGGGCACCTACTAGGTTATTAGACTGATTGAAAGGGTGAGTGCCATCATACTTGTATCTATCTGTCTATCTATCTATATATATATATATATATATATATATATATATATATATATATATATATATATATATACATTGTGAGAGAAAATGTAGAATGGTTGTTGAGGGAAGATACATTAGGCCTGATTTACTAAACAACAGCCTGAGGTTTCTCAATTAAATGCCCCAGGGAGAGATTTTAGGTTTGCAAAATACATTGTTGGTACTCTGCAAACCATGGTAAGGGTCCCTGGGGCGGAGCATTTGGAGAGCAGGGTGGGCCAGTGCTCCAGTAGCACTAGTTGCTACATAACAGCCAGACCAGGACCAGTATGTGAACTAATTGATACTCACCTGTAGCTGGTCAATTAGCAAGCAGGCTTTTAAAAGAAGGGATCAGCTTCAGTGGTGTCGCTAGGGGGGGCCAGAGGGGGCCATGGGCCCTCCTACATCTTGCTGGCCATGTTCTTCCCTCGGACTGTAACAGCCTGTTACAGCCCGAGGGAATGCAGGAGTGAGGTGCTGGGGGCTGTCTGTGGCTGGAGGGAGCACTGACAGGCTCCCCGGCACAGGCCACGCCCCCCATTGATGCCCCGCCTCCCACACATAAGCCTCGCCGTAAAGCAGCAGACCATGCTGCTGCAGAAGATGGCTGCATGACCCCCAGCAACAGCCTCCAGTGACAGGTAGGCTTGGTGTGTGTACTCGGCAGTCAACATTGCCCCCATACTGCCCCCCATACACACACACTGCCCCCCATACACACATACTGCTCCCCCATACACACTCACTGCCCACCATACACACACACTGCCCCCATACACTGCCGCCCCAAACACACACATTGCTCACACATACACTGCAATACTCACACACACACACTGTAACTGTTACACACACATACTGTCCCACACATACACTGCATCCCTGACATACACTGCTTCCCTCACTCACACACTACAACCTTCAAACACACACACTGTCCCCCTCACACACACACACACACACTGCACCCCTTACACATTGCACCACTCACACACACCACTGCTCCTATGCCCTACTACAGCCCCATTTCCCAGCAGACCTCAGGTAAGTTGTCAAAATGTTCTTAAACGGTTTGACTACTTACTGTGGGAGGGGGTCCCGGCACTACTGACACCATAACCACTACACTGAGCTGTAGTGGTTATTGTGTCTGGATTATTTCTTTAAATAATCTGCAAGTGCTCCTCCCGAGATCAGGCTCTGTGTGTGTGTGTATGGACTCAGCAGTCTGTGTGTGTGTGTATGGACTCAGCAGTCTGTGTGTGTGTGTGTGTATGGACTCAGCAGTCTGTGTGTGTGTGTGGACTCAGCAGTCTGTGTGTGTGGACTCAGCAGTCTGTGTGTGTGTGTGTGGACTCAGCAGTCTGTGTGTGTGTGTATGTATGGGCTCCGCAGTCTATCAATAATTAAAATTCCTGTGAGTTGTTGTGTAGGAAGGGCCCCAGTGCATTGCTTTGCCCAGGGGCCCTTAACTCTGTTAAAATGTATGTCAGTGAGCTTCTATTTAGTGAGCATGTGTGTGTCAGTGAGCTTGTCTTTAGTGAGCTTGTGTGTGTCCCTGAACTTCTTTGTAGTGAGCCTTCTGTTTATACAAGTGAGTTTGTCTGTACTAAGCTTGTGTGTGAGTCAGAGAGTTTTGTCTGTCAGTAAGCCTATTTGCGCATGTCAGTGAGCTTGTGTGCTTACTGTACTATATATATATTTATTTATTTTTTGACTTGTAGGAATGGCATACATTTTTTTCCAGGGCTGCTTTGGATTCCCAAGGATATCCCAGTTTGGCTCTGCCAGCGAGTGCACTTTACCGCTGAATCATCTGTGTGAGCTGCCGCACACTTAATCCCTGTTACACGCGTCTGAGAGCTGCTGTTGACAGGTACTAGTAGTCTAGAGATTGGGACATGGGGTAAATGCTCAGCTATCTGTATAATACAGATCTGTGTGTATATAATATCCCAGGATAGTCAGTGCTTCCTGTACAGTGCTGCTCTCTGTATAATACAGGCCTGTGCCTGTATAATATCCCAGGACACTCCATGCTCCATGTATAGTGCTGCTCTCTGTCTTGGGATATTATACACAAACAGACCTGTATTATACAGAGAGCAGCACTATACAGGGAGCACTGAGTGTCCCAATTTATTATACACACAACCCTGTATTATACAGAGAGCACTGACTGTCCATGGATATTATACCCAGTAATTGATAGCTGTACTGCAAAATTTCCTTGGAATTTTTTTCAAATGTTGGCAACTATGGCACTGTATCAAGGGTAATGTGTTTTGTTTTTTTTTAATAATCCCTTGTGGAAAATAATGAATCCTCCTCCAGGGATTATTAAAAAAACAAAACACATTGTGTCAGGGGCGGGGCTTAACAGGTGACAGGGGCGGGGTCACACTGCGGCGAGGGCGGGGTTAAATGTGCCCCCCTACTTTTGTCCATGGCCCTCCATGTGCCCCCCCTAAGAATGAATCCTAGAGACGCCACTGATCAGCTTGCTGCAGAGTGAGGGAGAAAGAGACAGAGGAATGGTGTGTTTTGCAGCTATATCTTGTTATTGTCAATTGGTAAGTGGGAAAGCCACCCAATCCCAGATAGTAATTACTCTGTTTAGTAAGTGCTCAAACAAGAGCAAGGAATTTTGTTTTGTTTATTTTATTTTGGAGCACCTATATATTTTGCACCAAATAAATCAGAAAAACTGAGCTGAATGTGTCCTGGACTTTGATTACCCTAGAAGGCTGTGGTTACCATAAGATCTGTGACAAAATCCTACCTGTAAAAGAGGTGGTTTGTTACAACATATATTTCGTATTATTTTTATGTATTTATTTATATATTCATATATATATATATATATATATAATATATATATATATATATATATATAATGTGTGTGTGTGTGTATATATATATATATATATGTGTGTGTGTGTGTATATATATATATATGTGTGTGTGTGTATATATATATATATATATATGTGTGTGTGTATATATATATATATATATATACAATTTGATTCTCTGTGTATTTTTATGTATATACAGGTGATACTCGAAAAATTAGAATATCGTGCAAAAGTTAATTTATTTCAGTAATGCAACATAAAAGCGGAAACGAATATATGAGATAGACACATTACATGCAAAGCAAGATAGTTCAAGCCGTGATTTGTCATAAGTGCGATGATTATGGCTTACAGCTCATGAAAACCCCAAATTCACAATCTCCGTAAATTAGAATATTGTGAAAATGTGCAATATTCTAGGCTCACAGTGTCCCACTCTAATCAGCTAAGTAAGCCATAACACATGCAAAGGGTTTCTGAGCCTTTAAATGGTCTCTGTCTGATTCAGTAGGAATCACAATCATGGGCAAGACTTCTGACCTGACAGTTGTGCAGAAAACCATCATTGACACCCTCGATAAGGAGGGAAAGCCTCAAAAGGTAATTGCAAAGGAAGTTGGATGTTCCTAAAGTGCTGTATCAAAGCACATTAATAGAAAGTTATGTGGAAGGGGAAAGTGTGGAAGAAAAAGGTGCACAAGCAGCAGGGATGACCGCAGCATGGAGAGAATTGTCAGGAAAAGGCCATTCAAAAGTGTTGGGGACTTTCACAAGGAGTGGACGGAGGCTGGAGTTAGTGCATCAAGAGCCACCACACACAGACTGATCCTGGACATGGGCTTCAGATGGCATTCCTCTTGTCAAGCCGCTCCTGAACAACAAACAACGTCAGAAGCGTCTTACCTGGGCTAAAGAAAAACAGACCTGGTCTGTTCCTCAGTGGTCCAAAGTATTCTTTTCTGATGAGAGCAACTTTTGCATCTCATTTGGAAACCAAGGACCCAGAGTCTGGAGGAAGAATGGAGAGGCATCACTGCAAGATCCTTGAAGTGCAGTGTGAAGTTTCCACAGTCTGTGTTGATTTCATTAAGTCCAGGGTTAACGCAGCCGTCTACCAGGAGATTTTGGAGCACTTCATGCTTCCTTCCGCATACTAGCTTTATGGGGATGCTGACTTCATTTTCCAGCACCTGCCCACACTGCCAAAAGCACCAAAGCCTGGTTCAATGACCGTGGGATTACTGTGCTTGACTGGCCAGCAAACTCGCCTGACCTGAATCCCATAGAGAATCTATGGGGCATTGCCAAGAGAAAGATGAGACATGAGACCGAACAATGCAGAAGAGCTGAAGGCTGCTATTGAAGCATCCTGGTCTTCCATAACACCTCAGCAGTGCCACAGGTTAATAGCTTCCATGCCACGCCGCATTGAGGCAGTAATTGCTGCAAAAGGCACTCAAACCAAGTACTGAGTCCATATGCATGCACTGTCTGGGCTGTCAGGCAGGCCCCCCAGACTGGGAGCAACACCAATCGCTGTCGGGGGAATGGCGGCGATCGGGTAAGTAATATTGTAATGGATCACCAGTGGCGAGGTCACTTTCGCCACATATCTCCCCTTTGGGGGTTAGACTAACCAGGTACCTGACCTTCGCTCGGTCGGTGCCTGAGTTAGTCTGACAACCCGCCCACAATACCCAAGTACAAGAAGAGCCCCCCCACAACAAATGGGTACTTGGGGTGGCAGAGGCCAACTTCACTCTGCCCCGATGTCAGTGCTTCTGCTGGGGTAGCCTGGTTGGGCGTTGGCTTGGGAGGGGAAATAGTAGTTACCCGCTCCTCCTGGTATCCCTGCAAGGGTAGTTGGGGATCTGGACAGGCTGTCCAACATCCCGGAAGGTTGGGCGCAGAGACCACGGTCCCATCTGTACCGTCTGGGAGGATGATGTCTCCCCTTTGTAAGGTAAACTGCTGCTGGGGAGAGAGGGCGATAGGCTCTTCTCCCTGAAGCACATGCTGCCGCTGGAGAGGGAGACCGACCGTCTCCACTCTCAATAAATTGTCCTGCTGCTGGGGAGAGAGACCGACTGTCTCCTCTCCCAAGGATACACACTGCCACTGGGGAGGAAGGACGACACCTTCAGCTCCCTGGGATTTGCACTGCCCCTGGGGAGTGAGACCGATTGTCTCCACTCCCTGTAACACACTTGACTGCTGGGGAGAGAGACCGACCACCTCTTCTCCTAAGGATACACATTGCCGCTCGGGAGAAAGGACAACACGTTCAGCTCCCTGGGAAACATACTGCCGCTGGGGAGTGAGACCGGCTGTCTCCACTCCCTGTAACACACTTGACTGCTGGGGAGAGAGACCAACTGTCTCTTCTCCTAAGGATACACACTACCGCTGGGGAGGAAGGACGACACCTTCAGCTCCCCGGGATTTGCACTGCTGCTGGGGAGTGAGACCAACTGTCTCCACTACCATAACATCCTTCTGCTGGGGAGAGAGATCAATTGTCTCCCAATCCCAGGAGTGAGGGATACTGCAGCACAGCATTCCGGTGGGCATAAATGGCCCAGTAGCGTGACTGGGTAGGACTGCCAAAATCGTTGTCTTCCTCAAGGGCCCTCCAGACCAGGGCCAGTCCTTCCCTTCCGGCGAAGCCCCCTCCGACAACCAGGCATCCTGTTGTATTGCGTGCCACCACAGCGTCAGGTAGGCATTATCCAGTATCAGTTCCCGTTCTACTAGGGATTCCAGACATCTTACCCGCTCTGTACTGGGTTATTCCCCCAGAAGCGACCTCCGTTGGGCTACTTGGTCCCACAAACGCTGGTATATACCGGGAAGTTCCTCTCCTCGCTGAAATTGGAACTCTTCCAGGGCAGCGTAACCCTCGGACTGTACTCCTCCATTCGAGGTCACTCTCATCCCTGGGTGTGAATGTGATTGCAGGCCAACTCATTCCATTCTGCTGAGCTCCTCTGTAGACAGGTCGCTGCATGATTGCTAGCGCTGCCCTCAATTTGTAAATCCACACGTTACTGGTGTCTCCGAGATGCTTCACCGAGCACTAGGATGCCATCCCACCGCTTGCCACCAATGTAACGGATCACCTGGCACCCCGACTGGGTACCTCCGTTTAAGGATGCTCCCAGCGCTTCCTGAGGGCTCCAAGCACTCCAGCAGACACCTCCAGGCACTGGACGACACTCAGTCCTGGGAACTCTGGAACCAAATGGGGAATTAGCACTAGTCCTTACAAGTACATTCCCCGGTTAATCTCCTGCAAGCTGGAACAGCAGACACAGGAGCAAAGCTTCTTCACTCCAATAACAGGACGACACACAGTTTTGGAGTGTAAACAGGAACAGACAGAGCTGTGGTTTTATTGTTTCTTATATACACATTTTTACACAATGTTGCCACCCACATGGTTTTGTAGCACAGCCAATCAAATAAACAGTTAAACACTCCCAGTCAGGACAAACAAACCCTCCCCTCTGGGAAATACAGTTTTTACACAATTCTTAGAACTTCTAAAATATACATCCAATCTCCATAAAGTTACATATTATTAATCAGCACACTTCACGTATAAATATATCCAAAATTAAAAAGTTAGTTGGAAGTCCTTTTTGACCGAGGAGGGACAAATCAGCCAGTTCCAACTGGTCTTTGCAGGGTCCCTGGGACAACGCCCTGCTGGAGAACAATGGTGGGGAGGGGGGGAGGCACACCTTCCCATGGATTCAAAGGGGCAGAAAAAGTGTCCCAAAATCCAATAAGCCCAAACAATGTTTTTAAAAGGCAAACTCTCCCAGGGGCCATAGTCAGAAGGTAGGAGGACGGGCAAACAGGCCCCTCCAAAAACCAGTGGCGAGGTCACTTTCGCCACAAATATATATTTGCCACGGACATAATTGGTACGTCCGCGGTCCTTAAGGACCACTTTTGTCGGACATACTTAGTACATCCGCGGTCCTTAAGGAGTTAAAGAAATTGCTCTCCTAGTCTAGATGTTATTTGCTCTTTGTGCTCCTGCATGCTAACAAAAACCTTGATTTAATAATAAGCTTTCTAAATGATTCAATACTGTTAGAAAAAATTCCAAATTATTTATGTATAAAAAAATTCCCATAGACTGTATAGGTGACTTCTGTTGATAATCATTTGAAAAGCAAACTAAATAGAACACATAGTTTGTAAAAGAGCTTTAACCCGTGCTTCCTTTAACAAATGTTGGCCCTATATGCTGCAGACATCCATCGGAACATATTAAATCCCATCTCTGCATAGTGTATAATATTCATGGCATGCCTTTACGTTATTGGTTTAGAATAAAGCGTCATGTCTACAAGATTCTAATGAAATGTATTCATATAGCCTCGGGGGATTGCAAAACATTTCACACAGTTGCTGGCAGTGGAAATTAGTGCATCAGTTAGTGAATATCATCAGTGGTGAATTTTATGGTACGATTTTTTTAATATTATTTCTTCTAGTATGTTATACTTAATGGATGATCACTCTAAGCATAATGACAACTTTTCATCATTACAGACATTGGGGTGAGTATCTGGAGAAGTGAAAGGCACATCTTCAAATTAGGAGATTGTATGCCTATCTGTAAGACAGCAGGAACCATGCTTCCTATGTGTACATTAGTGGAGGGAAGTAGCATATACAATATAATAATGTAATACTGTATGTTGTGTGCAGAAATAAATAAAAATATATGCACATACTTACCCATACTATGCTTGTTTGTCACCACTACGTATCCCATAAACTTCTGCGAAGAAGCTTAGGGGACAAGCGCCTCTTCCCGATGTGTCTGCATAAAATAAAGAGTGCATTAAAGGAAACATTGAACATATATCTTTTTCATTTTTATATTTTTTAAGCATAATCTATTTAAGGCATTTTGTTTACACACCAGATTAGCAAGCACTATGCACATGAAACCACACATGTGCAATTTCAGCTGCTGTTGTGCTAAAGCATGATATTCAAAGCCGTGACTGTTTGGGCTCACGGCAGGACTCCACTGAAGCTGCACGTATGTTTCAGAGCTGGCTTAATGAGCTGTGGAGAGAGGAGAGCGATGGATATTTACTGTGTTTGCTTTATCATGATAGATGCAGCCATTTTGAAGCAAACTTAACTTCTGTCCTTCATGGTGTTAAGAACTGGAAACATTTTAGCTTGTCCAGTAAATTTGGACAAGCTGCCTGTAATTTAAATGGTGTTCTTTATTCTTTAATATCCTTACCCTATACCCAAAGACCCTTCTTAGAAAGGATGAACAGTACAGCAGCTGCAGACATTATAGATCTAGAAAAACAAGTATTGCTCCCCAGTGGGAAAAATGTTTACAGTGCGTACATATTGTCCTGTCTGGCCAAGTTACAGCAAATTATGTATCTCATGGCTGGCCAAAAGTCAGATACTTGATATTGTTGAACTGAAACTTGATTGATGTTTGAGACCTCATTTTTGCTCAGGTACCGCCTGGAGCTCTTGCAGTTCAGTACTGGAACTGTGTGAATTATTTATTTTGTTGATGAACTCAAATGTGATTCCCCTCCCCCAAATATGATTCAGAAACCAGAAAAAGAAAACATGTATGTGTATGTTTTACGTATTACTTGTTTCATGGGCTACAGAGTCCTTTTAAATATTAAAGGAAGGGTGATATCTACTTTCTTGAGTAAAGCTATTAAGTAAACATTTATTTGGAACAAAGTGAATCTCTTTGTTACAAATAAATGAGCCTTATTGAGGTTAGGAGGGCCTGGACCTCTTTCTTTTTAATTTATCTATTTGGGTTCAACTAGACCCAGGCCTGGTTGCACCCTATTTTTACTAATGTGAATTAGTGCAGTACCTTATCTATGTTGATGCTATTTTTTTATGGTAACATTTATGTATGCTGGAGAATATAGCGTTTTGTGTGGGATTGGCAGCTACTGTGAGGTTAGAAACCTAGAATGTAACGACAGATAAGAAACATTCGGCCCATGTAGTCTGCCCAAAGTTGTATGTGTATGTGGGCTGTGCGTGGTGTTGTGAATGTGTATAGGCTATATATATATTGAGTGTGGAATGTCTGTGATGTTATGTGAATATAACATAATGGCATAGTTGTCTAGGTTGAAAAAACTCTAAAGTCCATCAAGATCAACCATGAATCCAATTATTTTATGCAGTTGATCCAAAAAAACATATGTAGCCATTCCCAATTATTCCCCAAAAAAGGCGGGGAAAATCCCTCTTTAATTCAGAAGGACAATCAGATTTCGCCTTTTCACATACATGTTAATTATATCCTTGAATATTCTGTTTATGCATATTCTGTTTATGCAGTAAAAGCAACCAAGCCTTTAAAAAAAATTATCTATACAATCTGATAACACAATCCTCATTGTTCATACTGTAAGCAAAAATGCTTAATCAATGGGTGATTTCTTGTCTGTTGTATATTCTTGCTAATGAACAGGCTAGCACAGAGTGGTTTGTACTGACCCTATATATATTTGTATAGTGCTATAATATTCCCTCTAAGTGGCCTTTTTTCTAAAGAAAACAAATCAGTTATACTAGCCTTTCCTCATATTTAATGTTTTCCATGCCTTTCTCTTATTATGTTGTGAACCTCTGCACGTTTTCTAGTTCTGCAATATCTTTCTTTAAAGCTGGTGCCCAAAATGGCACCTTTTCATTTAATGCTATCCCTAACTCAACTCCATTTAACTATAAGTGGGTTGTGGGTTCCTTATTCCAGAATGCATGACTTTGCATTTATCTGTATAGAATCTCATCTGCCACTTGACCAGTCCTCCAATTTATCAAAATCCCTCGTTAGTGAAGTTAGAACATGTTAAGACTGTATTTTCTTACCAGTTTTGTGTCATCTGCAAACACTGACAAATGACTTTCAATACCCACTTCAGGATCATTTATAAACAGATTTAACCAAAGTGGACCCAGGACACAACCCTGAAGCACTTCACTTACCACTTTTGTACAATTTTAAATTTACAATTACTGTCTGCGCTATATCTTTAAGCCAGTGTTACATAGTTACATAGGCTGAAACGAGACATGTGTCCATCAAGTTCAGCCTTCCTCACATTTGTCTTTTGCTGTTGATCCAAAAGAAGGCAAAAAAGCCCAGTTTGAAGCACTTTCAATTTTGCAACAAACTAGGAAAAAAATCCCTCCTGATTCCAGAATGCAAGTCAGTCATTTATCTTTGGATAAAGAAGCAAGTACCCTACAGTCGAAAAATTATATCAATGAATATTCTGTTTTTGCAAGTATGCTTCTAGTTTTTGTTAAACCACTTCTTCAGGCATAGAATTCCATATCCCTTCAAGGCCTGGGACATTATTTTTAAAAACGACCATTCTCCCAGTTTATATAGAGCAATGCCTATTGAGTTATTGAAAGATTATATACCATCCTTAAAATTAGAATTGTTGAAGGATTGCTCTATAACAAATTGTTATGGCAATGCTATTCTTTCTTTGGAAAAATTGAAGCTTAAGTATGGATTAACAAATGTATGTGATCTGGAATGTATGCTAATCATTGACAAATTGAAAGAATTATACCAGGTATCTGAAACAGATAAAAACTATAAATCACTTGAGATATCTTTATTAGAGAGAGTTTTTTTTTTTATACAGCCCCACTAGTAAAGGTATGATATCCTTATGTTATTCTGTTACCGGGAAACTGACGGAGGCCAAGCACAGAGAGATGGACACAGGTTTCTTCAGGAAGGAAGAGATCTTTATTCGATTCACCGACCGGGACTCAGAGGGACTTATGTCACCAAAAACAGCAAAGATCTGAGTACTGAATACATAGAGTACATTCCTTATATAGCACTGTAGCTCTTCCCATAATTAGCTACGCCCACACATACCCTTAACCTAATCAATGAATAGAGTCTAAACTCATCCATCCGGTCTAACCACGTGGCTCATCTGAAACAAAGGAGAGGGACGCGTAATTCCAGTTCCTGCATTCCTGCACATGCTCAGTACAGTGATGACAGTATCTTAGCTACGTGTAACTAATTAACTGATACTACAAACACATGTACCTACATATGCCTTGTGACAATCTTGGCCTGCTAAACTTGTATTTTACTGGAATTCCATCACATTCCCCCCTTTGATGCTTCTGATTTAAAAAAAAATTCCAGATGCATCACCAATCATAGTTTGCTTACACCTCAAGTTGCCATAAACCAGACTAGACTTTGCGATCCTCTAAAGATACGAACCCCTCAACATTCCTCTTCCTGCATGTATTCTCCTTGATCTAGAGCTTCATACCTGCAAACAGCCATTACCTGTGCTGCGGCCTTTCTTTCTGCTATACTTTCTATAATGCTCTGCATAGACCTAATTACCAAAGGAATCAGACATGGCAGAAGGAGACACAACATCAAAATCAGTATGACTCCACCTACCAATGCCTTGATTCCTCCAAACTGCTCATACCAACTACCAACTCAACTACTCGGATTATACCCTTTCCATACCTGAGTAGGTACATGTGCTAGCTTAACCATATGGCTAGTAAGCTCAGCTATTGCTTGCCCTTCATCATCTATTTGAAGACAACAATTGCTTAGATTAAACTTCCCACATACACCTCCCTCTACTGCCAATAGGTAATCCAAAGCTAATCTATTCTGGTAGATGGCTGTCCTCATCCTAGTGTTATGCTTCGCTAGGAGATTGAGCGCTTGTGATGTTTCATTGGTAACTATCTCAACTACTGCTTGCAATCTTATAATACGATTAAGCATATATATTGGGGTTCTGTATCCATAAGTACCATCCTCTGCCCACGTAGCTGGCCCATAATAATCTATAATACGCTGGGGAGGCCACTCATCCTCTTCCCAGGTACCTATCTCTAGGGGTGCCCTTTTCTTCCTATGATTTACATCATATACTTTAACTCCCAAAGTCTCTCCTGTTTCAATTGGCAACAAGAAGGATGGTTTGAGCATACCCAATACACATGCACCTTCCCAGTCCTGTGGTAACTATGCTTTCTTACCACAAATCCAGTACAAATTTGCTGGGGCTTTCCAACTAGATGTAGCAGATAGGTGAAACCATACATCCTTTAAATTGGTATAATTTGCAAACGGATTAGACGGTTCTGAGACATTTGAAGCTGACCACCAAATAGTATCCTTTGTATCGTCATTATAGGCTTTCTGCCCCAAACAAGTCAATTCTCCTACAGATGTATTAAACATTATTTCTTTCCTTGCTATACAAACATAACCTATAATGGAGGTCTTTAATCGCCACTCAGATTTACCTCTAACACTCACTTGATAATCAGATTGAGAAGATATTAGTTGTTCAACTGTCTCAGAACCAGAATACATTACCTCCTTTGCTTCCCAAGGCCATTGGTCTCCCATATTAGTACCTCCACACACATAGCAGTTGGTTACATTAAGACTACCAGCAATGCTCTCAGCTAGGTCTATGAATAAGTTTTTGGCATTATGGGGAACCTTATCTTCCACACTCATCTCCTCATAAAAAGAATGGAAAACCTGATGAGTCTGGGGGCCACTGTATCTGTCTCTATTCCTATGTATAATATCGTCCCAGGATCCAAACCTGTTCCATATATTTGGAACCCAAATAGATTCCCAAACTTATCTATAAATAGCTCTGGGTCCTTGATAAGTATATGGACTGGGTTACACTCCATAGACTTACAATATGGCTTGGTAGGCAATCTAGTCATTATACCTGAGGGTCCATTAAACTTCAAGGATGTCGTTCCGTTAGGCAGAAATGTTATCTGTGCTTGTAACTTCGACAACAAATCCTGTCCTAGAAGTTGGACTGGACATTCAGGCATGTAAAGGAACTGATGTTTCACTACGTGGCCTCCCAGTGTACAGAGTCGACTTTTGAGAACCGGTTTAGCAGCACTCCTCCCAGTTGCTCCTATTACAGTGATAGTTCTTCCTGAAGGAGGAGCAACTAGGTCGGTTACCACAGAATGTTCAGCACCAGTGTCGATCATGAAAGAACTCCTTTTTCCCCCTATTGCTACATCGACCATAGGCTCCGCTCGACCAAGGGGGATGGAGCCCGGTCGGTATCAATAGTCCTCCATGACAGTGTCAGCCAAACCCACAAAGTCCCTATCTTCTCTTTCTCGCGGTCTCTGCGCTGCTGGGTAATACCTATCCCCTTGAACGCTTCCTCTACTATTCCCACCATTTCCTCCAGGGCCTCCTCTTCCTCTCACTCTACCTCTATAGTTATTACTATATCCTCCCCTTGTTCTATCTCTCTCATGTTGTTCCCTCAATGGACACTCACTCCTCCAATGCCCTTCTTCCCTACAATATGCGCATTGGTTCCTACTTAAAGGCTCCCTATTCCACTTATTCTCGCTTTTCTCGGTTCCCCTGTACACTTCCTTTTCCCTTCTATCTACACCAGCGATAGCTACCGCTAACATATCTGCCTTCCTTCTCATCTTACGCTCTTCTTCCTTCTTCGTCTCTATCTCCCTATTCATATAAACCTTATTTGCTATTTCCATTAGTTGAGTTATAGACATCCCTACAAACCCTTCTAGCTTTTGCAATTTTCTTTTAATATCTCCGTAAGCCTGGCTGACAAAGGCAGAGTTAACCATCCGGGAATTCTCAGGAGCCTCTGGACTAAAGGGGGTATACAATCGGTATGCCTCCAATAATCGGTCATAAAAGGCACTGGGCGACTCATCACATTTCTGCAATACCTCAGCCATCTTTGACATATTGATCGCCTTTTTCCCTCCGGCTTTCATGCCAGTAATAATGGCTTCCCTATAAGCTTTTAGGTGAGCCATATCAGCACCATTAACATTCCAATTCGGATCTACGTTTGGGTAATGAGCTGCGGCCCATGCTACCGGGTTGGCCTGATTCTGTGCACGGGCCACTTCTTCAAGCGCTTTAATTGCCGCCTGATTAATCCGAGTCCTTTCCTCGTTATTAAACAATGTCATAAGCAATTGCTGGCAATCAGCCCAAGTGGGATTGTGCGTTTGGATTATGGAGGTAATCAAATCTGTCATGGCTTGAGGTTTGTCTGTGTAAGAGGAGTTATGGGTTTTCCAGTTGAACAAATCCGTAGTGGTAAAGGGAACATAAACAAATACGGGGTCGGCATGTTGTAACTGGCCTTCACCATTTGTAAAAAATGTAGATGAATGGATGTTCAATGTTGATGATTCTTAATTTCTTCTTATCTTCAGTTGATTGATATATATACGTCTTTTGTATATATAATCTTGGGCCAAATGCTCGCCACAATAATATATGTCTATAGTATTGAAAAGTAGTAATATGCAATCTGACTTACGGTTTCTTCCGGTTTATTCTTTGTTACGGATACATAATAAAGCATAATAAATGATGTTACAGGATTATAGACATTCAACAGCAGATGGTAATTGCTGGACTTCTGATGGGAGAGTTACATCGTTGTATAGAGCCAAGCCAAGACAGGACTAAGACTGAGAGACCTCGTGTCCCTCTGTTACTATATAGAAGTGCCAATAGTAACGTCAGCATATAACTCTAGCCATATAAGGACAAAACCCCCGAATCCACATTCCAGAGCTCTCGGACAAAGAAAGCCTTGTGACTTATTGATACCATCTGTTACTTATGTCAATCCACACATCCATATATATAATCAATAGAAACATAGAATATGCAATATTCTACATTCCCTCTGTTTATGGTTTGTTTTAAAACCATAACACAATGTATATAACCTGTCCATTCATACATCACTTGTATCACATTCATTGAGCATAGAACAAGATGTAGTCACAATTTTCTATTATATGAGAGTTCTTAGAAGGTCGAGTTTCTATCCCTCATACTGCTTACTTTACTTCAAAACTCCCTTTGTTTCAGCTATGTATTGATATCCATATCCATGTTACATCATAACTACTTGAACATAATATTTACATATATATAACAATAATAAATGAATAAAATAAAATATTTACAAATGTTGATCCAATAAACAATAAAGCAATCAGAAATATCTACCTGCTCAGGTACAGTCATGTCTTTGTAGACAACAAAATCAAGATGATAACTTTCACTATCATATTCCTACAGATACATATATAGTATAGTATTTTCATTCTCAATACCTGATATTACTAAAATACTAATACACAGGGCCGGACTGGGGAAAAAATTAGGCCCGGGCATTTTTCAATCAGAGCGGCCCCCTAAGAAGGGGGCGGGGCCAGAGAGGGTGTGTTTTGTCATCACTAATGACAAGCACGCCCCCTCTCAAAGTGAGCATGTTGGTTCAATGCACAGAGCCCTGCTGAAGAGCTCTGGCATTAGAAAAAGGCCCTGAATTTGTTCTGCGCAGCGCAAGCAAATGTAATAACATGCTTGCGCTGTGTTTGCTTTTAAATTGTCTCTGGTGTCTCAACAAGTGGGATACCAGAGGACAAAAGGGCCAGGAAAGTGTATGGTGCATGTGTTTGGAGCCTGCTTGTGGGATTGCGTGTGTGTAGAGTGTGGTGTGGTATTGTGTAAATAGGTCAATTTCATATGTGTTTGTGGTGTAATATGTGTGGCTAGGGGCTGTAGAGAGTGTGTGTATAGGTGGCATAGTGTTATAGGGGATGTAGCGAGTGTGTGCATACGGGCTGTAGTGTGTGGGTATAGGTGATGTAGTGTGTGTAGGGGTTGTAGAGAGGGTGTGTTTAGAGAAAGTTGTATGTGTTTGCTGACAAGGAATGTAGTGTGTGTGTAGGTGGTGCAGTGTGTGTGTAGGAGATCTAGTGTGTAAAGGACCCAGAGTGTGTATAGGAGATTGTGTGTGTGTGTATAGAGGATTAAGAGTGCATATAAGGTAAGGGATCTAGCGTGTATCTGGAGCGTAATGTATGTAGTGCTGTAGTGTGTGTGTGTGTGTGTGTGTGTATATATATATATATATACATACATATATATTTGGACGTATTGTATGTGTGAGGGGCGCAGTGTGTGTGTATGTAAGAGGGGTGCTGTGTGTGAGGGTGTTTTTATCTGCCGTCAGATTCTAATTTTCTTTGTCTGTTAACTCACTGAGGGTTATTTTATATATATATATATATATATATATATGTGTGTGTGTGTGAGCGAGGGTGCTGTGTGTGAGTGAGGGTGCTGTGTGTGAGTGAGGGTGCTGTGTGTGAGTGAGGGCGCTGTGTGTGAGTGAGTGCGCTGTGTGTGTCTGGGTGCGCTGTGTGTGTCTGGGGGTGCTGTGTGTGTCTGGGGGTGCTGTGTGTGTCTGGGGTTGCTGTGTGTGTCTGGGGGTACTGTGTGTGTCTGGGGGTACTGTGTGTGTCTGGGTGCTGTGTGTGTCTGGGTGCTGTGTGTGTCTGGGGGTGCTTTGTGTGTCTGGGGGTGCTGTGTGTGTCTGGGTGCTGTGTGTGTCTGGGTGCTGTGTGTCTGGGGGTGCTGTGTATGTCTGGGGGTGATGTGTGTGTCTGGGGGTGATGTGTGTGTCTGGGGGTGATGTGTGTGTGTCTGGGGGTGATGTGTGTGAGTGTGATTTTTTTTAATTTAAATTTTTTTTTTTTTAATTAATAATAATAATTTTAAAAAAAAAGTTATATCCCCCCCCTCCCTTCTTACCTTTAGCCTGGGAGGGGGGGGCCGTTTTGCCTGGGACGGGGGGGGGGGCCGTTCTGCCATGGGAAAGGCCTTGCTGCCTGATCCCTGGTGGTCCTAGTGGTGAGCGTGAACTCTAGCCTGTAGGCTAGAGTTCACTCTCGCGAGATCTGAGCGTTGCCGCGGTAACCGCGACAACGCTCAGAATCCCGCGAGAGGACCCGGCGGAGCTGCTGGATAGAGCTCCGCCGGTCCTCTCCTCCCTCCCTCACACCCCAGCAAGCGGCCGCCTGGAAGTGTCTCTGGGCCGGTAAAGGGAGATCTTTGATCTCCCCACCGGCCCATGGAGGCACACAGCGGGGCCGGCGCTCGGGTAGCGCTGGCCCTGCAGGAGCCGGCCGACAGGATCTCCCCTGCCGGCCTCGGCCCCACGGCCATCGCGGCCCACCGGGCATTTGCCCGGTATGCCCGATGGCCAGTCCGGGCCTGCTAATACATGTATTACTATAATATCCTGTCCAATTATATTTCCATGAATCATATGGTTTCTAGCAACCTTAAAATCTTTAGGTCATTTGTATTCATGAATTACATTCCTATACCATTAATACCATCTAGTGATGATTGTATCAGTATATTACAATCATATTATTTAATTTGTATATTCAGTAGGCTCTAACTACCTAAAATATATCAACACTACTTATAAGTCTCATTCAAAGGATGTGTTATCAACCATGAAGTTCTATAATAATTCTTCAAATAATGTTCATGGTGTTGACAATACTTATTGTCCTAGATATTCTCCACCCAGAAATCTTTCTATCATAGATTTGTTTTTGTTCACATAATTATAATTTTCACTAAGATTCCACCTTGTTGTAACAAACTTTACATTCAATCGGAGAATGGTTTACTTTAAAAGAACTTGGAAAGAATACTTTAAATTAATTATCATCACTCTCCTCATTAGACCTTAATTGTGATGACTTATTAATGTAATACATCTTAAAAGCAGGATTGTCCTAATGTTCTGACCAATCCATATTCCTTAGTACACTTCAACTGACTAAAATAAAATAAACAAAAATAAACTTGGGGTCATACTGCCCAGAAACTCTTATTCCTAGTCTGTGTCTAACAAACTCAGGGTAATCATAAACAACTTAACAATGTATTCATTGGATACCATCATATCCAGAAACCTATTCTCCCTAGTCCATACCTTTATAGACTTAGGTCAAATATAATTGTGTACTATACTCTTTCCATTCAATTCAATTCCTCTTGGATCTTTGAACTCTTATATCCAAGGCTTTCTTAATGTATATAATTACTTAATATAAATCAATATAAATTATTCTTCCTTAGTTTTCTTCCTTATGTTACCATTGTTTGTTTTACTTCACCTCGATATAAACAAATTACTCATTATAGTTAATCTATGAAATACTATTGAACTCAATCTTTGTGGTATTAAGTAACCATGATCCTTATTTTATCAACTTCATATTTTATCTACCTCTGATACTTCTCATTCTATGTATAGGTAATAATGTAATAGTTCTCTTCATAATACTATACTTTCGTAATTGTACTCCATGTGTTATATAGCTATAAGTACTCTCTTTTGGTATTAATACTCATAACCGTTAAATAACTTTTAATTGTCTGTTTTCTTCTTCATTAATATTTAGGAATATATATGTATGTTAGTGTCAATCTTTTATTTCTTTTTTAGTCTGTTAATCTTCTGTATTGAATGAACTCTGTAGAATCTTCCATCACAGTTTGCAGATCAGATGAAAAGTCTCTTTCCAACAGTCGATGTCCAGTTGTCTGAAGGAATGCTTTTCTGATTTATTGCCACAAGGATCTGTCACGCTTTACCTACATTAAAACAAATAACATGTGCAGCATCAATACAATGGCTTACAATGTTTATATCTCATTATTATTATTATTATACAGTTTAACATTGAATTACATGGACTACACAAAACATACTCATTTCTTCTCATGAGATCTACCATCTAGTGGTCATTACATCTATGCGATGTAATGTATAATCTTTAAATTTCCTTTATATTAAAATCTTTCTGAACATTTTAATTTTCTATTTTTTTTATTAATCATACCTTATTAATCATACCCCCCTTTAAACTGTTTAATAATCTGGAGGTATAACCTAATCACATATCAGATGTTACAACAAAATATTGTTTTCCACTATACTTTAGCAATAGCAGCCATCTTGTTTTAACACTGGCACCATTTTGTCACATGAAACAAACTACAAAAACATATATTGTTTCCTTCATCAAATGTATTTGTAAATCTAGGTTTTATTCTATCAAAACTTTTGTCTTCTATATAATCAAAACATATGTATGTCCAGGCATTGCAAAATATAGTAATCCATTATCAGTCATGACATTAAAATCTCATTCTCATGAATTAAATCAAAGATTTTAAATCAACCTCAGAAGTAACATTGTTTTTTCCTTCTGTAAAATGATTGGAGTTACTGTATAATCGCATACACCCAATATAACCTTGCATGTTCCTAACTGCTACATTAGTGTATTTAATTCTGTCATATTTGCAAACTTGATGTAAATTTTTATTTCCATTAATTAACCTAATACTTTCTTATAACACACATAAAACAATGAAAAAACAGTTCAGACTAACAATTCATTAAAACAACAAACTAACATAGATCTCTATTCTTGTGCTGTTTTTAATTCTGGAATCAGCTTGTGTACATCTGTTGGCATACATATCCATGCTTATTCCCTAAACTGATATTTCTTGAAGTTATCTGATTCTTATAACTTTCTGTGTTATACTGCATTGCTTGTCTGTCTCCTAATTTCGATTTAGCTAAAATTGCTTTTATTTGTCTGATTATAAGTTTACAATGAAAGGCTTTAATTGATTTATCTCCACATGTATTTTCTCTGTCAAAATTTTCAATCAACAAATTTAATTTCTCATTTGCTTTTGATTTGATATCTCGGATAAAATATCTGCAAGATCTTAAATAATGTTGTTTATTGCACCACAAACAAATAAATTTAGGGGTTATATTCTGTCTTTGATTAACTCTACAATTTCTAGTTGAATAAATTGGGAGGGGCTCAGATGTCTGTATCACTCTACACTCTGTCCTAGAAGAAGAAGGAGGAGGGCTGTAAAATCTGCACTTCTTCCTCTGCCTAAATCCACAAGTCGTTTTAACCCCTTCATTATTGGTTTCCCTCCTTAAGTTATCCAAGAACAAAGCTACTTCTGTCAAAGTGCTTTTTTCTCTAGCTGACACAATTGCAGTTGGATCTAGATCTTGAAATTTTTTCACAAATTCATTAATTAACTGATCTTCAGAAAAATCAGCAACAAGTCTATATGCACTTTCAAATTTTGCAAGAAAACTAAATATATCCTCTCCTTTGTGTGGTTTTAGTTTTTCCAACATTTCAGTGTCTGCAAAATCATTCCCTGTTATTTTTATTAATTGTGTTAATCTGTCTTGCTTATTTCCATATATTATTTCATCATTGTCCTCACATTTTACAGGCGCGGTCAGCCTACATGCCATTTGAGTCGGCAGCCATATTTGAAATAGTCTATTCCTTTGTTCGTCATTTAGGCTGTATTTGTCCACATTTGACTCAAACATTTCAGCATTAGTAAATGCATCCACTGACGTGTCATAAACTGGAATACATTTCACAATTTTCATTAATTGTTCATGGATCTTCAAATTAAGTTTTGCAGTTCTGTCTTGAAATTTGCATTTCTGCAAATCACTCTGTGAGGATACATTTTCAGTATCTATTGGTTCTGGGATTAGATTCTGTGCCTTTATTTTTCTTGTATTAACACACACTTGCTTAACTTCATTTGTAAACTGGCAAATAAGATCATTTCTTAGTTCAACTCTATCCTCTAATTCACAGACTTTTTCTGACAATGTTCTCTCACAATTACATTGTTACACTGTTCATTTAAATCTGATTTGTCTTCTGTTAACCCATTCAAATCTACTTCTTTTTCTGCTAATTCTAAATTGTCTTGACCTGCATCTCGTTTACAAATCAATGCATTGTAAGTAAAGACTAGTTTCATAACATTTCTGATATTTTGTTTCTTCTTATTAACAAACAATTTCTTGTCAATTTTACTATTGGCAATTTCACATTGTGTGTATAAAGATTGCCACAATACAGCATCTGAATAGCTGCTATTAAATGCAAACTGCAATTTACTTTTCTCTGCAATATCATTTATGAATTCCATGTTACTCACCAGATCAGTTATCTCTGTCTATTTCGTTGCTTCATCCACACAGCTGCGCAGTTCTTTGCTTGAATCTGGAAATTTGCCAATCTCTGCCACGTGCTTGCTTCTAGATTTCACGTTGTATCTTGTGCTTTTTGTCTCAGTTGTAGAAAATAGTCTTGTACAGTCTTTATGATTTGAAAACTCTATTTTTCTTACAAACCACAGTTCATCTATGATAGTCAGTCTAGATTCTTTTTTTCTCTTCAAGTTTGTTTTCCCAGTTCCAAAATAGCTTTGTAACTCGATTCTTCTCTCTCCCCCCTTGAAGTGGGAACAAAACTTGAATAGAAGACTGGCTGGCTAGCCAATGTAAAAAACTAGATGAATGGATGTTCAATGTTGATGATTCTTAATTTCTTCTTATCTTCAGTTGATTGATATATATACGTCTTTTGTATATATAATCTTGGGCCAAATGCTCGCCACAATAATATATGTCTATATTATTGAAAAGTAGTAATACGCAATCTGACTTCCGGTTTCTTCCGGTTTATTCTTTGTTACGGATACATAATAAAGCATAATAAATGATGTTACAGGATTATAGACATTCAACAGCAGATGGTAATTGCTGGACTTCTGATGGGAGAGTTACATCGTTGTACAGAGCCAAGCCAAGACAGGACTAAGACTGAGAGACCTCGTGTCCCTCTGTTACTATATAGAAGTGCTAATAGTAACGTCAGCATATAACTCTAGCCATATAAGGACAAAACCCCCAAATCCACATTCCAGAGCTCTCGGACAAAGAAAGCCTTGTGACTTATTGATACCATCTGTTACTTATGTCAATCCACACATCCATATATAATCAATAGAAACATAGAATATGCAATATTCTACACCATTAATGTGTGTCGGGCCCGGTGTCAATCGGAGAGGCATTTGATAATGTCGGGGTTGGAGGGTACCGGTCAATTGTCGGGTTAGTATGGGGCTTCGTTGAGGAAGGTCAGTTATGGGTTCCGGTCGAGGGGTAGTAAGACGAGGGGAGGGGGACGCTTTTTCTTTACTGAAGTGGAGGTTGGTAAGCAGAATATTCCGGGCCGGGCTGGGAGGAGCCTGACCAGGAACCAGAAATGACGTCAAATCCGGATAGGTGGAGTTAGTGGGGGTAGGTACAGGAAGTGGGCTAGACTCTGAGCTAGAGGATGGGGTAGGAGGAGACAATGGGACAAGGGGAGTGGCATTACTGGCCGTACCTCCTCTTCCTCTTCCTGTAGAGGAGGAGTAAGGGGGCGGCAGGGCCGGACTGGCCCACCGGGATACCGGGAAATTTCCCGGTGGGCCGTCGGCACCTGGGGCCGGGCAGCCAGCTGGCTCACCTGCGGCCGCAGAGGGAGCTCCTTTGGCGGCCGCAGGGTTTGCTGGCTGTTCTTGCGGCCGCAGGTGGAGCTGGCTGTTGTGTCTCTGCTCCCCCGTCATATTCCGTCTCCCGTCTCACTGTGCGACGCGCAGGGGAGGGGATAGCAGAGACACAACAGCCAGCTCCCCCTGCGGCCGCCAGAAGAGCTCCCCACAGGTAGAAATTGTGTATGTGTGTGTGTGTGTCTGTGTCATTTGTGTGTGTGTCTGTCTGTCATGGTGTGTGAGTGTCTGTCTGTGTCAGCAATGTGTGTCTGTGTCATTGTTTGTGTCTCTGTGTCATGGTGTGTGTGTCACTGTCTGTCATGGTGTGTGCGTCTGTCTGTGTCATGCAATGTGTGTCTATGTCATGGTGTGTGTGTGTCTGTCATGTAATGTGTGTCTGTGTGTCATGGTGTGTGTGTGTCTGTCATGTAATGTGTGTCTGTGTGTCATGGTGTGTGTGTGTTTGTCTGTGTCATGTAATGTGTGTCTGTCTGTGTCACGGTGTGTGTGTGTCTGTGTCACGGTCTCTCTGTGTCGTGGTGTGTGTGTCTGTGTGTCACGGTCTGTCTGTGTTATGGTGTGTATGTGTGTCAATGTGTGTGTGTCTTTTTTAAGGTGTTTGTCTGTCATGGTGTGTGTGTGTGTGTCTGTCTGTGTCATGGTGTGTCTGTCATGGTGTGTGTGTGTTTCTGTCTGTGTCACGGTCTGTCTGTGTCATGGTATGTGTGTGTGTATGTGTGTTTTTACTCACTTTTTTTTTCCCACGTCATGCTGGTCTCCCCTCGCCCTGCCTCTACGGCTGAGATCATGAAGCTTGATGATCTCAGCCAATCCGCACTGACACAGGAAGCACCTCTAGTGACCGTCTGAGTGTCTGTCACTAGGAAGCAATGTAAACACTGCCTTTTCTCTTAAAAGTCAGTGTTTACATTGAAAAGCCTGCAGGGACAGGCTATAGACACCAGTACCACTACATTAAGCTGTGTGTGTGTGTGCGCGCGCTTGCTTGTGTGTGTGTGTTTGTGTGCCTGCTACTGAGTGAACTTGTGTTTTTATGTCAATAACCTTATGTATGAGGCTGTGTATCAATCAGCTTGTCAGTGAGATTGTCTGTGTATGCATGTGAGTATGCTTACTGTATAATTAAAAGGACCAATATTTTATATTGGAAAAAGATATATAAAACAACACAAGGTCAACGTTTCAGCTTGATCCCCTCAAGCTTTCATCAGGAGATGTCCTGACGAAAGCTTGAGGGGATCAAGCTGAAACGTTGACCTTGTGTTGTTTTAGTGGAGGTAATAAAAGTTATATTTTATATTAGTCCTTGGAGTGCTATCTCTGGCAATATTTTTTGCATTTTTGGCTGACAAGCACCGGGCATTGAATATTGAATTGGTGGAGTGCAAGATCCGTTTGGTTTTTTATATATATATATAATCATCTAGGGTTGCAAGACATAGCCTTACATATTACATGACTTATGGGGCTGGCATAGATTTTTTTTCTAGGGCTGCTTTGGAATCCCCAGTCCGGCCCTGGGGGGCAGTAAAGGAATCTCTGACTCAGGGGGCTGTCCAGAATGGGCGTGATCAAGTCCTTGGTGGACAAACGAGTTCTGGCCAACAGGAGGCGGCATTGCTCCTCTTGGCACACCCTGATCCATTTTGGCAAGTCATCCACGGCCTGTTTCCAACAATCAATATATGGAAACTGGTCGTAAAGTTCCGGCCTACCAGATACAGCTACGTGTACACGCTGCACTAGATTAGGATCAAGACTACCACGTGGAGGCCATGCAACAACTAAGGCAGACCATTCCCTGCTACATAAAGTAGTCAAACATGTTGGAGACATCTTTACCCCAAAATCACATACATTATATCCCTTTTTAAAATTCTTTAACATACAATCTAAGGGATCAACGATCTTTGAATCCAACCCGTCTACCCGTCTATAACACACCCTAGTAACATCGTCTTTACAAACAGTAGTTATAGTACGGTTAGCATTGGTTAGAATACAATTTTAAAGTCACAGGTCAGTTAATAGTAGTTATGGTGTTAAACATACAACATAAACGACAGTTATTAGTGATTATTTACAGTATCAGTGATTATAATACATGCTTATGGTACCGTGCGCTATGATACAGTTACACACTATTCACACTCTCGCTAGACGGCAGAGCTCACGCTACCCAGCAAGATATACACTCTACTATAATAAATTTTAACACATTTACAGTTTCCCAACTAATCTATTGGACAGTACCTCGAGGGACTACCTAAAACTATTTACATCCGTTTTGGTTAGCCGCCGCTGCCCAAGCACCACATATAGCGAACTAGAGGGCGGAATTTACAACAATACCCTTTTAGTCTGTCTACTCTATCAATAGTCTAGTGGGTTCCAAATTTACACGCCTTCCCACTTAGCCAAGATAGGTTGAGAACTAGCAAACGATAATGTACACCAGAGTCTGCTTAGTCTCCCGGTCCCTCCAACCTAGCGAACGAAATGTACACCCTAGATACGCTAGTCTAGACAAGACACTGGTGTCCGGCTTGGGCTATATACATTCAACCAAGACCCAGCCTGACTCCATACCAAGATTAGACGGGCTGACTACAGGGTGTCTAATTATGAGCGGTGCGCCTTCGCTCCTTCCCTCCCTAGAAGGGGCCAATTCCATACACAATTCCAATTCAAACCCCTTATGGGCCTACCGCACAATCGGTATCCAATACCCCTAGTGGGTCCACCGTCTAAAACAGTAGTCGTCTTACCTCCTCGTTCCTGAACCTGAGTTCACACTCATCGACGGGGACACCCCAGTACTTCCTACGTAGAGGCCGATGATCTCCTGGACAACAGACCAGTGGCGCCGAGACGAAGGGAGGCCCACGCAGAAGTTCAGGGGTACAGCCGTAGAGAACGTGGGCAAAGAGACCATCTCATGCCTCTGCTTCCTAGCCACCGTTAAGGACGAGCTTCCCGGCCAATGCACCAAAGATGTTACCGGGAAACTGACGGAGGCCAAGCACAGAGAGATGGACACAGGTTTCTTCAGGAAGGAAGAGATCTTTATTCGATTCACCGACCGGGACTCAAAGGGACTTATGTAACCAAAAACAGCAAAGATCTGAGCACCGAATACATAGAGTACATTCCTTATATAGCACTGTAGCTCCTCCCATAAATAGCTACGCCCACACATACCCTTAACCTAATCAATGAATAGAGTCCTATCTCATCCATCCGGTCTAACCACGTGGCTCATCTGAAACAAAGGAGAGGAACGCGTAATTCCAGTTCCTGCATTCCTGCACATGCTCAGTACAGTGATGACAGTATCTTAGCTACGTGTAACTAACTAACTGATACTACAAACACATGTACCTACATATGCCTTGTGGCAATCTTGGCCTGCTAAACTTTTATTTTACTGGAATTCCATCACAGCGGAGAGGTAGTATAATCCACAGTATCTCCGCTAGGTAACAGGAACAGCATAAAATAATCCAAGGACATAAATACAGCACACAATAATCCCAGTAGCATTGTACGAATCCTTCCTTCCCAGGAACTAGATGACACATAGGCTGGCAGTCAACTGAGCTTTTAATCACAGGTCACTGTATTTATGGGATTCCCCATGCAAGGGGTTTCCCTGTGACGGACCGCTGACACTACGACTGAGTACCTCCGCCAATCCTAGTGCTCGCTGAGGACTCCAAGCACTCCAACTGACACCATCAGCACTGCAGACCCCACTTCCAGCGATGCAGCTGCGCCGGGGTCTCGCTGTCTCCACCCACCCTGGATCCAAGGCCAGGATCCAGCTTCCAGTGGGTTAACCTCTCTTTCCCCAGAGAGCAGGAACAGGAACAAGCTCTTAGCAGAACTTAGTGATCATACCCTGGGGAGTATAGTGATTATAGCAATCCCCAGAGTGTAGTTCTCCAATCCCCCAAACATGAGCCAAGGCTTCAAGAAAGGTACAAGATGATCTGACTTTTAATGACCACACACTGGCTTTTATGCAAGTCCCCATGCAAGGGGACATTCCACAGGGTGAGACACAGTACAACCAATCATTTACAGGAAAACCGTAAAACACACCCAGCACAAACATACATCCCTCCCCTCTGCCTGTGATATAATTACTGAACACAATGGGTTAATGTAATTTATCACAGGCTGGAAAAATACACTTTTTACACATATACTGTAACTTTAAAAATATGCATCATATTCACATAAAACATACATATTCAGAATCAGCATTCTTTAAATATAAACATAACAAAAAATCATGCAAATCCTTCCATTAGTTCAAAAGTTAGTCTAAAGTCCTTTGTGACCAAATGAAGCATGGCTTTTCTGCCCAAAACCAGTTCCACAGAGTCTTCTGTCCTGGAGACAATTGGGAAGTAATCCAATTATCTCCAAAGACAGAGGAAAAACTCCATTGAACACATGGTTGCAAAAAGACATAAAATTACACAATGTTATAATTACTACATAAAACATATACATGCAACATATCCCCAGATAGCTTAGAGCTGAGTGCACATTATTACGAAATGGCGCTCAGATCACATACATACAGTTCAATCGCCATGGAGCCAAAGTCTTTTCCATAGTCTTTTGTTACACAAATAGGCTCCATGGCATAGCTATCTGGGATAGCACTACTACCATACTGAAAGTCCAGAATGCCCGGGCAGAAATACACAAATAAACCTTTCTGCATGGGAAAATACAGCTATCAGCACATGGGCCATAGTCAGAAGGCAGGAGGCTAGCCAGTAGTCCCCTCCAGGCACAAGTGACGAAGGGCACTTCGTCACATTCCCTACTGACATTCCAGGGGTGATACAGTAGGGGACTATATAGGGAACTGACCAACACATATATTTCTCCCATCATGCACTGCTGGACGAGAGGGATACTCCCACTGGAATATACCGTTAAGTGGATTATCCCTCCATGGAGTAGAACTTACATTTTACATTAAAATACATAACTTTAATAATATTCTCCTGATTTACACAACTACGTTTGGTAGATAGCTGGGGTCTGAGCGCACAGTTCGTGAGAATACCGCTCAGATCCCAACCGAACGCCGCACAAAATACACATTATTTTCCAGTCACCTTTAAAGTACTGATTACTATTAAGGGAACAAACTACCGAACGCCTGGGGCTCCTGAACAGCCTGGAAGTCCAGCGGTGTTCGCGCCGTTGAGTAGCCGATTTTAGTTCCAGGCACTCAATGACCAAACACAGCTGGGCTAACAAAGGAACCAAGATGGCCAACCGCCGTGTGGTCGGTAGCTGAATGACGACCACCTAGGAAAGCCTTTAACTACCGATTGCAACAATGTTGCAATCGGTTAATGGGCGCCACACGACCTCCTGTGTGTGGTCATCCATTCGGTAGTTTATTCGTTTCACGAACAGTGTTGAAACTCACTGTTCGTGAAACTACAGTATGAATGCTGGGGTTTTCATGCCGCCAGCATACGAATGCCCACTGTAGCGGAGTAGTAGTATTATCCACGGTATCTCCGCTGGTAGACAGAATCAAGCAGGCACAAAGCAGGTAAAATCCAGGTAGCATAGTTACAATCCCTTCCTCCCAAGAACTAGACGACACATAGCTTGGAGGTCAACTGACGTTTTATTTTCAGGTCACGGTATTTATAGGATTCCCCATATAAGGGGTTTCCCTACTGACATTCCAGGGGTGGTACAGTAGGGGACTACATGGGGAACTGAACAATACATGCACTCAGAGCCCAGCCTAACTAACCGAACGCCGCATGAAACACACATGAAATTCAAGTTCTGCTCAAAATACCGATTGACATCAGGGGAACAACCTCCCGAACGGCCGGGGCTCCCGAACGGCCTGGAAGTCCAGCGGGATTCACGCCGTCAAGTAGCCGATTTTGGTTCCAGGCGCTCGACGACAAAACCCCGCTGGGCTAACAAAAGAACTAAGATGGCCGACCGCCGCGTGGTCGGTAGTCGAACGACGGCCACCTAGAAACACACTTAATTACCGATTGCAACAATGTTGGAATGGGTAAATGGGCGCCACACGACCTCCTGTGTGTGGTCGTGCATTCGGTAAGTTATTCGTTTCACGAACAGTGTTTAAACTCACTGTTCGTGAAACTACAGTATGAATGCTGGGGTTTTCATACCGCCAGCATACGAATGCCCTCATTCGCCTGAAATACAAATACAATTCTGCACTGGTCTCTACAGCTTTAGCAAGAATACAAACATACTTATACATTAATAGTCTCTAGTGGCTAGTTTTGCCACACCCTCATTCGCCTGAAATGTAAATACTGTCATATACTTGGTTCTCACAGCTTCAGAAGGAATATAAACATATTTGTTAAGACACCCCTGGCACAAAGGAGTGAAACCGCCGTTTAGTTAAGCTTCCCCTTCCTCAA
This sequence comes from Pelobates cultripes, assembly GCA_933207985.1. Lineage (NCBI taxonomy): Eukaryota > Metazoa > Chordata > Amphibia > Anura > Pelobatidae > Pelobates > Pelobates cultripes. The sequence continues at coordinate 93,983,002 of OW240924.1, read as the reverse complement.
TAATGCAGGCTCAATTCGTATATACTCCAACCGTACGAACTGCAACCAGGGGAATGCGCCAATCTCCCGAACGGGACCCATACAGATGCTCCAAGCTCCCGAACAATAAATCCACGAATCGCGGCTAACAGCCGAACAAATATATCCTCCAAGCGGCTTACGGTTCCAGCAATTAGTCGCTAACCGTGTGTAGTAAATCCCCCCAATAACGAGACCAAGCTCCGCATTGAGGGTAAAACAAGAACTGGCTGTACTGTGGGCTACCCACCCGTATTTATGCAGGTCTCCCACTTGGTGGACACTCCTCTAGGGGACCAAATGGGAGACTAATGGCAGACAGACATATGGCACTTTAAGACATACAGGCACAACATATTCCCATAATGCATCCCAGCTTCCTCCCCTCTGCCCTGGAGATAATTGAGAAGTAATTCAATTATCTCCCAGGACATAGGCAAATCGCCATTTTAAATGAGACAGAAAATACATGAATATAAATAATTATGCAACTACCGAACATATTACATTCGTGCAACGTATCCCCAGATAGCCTGGATCTGAGTGCATATTCTTAGCGAATAGCGCACAGTTCAATCGCCGTGGAATCAAAGTCTTTTACAGTCTTTCGGTATGCGATTGACTCCATGGGATGGCTATCTGGGTCTATTCGTATACTCCAAACTCCCGAACGGGACGGTGTTCGCATGCCTTGACGAACGAGGACGGTCTGTAGTCTCAGCGGTGTCCATTTTTAGTTCCATAGAATCCGCGCCAAACACCGCTGGTCTTTCGCATGGTTTAAAATGGCCGCCGCCTCGTCGTCGTCATACGAACGACGACCACTCTGTATTCGGTCATAATTAAGAGGTGTCTGCGGTTGACCACAACGTTCTAATTGGGATCAAGAGGTTAATCAGCTGCACACTTCTGTTCTGGGTGGCCGTCCCTTCGGTAAGTTCATTCGGTAAAAAAGACAAAAAGGCAAATAGGGGCATACGGACAGGTAATTCCACGAAAGGAAGGCAAACTAGACGAACCAGCAATATTAGTCTTACAGATGAATCTGTCACAATATTCATATAGTGATAGTCTTAAGTGGCTAGTTTTGCCACAACCAGTTTGGTTATTTTGTCTGTAAATTTGAAATTCACTTTGACTTCCTGACAATTCTCCCTTTACTGAAGAGCCCTGACACAGATCCTCGATTTGCTTTTGGATCCCGTTTTTTCAGGTTTCTCCATCACAATGCGTGTTCAGGTCAGGCACAGTCACACCCCTCGCTGCCTCTGATTGCTGGAAGTGGGCCATCAGATGTGCCCTCTGCAATGCTGTAAGCAGATTGTCTCAGCTCTTTACCAGAACCCAACGGTTTGAGGCTCCCACACGGGAAGGGTACCAGCGCAGACTCCTTGCTGGGCTCCATCACGCTCCTTAATGAATTACAATAGACACAAGGAACACCAATGACTGTTGGGAATGGCCGAGAATATTCCATTACCCCTTACATCAAAAGGGACTCCTTACACCATAACCTTATAGCTGCAGTTATAATACACTGTGTGCGGGGAGACAGGGGACCTCCTTACACCATAACCTTATAGCTGCAGTTATAATACACAGTGTGCGGGGAGACAGGGGACCTCCTTACACCATAACCTTATAGCTACAGTTACAATACACTGTGTGCGGGGAGACAGGGGACCTCCTTACACCATAACCTTATAGCTGCAGTTATAATACACTGTGTGTGGGGAGACAGGGGACCTACTTATACCATAACCTTATAGCTGCAGTTATAATACACTGTGTGCAAGGAGACAGGGGACCTCCTTACACCATAACCTTATAGCTGCAGTTATAATACACTGTGTGCGGGGAGACAGGGGACCTCCTTACACTATAACCTTATAGCTGCAGTTATAATACACTGTGTGCGGGGAGACAGGGGACCTCCTTACACCATAACCTTATAGCTGCAGTTATAATACACTGTGTGCGGGGAGACAGGGGACCTCCTTACACTATAACTTTATAGCTGCAGTTATAATACACTGTGTGCGGGGAGACAGGGACCTCCTTACACCATAACCTTATAGCTGCAGTTATAATACACTGTGTGCGGGGAGACAGGGGACCTCCTTACACCATAACCTTATAGCTGCAGTTATAATACACTGTGTGCGGGGAGACAGGGGACCTCCTTACACCATAACCTTATAGCTGCAGTTATAATACACTGTGTGCAGGGGGGACAACATAATAATAATACATTATATTATTGCATGGAGGATGAAAGAACACAAAAAAATAAACACTATTTAAATTCTTATATTTTGTTAGATAGAGATATATATATATATATATATATACAGCCAAACTTATTTTAAAAGGAGGTAAAAAGAAAAAGCAAAGAAAGTTATATTTTGTTTTTTGTGTGCGACTCCCCTGGAATAAAGATTGGGTTGGGTCACACAGAACCGGTTTCCCAGGCTGGCTCAGGTTGGTATTGGGGTTCTGGAGATCCAGAAATGAAAGATGGCTGGAGCTGGTGGCAGATTCTGGGCGCCCATTGCCAGTGCGTGAGGATGTTGGACGAACTCTGTTTTTGTTGCGTGACTGCAGCTTCCTCCTCCAAACAGGCAATTCTTATCTCAAGTAACCCCTTTCCTTCCAACAATCCCAATCAGCGCAGACCCTTACAGTTAACCTGTCAGTGGCCGCTGGCCAGCAGGCAATTACAAGTAGTTCACCAAGTCAGTGGTTTGGGAGGTAGAAGTTTAAAATAAAAAAAGTAAATATATAACATACATAGACACATTCAGAATAATTAGAAAGCAGTTGATTACTAAATCCAACGTGCACATTTGAGTAGAATCCCAGCTTCTCTGTTGGATTCAGAAATTGTTTAAACACACAGAACCAAAGATGCCGTCATGGCTGCGTAACGTGCTGACATCACATACTGTGTCATATTGGAATGGTGATATAATTCACGTTATATAACATAGCATTTGTTACAGTTTTTAAAAGATAAATTTAAGCCAATTGTCAGATTTCTGGATATCTCAGTAATGTACGAGAGCGTTTTTTTTTTATTTATTAGTGCAATACATGGGATAATCTGTTTATATTCTGAGAGGCAATAAACAGAGGAGTTATTTAAACACAGGGACTGCGTGTGTCTAGTTCCCCTGCTCCCCGAATTTAATGTGGATTATAACGGAACCCGACATTAAAAAGTGGGCTACCGTACAGTCCTTGTGTATCGACATGATGTAAATGCTTTGTACTGAAACTCCCATCAAGGATGGAGAGAATTAGAGTTCACAACATCTAAAACACAAACAATAGCTACTGCTTGGCCGCAACCATAATGAGCCCCTCAATACAAAGCATATGTAAGGAAACCAAGTCTATTTAAACCTCATTCGGTAGTTTCCTCCCGAATCGCCAGAGCCTTAGTGATTATAGCCCTCCGTTCGGTATATAAAGTAGACGAACCGTATAGTAATCCCAATAGCTTCATAAGATGATTCCCTTAGTGAAACACACAAATCCCCAAACATCAGCCAAAAAAAAGAAGAAGGTGTGAAAGATTTCATGTACTTACGTGTATGCCTTCAATTGTACCTTCTCCCTGCTGTTCAAATACTTATAATAGGTTGTTAAGTATGTGTTGAATAATTGTATTCGTCTACCGAACGAGAGACCACCTACCCTGGGTAGCAATCAGCATTAGAACATGGAGAAAACCGCAACTTAATTGCTCCTGGGTGGCCGCCATTCAGCACACGAACACGTGGCGAGAACAAGGGATGGCGGCCATCTTAAAACTCACGAACGTGGTCAGCGGGGCGTACGCATGAATTGCCTGGAATGTGGAAGTCCTGGATGTATACGTTCCCCTCCACGAATCAAACTGGCATTCGGTAGATAGAATCTACCGAACGAGGGGAACATTCGTATGTAACCAGCTGTACCATACGAACGGTGGTTTTCGTGTAGATGGACGCTAACAGAGACCGTCTCTTGCTACTGACTTTATGGAACTCTAGCTTGGATACCTCCACATGGCGAGCCGGTCAAAACTTCTACACGATGCGACACGGAAACTACCGAACGGAAATTCGTGAGATTTGGATATGTGAATACCAGTATCCTCAGCTACCCAAATTATAGTTGTATGTGTTATGGAAAGTACTTTTCTGAAAATTGTTAAAATGTATAATATTTATGTCCAGCAGACAATTGAGCTTTGTGTATTGCTGAAACTCAATTATCTAGCCTGGCCCAGAGGAGGAGTTTTGTATCACATAAATTGTGTGTCCTGTGTGCCAGTAAAATCAGTCTTGTTCCAGCATTAAGCCTTGGCTCATGTGTGGATTATTCGGCGATTCCAAGGATATTTCTACTTGTGGAGTACTGGGTGATTTTCTTTTATGGGAAGAAGGGAATGCTTGACGGTGATACCGTATACTACCATCACAGAAGGGTACAACTGAACTGAGCTTTAAATGATTGCACACAGGCTTTTATGCAAGTCCCCATGTAAGGGGACATCCCCCAGGGAGGGACAAAGATTAACCAATCAAGTACCGTAAAAACATAACACACACCCACACTTCCCTCCCCTAGCTCTGGAGATAAATCAAGTCTGATAAAGTAATAACTTGATTATCTCCAGGCAGAAAAATCTCATTTTTTCCCAATAACTGAAACACCCTTTTATACTTGGGGTATCCCCACAAATAACATGTCCCCTGATAGCCCTGATCTGGGTGACCAACATATTCAAATTTCACCCAGATCGGTTCAGGGGTTCTCAAAAACTGTGGAGGTCTTCTGTGACCGGCTCACCCTGGGCTGGCTGCCCACAACAGTTCCATGAGTTTGGTGGGTTTTGCCGAATGGATCCCCCTGGCTCTTAGCAGCGATTGTTCCCCTCTGTCGAATGCACCAAAGTACCGAATAGCGCTCTTCTAGCTATTCGGTAGAGTTCCAGCGTTTGTCTGTTTGAGACCGGTGTTCGGGAAGTCGAGTGTCTGATTTTAGTTCCAGACACTCGACGACCAAGTCCCGCTGCCTTTGTTCACATGAACAAAGATGGCCGCGGTTTTCTCCACCATGTGGCGTTTGGCAGTACGAACGCTGGCCGCACAGATAGAGGGATCAATTGAAGCAGTCTTTGAAGTTTAACGAGCCAGGGGGGTGGTCCTTGTTCGGTAGTTAAATCTACCGAATGCAACAGGGAAGAAATATTATAAAAAAAAGGAGATTTCTTCACAGCATAGAATGCTGTAAATGGAAGTTTTAATGCAGCGCTCAAACTGACACATGGTATTCCCAGCCCTGAGATCCACTCTAGGCAGTCTCCACTTCGTCTTCTCATAAGGAAACATTGTATCTAGTGATTGCCTAGGAGAAGCACCTGAGGACGTTTGATGTCTTTGTGTAACGGAATGAGAACGTCAAAAGGTCTCATAACGGAGTCTGACTGTTATAGCAGCAGGGGCGCCCTCTAGTGGCAATAAACAAAACAAAAAACCCTCAGTCTCAAGAGCTGTGTTTAACCCCGCAATGTAAGCTTCGCTGTGTCTACAGAAAGGAAAAGTTGTACATTGAATGGTTAAAATGACAGGACCATGGCATTGGGGTAAGGTGTTCTGGCTGCCTATCGGTCCCTTAAAGAAGGGATTTCTCTTGTGCGGCATGTGAAAGCTCCCCGACAGCACTTTTCATGTGGAAACCAAACACAGAAGCACAACACTAGCAGAGAATACAGTTTTTAATCTATCTATCTCGCGTTAAAACAGCAGCAGGGGCCGGGTCGGTCTGCCACGTGGGAGACTAACTCAGTATTCCAGCTAGATTGCAGCCATTTGCCCTTATACTGAGATCCAGTGACTACTTACCAGCCCGCACTTACTGCCGAGACCGCCCCCATTAATCTGCTATCACAATATATGATCAGCATTGTTCTCTATATACGCTGAAATGTTGCTATAGGTGACTAACTGTACATAAAAAATAACAGCAAAACATAGAGAAATGGAGCTAACCAGCAATACAGCACCAATCCAACGCTACAGCTAAGCCACTGCGATCCTCCTGAACCACTCACTAGTAAACAATCTGTATTTAGTGAGATTTACACACAGAGCCGCAGCAAGCAATACAGGTAGGAGAGCAGATACACGGTGAAGACAGACCCCCAACATTTCCAACAATCCTTCCTCTGGGGTCCACTAGGCATTCCCCTGCGACAAACTACAAAATAGGGGTGACAGGCGTGAGCAAGGCCAGAACCCAGAGTACAAAACCCAGGACCCCAAGTACAAAACCCAGTACAGACCCAGGACCCCCATGTGCAAAACCCAGTACAGACCCAGGACCCCCGAGTACAAAAGCCAGTACAGACCCAGGACCCCCGAGTACAAAAGCCAGTACAGACCCAGGACCCCAAGCACAAAACCCAGTACAGATCCAGGACCCCAAGTACAAAACCCAGTACAGACCCAGGACACCAAGTACAAAACCCAGAACAGATCCAGGACCCCAAGCACAAAACCCAGTACAGACCCAGGACCCCAAGCACAAAACCCAGTACAGATCCAGGACCCCAAGTACAAAAGCCAGAACAGATCCAGGACCCCAAGTACAAAACCCAGTACAGATCCAGGACCCCAAGTACAAAACCCAGAACAGATCCAGGACCCCAAGTACAAAAGCCAGTACAGATCCAGGACCCCAAGTACAAAACCCAGTACAGACCCAGGACCCCAAGTACAAAACTCAGAACAGATCCAGGACCCCAAGTACAAAAGCCAGTACAGACCCAGGACCCCAAGTACAAAACCCAGAACAGATCCAGGACCCTTGAGTACAAAACCCAGTACAGATCCACGACCCCCGTGTGCAAAACCCAGTACAGATCCAGGACCCCCGTGTGCAAAACCCAGTACAGATCCAGGACCCCCGAGTACAAAACCCAGTACAGATCCAGGACCCCCGAGTACAAAACCCAGTACAGATCCAGGATCCCCGTGTGCAAAACCCAGTACAGATCCAGTACCCCCAAGTACAAAACCTAGTAAAGATCCAGGACCCCCATGTGAAAAACCCAGTAAAGATCCAGGACCCCTGTGTGCCTTCACACCGCACTAACCGATTATTATTCACATTTATTATAAAATGCAGTAACTGTGAAATCACCCAATACATGGCTACATACCAGCATTCCAATACATGAATAGTGCTGCCCTGTGTATGGTTTGTGAGCGGCTTCCTTTGGGTGCCCTGTTTGAATAAGCAAGCATCTGAATGCTGCATACACATTTCATGTACTGCCCCACAGGATGCAGAATGTCAGAGGGGCCAGGGTAATCAGACATTGTACTGTGTAGGCAGGTAATATGGTAATCAACGAGCCCAGTTAGAAGCCATGCTTGCCCTAATTAAACTAATGAGGAATGCAAGGAGGAAGATGGAAGGTTTAAAACTGACCTTTTCATTGCGTCACAGGCTCTGCTTCCCATTTCCAGCTCTCCTATTGGCTGTCCTTGTCTAAGCTGCTCCGCAGGGGCTGGCACCCACAACTGACTTTCTGTTACTGTTTCATACAGAGCTGTGAAAAATGGAGTAAACATCAGCCAATCACAGAGCAGCAGGAAGTGTGACATTGTAGCACTTGCAGTTTGGTATGAGACAGCCAATGAAAGTGTGCAACTCAATGACTGATTCACGACCCAACCAATAGTAGGCCAGGAGGAGGGGGTAGACGTATGATTGAGCAGGTGAGGTCAAACATGGTAAAATAGACATATTGAGATCAGTGATGTAAACAGAACCTGTGACATCATGCGTAATGTCAGTAACCTTGAATTCCTGACAAGTCGCACTTTGCTGAATAACGCGATTACCTTGAATTCCCGACAAGTCGCACTTTGCTGAATAACGCGATTACCTTGGATTCCCGACAAGTTGCACTTTGCTGAATAACGCGATTACCTTGAATTCCCGACAAGTCGCACTTTGTTGAATAACGTGATTACCTTGAATTCCCGACAAGTCGCACTTTGCTGAATAACGTGATTACCTTGAATTCACGACAAGTCGCACCAAAATAAGCAAAATGAAAGCATAGCTGACCAACTGGGCCCTAAATTTCAATCCAGTAGAAATTCCTGACAATACTCACTTTAACAGATAATATAGGTTGCAAAAAAAAAAAACCAAACCGAACCTCTAGAAACCTTCATACGTCTGTGCCTGTCTTTCATTTAAAAAATAAATAAAAATTAATTCCCCGTCTGTCTGCAGGTTCTTAAAGGGACACTCCACTGCCCATATCCAAAAATAAATAACCGTTTAGTATATATACCCCAAATTAAAACATCCATACATTTAATTATGCATGTTTTCATTAGGGTGTATTTAAAAACAGCTAGTAAAACCTGCAGATCTCTTATCTGCAGCCTTTACAAGCCCTCCCCTTCTTCCCCCGCCCAGACTTTGTGTCTGTCCAATCACAGGCTTCCCAATGCAGCTCAACGAGAAGTCTCTGCGCAATTGCGGTCTCTTGAGTTTATCTCCACCGAGCAAAACAAACCAGGAAGTAACAGGACTGTGTGTCTGATTGACAGCCAGAGGAGTGTAACAAGGTTCAATTATAAAAGTACCAAATTATATCAGAATCTGTACTTTTTGTAAAATGAAATAAAGAGGACACTTCACACAAGGCTTTTCGGTAAGTTAAAGAGATTTACCAGTCTGTAGTTTCCCTTTAACCCCTTAAGGACACATGACATGATTCCCTTTTATTCCAGAAGTTTGGTCATTAAGGGGTTAAATGAAAACCTGTAGTTTATTTTCACAGAGAATGTTTGTAGATCACTGCTGGAGTTAATGAAAGGTGTGCATGAACATGTCAGATATTTCTCTGAAAGATGCCCAGGGCACAATGTGATGGTGATCTCACCACATTAGTGCAGCAGAGTTTAAACGTACTTATTCACCGCAGTAAATGCTGAAAAAGTGTTTTTCTTATGGGGAAGTCTATAAGTTATACAGGTGCCTTCTTACCTTCAGGGCAACGGTTTAACTCCGAAGTTGGGGCTCAGGTGTCGAGTGAATGTAGACTTTACAATGATGTAGTGCTCTAATATTTTCCCAGATATAAGGACTATTTCGTGCAGGAGTTAATCACCTTGTGGGGGACATCATTCACGATCAGTAAGCCATTACCCGAGTTATGGGCTTATTGCTAAATAATGACATTTGAGATTGCATTTATTTTGAACGATTTTCTATGCGGACATTGAATAAAGAACTAAAATGCTTCTTCCTGAGCAGGAATTCTGTAATGATTTTTTTTCTAAACTGGGTAACATTAGAAACTAGTTAGCAGATTGGAATATAGTGACAAGGATTGAATAAATTATCTACACACTCACACAGAATAGATATTTACAGAGCTCTTGCAAGCTAGATTTATTTTATTACATGATGAGCTGTTCGGATAAAATCAGATCCCAGGTACAGCACAGCCACACCATCCTTTAGATTAGTGCATATGAGCTATTTATCAGCCCAGATTCATTAAAAGTAATGTGCTGCAGTGGATATGGTGCCAGGAGCATTCACCCCCCATTTAAGTAATCAAACTGCTTTAGAATACTTTGAGGTCTTACCTGACCACCAGGAGCAGTTGCCCACCTCCACTACATCTGCAAGCCAGAAGGTCCCAAGCAGGAGCATCATCAGATCGCATTTAGCCAAAGATCCTATCCCTGCAGTATCACCAGGCTTGGCTCAGACAGAGCTTTGGGTTCTCTGGCAGAGACCAAGTCCGATCAGACACAGGTAAGTGGGAACATTCTAAAACGGTTTGATCACTTATAATGGGTGAAACTTGGCACTCCTGACATCAGAGCTACGACAGCTGTAGTGTGTATGGTGCTTGGAGTGTTCCTTTAAGATGATCCCAAAGAGTAAATCGAAACAGACTGAATGGCAGGGCATTTAAAGCTATTTCCAAAGCTGAACAGGCCACGTTACCCAGCAATCGCTGGGGTATGGTACTAGTCCAGTGACTACAAGTGTATCTCAGCCCCTGCATCTTTCTGACTGAGGAGGAAAATAAAGAGTAATTTGAGAAGGTGGGAACAAATGCATCCAACAGCTTCTGCTCACTTAGACAAGAGTATTTGTTTTTAAGGGGATGGGATGCTGCAAGACAGCTGTCACTACTACGACCACGAACAGAATGCATTGGGTTGAACAATAGATCTAACCTTCCAGTTCTCCTACCTCAGGTAGAAATTAACTAATCAGGAGTAGATTTCACTCAATCAACTGTTTGTAGCTCAATGTCTGTTTAACTTGTACTGATGATCGAAAATAACATTCAATTTTAATCTCCAAGGAAATGAACGCAGAAAGAAATAAATTCCATGGTAAAAAAGATTTCAAGTGATTATACAATTTATTTTTGAAAACATTTAAATCTATACATTTATATACATGAAAGGGATAACTAAAATGAAAACCATAACAGCCTGTTATAGAGCAAAATAAATCATTTAACAGACTAACAGGGTTTGAAATGTACGACACACACACACACAGCATTACATAGGCTGGGTCTCCCAGTCATACATCACGCCCACGTTTCTCAGAAGTTCCAGTTCTCACTAAAGGGAACTCTAAGCACCATAACCACTACATCTGACACTCAGCTAATTAGTGTCAACTAAATTTGGATGAAATGGAAATTCTACAAGAGTTATCCGATGAGTAAGGGGCCTGCGTTTGCAGCCTGAAGCCATCTTCCTTCCATGTACTTGGATACTTGTTTTGAGGCTGACTAGAGAGGTGATGCTGTAATTTCCCAATACCTGTGTGAGCAGTCAGCACGGGCCTTTAAACCATGGATACCACTACAAAGCTCTACGAACATTACAGGAAAACTGCCACGCGTGTATTCCTGTATGTAAATACCATTTCCTTCACATATCTACAGGCAGGAAACTAAAGCTTTGATGCTAGAAGAATCAGCAATATTTATCATACCCACTCCCGGCCAGAAAAAGGGCAAAATATGTTTTAGGCGAAGAAATCAGAAAGACAACAACTATTTATTCTGCTGCTGTCAGTTTGTAAACAAAAAAATTAAATCTACAAAATACATGAACGTTTGCGTATTTAGCATTAAAGATAAATTTAATAAAATATTTTTTAGCTACCCCATGTCGAAGGGGAGGGAGGGGGTGGGTGATCAACTGTAGAACTTCTTTCACAGGAACATGTATTGCTTGCAGTGAGAAAAACCGGGTTTAAATCCTGGTTCACAGCCTTAACGGTGTTATAACTAGTCTTTATGTTTCCATTACTGGCATTCTGAAGGATCTCCAGCTTCAGTATCCGCATGCTGTTTATAAAGTGACAGAGCCTCCGCAGCTCCAGCATTGGAGTTTCTCACTCCCGAGAGGAACAATTCAGTAGTCTTTACGGCAGCGTTTCACATGAGAACAAATAGATCACGTTCAGTCTTTTGCATCTCCAACTCCATCTGCATTTATAGCGAACATGGCCTCCGCCTCCGGAAGGCAAGGAGAGTCATAGATTTTACAGATTCGGGTTTCACCCCGCCCCTTTCTTAAGTATAACCTGAAGGAGAAGAAGACATTTAATTCACAGTACTGCTGAAAATGACCGTAATTGGATAGCAATAAGACTAGTAAAAAAAACACAAAATGAAAAACATGTTAAATACAGCATTCTGATGCCAGCAGTACCCGGCAGCCTCCCAGACTTAGTAACATTACCCATGTCCTACCACTGCACCTGGAAAGTCCTGTAAAGGGGCGTTAGCCCCTAGAAGCAGCACTGCAGTGGTGGCTTAGTGACACAGCATTTCAGAGGTAGTGGCGGCAGAATTCAAGTAACAATTTGACTACGTACTCAGAGGATGCTAGGACCATGTAATGGGTTAGACATTCCCTCTCTGAGATGGGGAGCACATCCTACAAAGTTTCTTTAGCACTAGGTAAAAAATGTAAACAGATTCATTCCAACACAGGAACCTTTACACCAGTGTTAGCCTTTCACTACCTATGGGGGAAGGGTGGGGGCCCTAATACGAATAATGGGGGGACCCCTGGCCAGCACACGTTTCCCTAAATAATATAAAAAAAATAAATAAAAAAAAGGGGGGGTGGAGGGAGTGCCATTGTCTGTCCTCCCAAAAAGTATGCCCCCCCTCCACCCCACAGCAGCTAGGTGTCCTCTATCCCCTAGTCACCCCCTAAAACACTTACCTTCTCCATTTTGAAAACAGTCAGTCCCATAAAAAGCAAAATAAATCCATAATCACAGACACCACTAAGTAAAATAAGACCCAATGACAAAATAAAATAAAAGTGCTGCAATAAAATAAGAATCCATTTTGGCGCATAGAGGGCTCCTTGCACAATCAACGCCGACAGCAGGGAAAGTCCATACATCGGCTTTCTAAAGCTATAACAGCTGTCGCTGGGAGTGTTTCCTACACTTTGCAGTATGACCAAGAGTGCTCTGATTGGTTGGCTAGTAAGCTAACCAGAGAGCACTGACAGCCAAGTCTCGAGAGAAGTGAGACTTCTGCCTGGGGGCCAGGGGAGGTGTGACAATCCATTTATATAATAGGGCCCCCACTCGTGGGTGGGGGGCAAGGGACTATAGGCAAGTCACCCACTTTTTACGACCTCCACCCATAGCCCAAGGCCAGGAGGACACCATGTCCTCCACCATTAATAGTTCAATTAGCTCCTGGTGCCCACAGGTGGGGGCACTGTCCTCCCTCGTATTTTCACAGGCCTAATCCCTAGATGATGGGCCTTCTCTGGCCCTCAGCAGCAATGGCTGGCTAGTCACGCAATGTTTACAATCTCCATTGTAGTAATATCCTAATGAACCCCATAGATGTGGAGGCGGGTTTGCACTGCCAACAGGCAAATAGTTCTTCAAACTAGCAATTCACTGTCAAAAAACAACTGAATGATAAACTGCAAACATGGATCCTGCTGGATGCAGTCGGTTATTGATGAATCACAGATTCCTGTGCTGTATATTGATATGGATATTAGTGGTTAATTGGTTGGACTGACTGAATCCTGAATGCACTTGGCTTTAGCAAATTGCCAATTTAGTTGGAATTCAGAGCACGTGAAAACAGTTGTCAATAATGAGAGAAATGCTGTGAATTCTATACACATAAAATTCACACAAGTTTTGTATCTCTAAACCCCCATTGCATTTTCTTTCCTGAATTTTGTAAAACAAACACTGTGGTAGAAGATCACCTTGTAGTGGATGCATGAGCAATGATATTTCCTCCAATCGGTTTCTTGGGATCAGCAGCAAACATGGCCGCTCCATCTACTTGCGCCACCACCTGGTTTGTGATCACAACCGCTACACCGAACTACAAGACAATAGTTTATTTGGAGATATATACACACATCTCACAGACTTATCCCTTTACTTTCTGCTAGACACAATCAGGAGAGTTGTGACAACATAATTTGGACGGGATTAGGAAGACTCTGCCGCTATAGAGGAATACATCACTAGTCGTTATGAAGAGGATGAAACTGAAGAGGAGAAGCCTGCAGTCCTTAAGGTGTCCTAATTGTTTGCCATTTCTTTTCGATTAACGTTTAGTGGTTATTGTTTAAGTTGTCTGAATACACAACGCAAGCTTAGTCTTACAGCCAGAATCTGTTTAGTGGTAATCACCTGCTTTAATACAAATGCGTGGTCATAACCTTCCAATGCTGCAGGACACCCCTGCTGTAAGACTAATCCTTTCATAATCACTTAAATATAAAACCAACTAATTGGGAAAATTATAAATAGTTTGAAACACACAAGAGTTAGAAGCCCTACCCACCTCATGCCTGCAATAGACATTACCAAAGTGACAGCTAAGCCGAAAGTCTTTAACAGCAGCCCCCGATGAAACGCAGCCGTAGCTGACAAGAACCTACACACTACGGACACAGCAGTGGTAATACTGATCTTAAATCAATAGCCAATAATTCAATGCTTTCATGTTTAATGGATGTTCACCCAAATATGTTCACAGTTGTAATGTACTGAATGACTACCAAAAGAATAAAGAATGTCCTAACTTTTTCTTTTTTTTGAAGCCAAGAAAGCCCCTCTATTGAATGTGAAATCGAGGGTTATTACAAAACAGTGAGGGAGAACCTGTCATGGTATTGGACATTTTAAACCGGGGAGGTGGCAGAAATGTCAGTGATAGATATTTTGAACAAAGGATTAAAAATAAAGACCCTCTCCCGCATATATTGGTATGGGAGTTACAGTGGAGAGCCCTCCTATAGTCTGTCTGTAACGGTGAGTACAGCACGTGAACCTTTAGTATCTGAGATTCATGGAGTATAGGAATAGAGTAACCAATGTCACTATGTAGTGAAGCCAGCACAGCCATGTCAAGGGGCAGGGATTGCTCTGCTTGGGGAAGTTTTTAACGGAGTAAAAAAAAGGGGGTTGGAGGTACAAGGATCCCTCTGTCACGGCAGCACTGGCAATGCTGGGGGGGAGGTATTAATAGAACGGCTCTTAAAAGAAAGACCTCCATTTTGATAAATTATATATTTACTCTCCTTGGCGCTGTTATCAGTTAAAGTGAACTTGCCATGATATCATGATAGCTTCACTTCAAACAGCCCCTTGTGTGATGGAGCCGTTATTACATTTGCTTGTAAGGTTTACTCTCTGGCTGGATTCAATCCGAATTTAAAGCAAAGTTTAGTATCCAGGGAAATTAGCTGATTAGCAACTTCTGTTAATCACATTTCATGAAATCACAAAGCTTTTACCTCATCTGCAAGCCGCAGCAACATACGCAAAAAGCGAGCCAAGTGCATCTGTCGTGCGGAGAGTTCCCCTCTTCCAGAGTAATCTGTCCTGTAAAGCGCTGTTGCACTGTCCACGATGAGAAGTGCGTATCTGTAAGAAGTGGCATCTTTAATGGATTAGACAGTCAGCTTTCAACATGACCGGTCATACAGATTGGAGGAAAAAATGCTGCAAAGTTATTTCACGCTCACTTTGAATTTAAATACAAACATTAATATTTAAAAGATGGTGGGTACAAGGTCTCAAATGATCTCAGAACAGACCAAGTGCAGTGCACGCAGATAGTTGCTATAATATTCTCCGGGTAGAAATATTAGTAGATAACTAGTTCCATCCCCGAGGCGCACACAGTATTACCATTTCCTGTTGCGCCAATGACCGTAAACGTATCAGGACCGTTATTGACATGCAATGACAGAATTTAAATATAAACAGTCAGCAAGAATTTAATTATCTATACCTTGACTCCGCCATCATGGCTGACGCCTGGTACAGAAGTTGGGTCTGATGATCCGTGTTGAAGGCTCGAGCGTACGCTACATTGTCTAGAACATCACTACCAGATAAGCCATACCTAGAAAATAAACAGCTGGTCAGAAGTTTGCAGGTTTATAGTAAATCGTGTTAGAAACCCGGAAAGGAGTCAGTCTAACGCAGCGTCCATGACATATCTGGGTGGGGATCCTTCGCTTACAGATAGACAAGGTATATAAAAGGCTGCTGAAGCTCTACCTGGCATTTCTAGCTGTGCGATCTTTAAAGAGCAGGTTTAGGCCAATCCACCTTTTAATCATTCCCTGTAATTGCAGAGTATTGAGCAGGTAATCCTGTCTGCTCACTACTGCCACAGAAGGGCTCTAGGCACCATAACCACTTTGCCTTATTGTTTTCAAACATCGTCCCTTCAAAGCCAGACCTCAATCCTGTGTGAATAGAAAGAGGTGCTTGTAGCCTCACCTGCCAAAGAACTCACTGTAACACAGTCTGTGTCTGTCAACAATCAACACACAGGCTGCTTCTTCGGTGTTGAAAGATCTCATCACTGATCAGTAATAACCATTTTATTGGTGGCATGTGCTCTTTGTGCCAAGTGCACGATTCGATTTTAATGGACAAATGGGCTAAAAGGAGCTGTGCTGGTACTAGATCACAGGTATGTAGAAACAAACGAGGGCTAACAATTACAAGAAAATGATAACGGCACATGTTTTCATAGAAAGTACCCTTAAAAGAAGACACACGCATGTGCCAGAAAGATCCCCTTGTAATCTGAGATTCAAGCGATCGAGTTCTATAAAACTGTTATGCATTTAGTCTAGAGTGCAGTAAAATATATAACTTAATGTTATAATACTAAATGGAAGGTAGTTTGTCATGACAAGTTTAAAATGCAAAAATTGCTCTGTGACAAACACTCCTTGCAATATATACCTTTCAGCAACTGCAAGAAGACGTTCTGGGCGAAACGTGCCTTCGGTATCGATGTACATGGCTTTTCCTTCACCACCGCCTCGGTCAATGGGGAGCTGCAACAGTGAGAAGATTTAACAGGTGTACAATGTCTAAAGAAAGCAGGGGGGGGGGAGAAATGCGGGAAATGCACTAAAAGTTAATCCTTGAAGACCAGTGCAAGATAAAAATAGCCTTACCTGACATGTAACTGCTAGAGTGTGACACAGCTGTGTCTTGCCGGTACGGAACTCACCAAACATCTCCGTTATAGACCCCGTTTCAATACCACCTGGTGTGGGAGCACAAAATAAAGAAATATAAACACTGGCACACCAATGTTCAAGGGATGGGAAAGGAGAAGAAAAATAAAAAATAAAAAAACATTCAAAACCTTGTGAGAAGTTACTGATAAAACAAAATGTACTTTCAAAACCAGTTATTGCTAAAATTCCAGGTTTTGTTATTTCATTTTATACACCAGAAACAATGTACGAGAAATTAAGATGTAAATAGAAATACTGCTTGTACCTTGCAAGAGTTTGTCCAGCTCTTTGGAACCGGTTGTTATCTGTATGATTTCGGACCGTCGCTGGTGAAACTCTGTTGCTGTAGTAAAGCCCATTGGAACCAGTTTAGCAGCTTCTGCCTTCAAGACAGAGGGCAAACTTTCTTAAATGAATAAAATATACAAAGCCCAGCAGTAAACACGCCTTGTAAACATGCCAAAGGACAAAAACAGCAACGTAATCAGAACCAGTCTAAAGGATCTGAGCGAGAATAGGAATGAGAGAAGTGGTCTCTACAAACTCTGCAGTTCTTTGGAACAGATTTTATTTGAAAATATATGCAGACGAACTTACCAATATTTTATCAGCTTTTGCTTCACTGATTCCTTTTATATTAAGCAATTCCTTCTTTGGTGCGTATGCGACTGCCTCAACCGTATGAAATCCAGCCTCCTCCAGTTTCTTGACATCATTTGCATTTATTCCACATTGCTTTGGAAAGATAAAAATGTGATGTTACAATGCTTTTATACATGCCCCATAAAGGGAAGAATTCAGAGAAATAAAATTCAAGAAACAGAAACACTCCGAAAACTATAGAGAGGTTTGGAGAAACTTAAAAAAAAATAAATAAAAAAAAAAAGGGAATCATTTCTGAAAAAACAAACAAAAAACTCCCACAAAACACAAGAGTGTAGGGATCGACCTGGCGGATATTCAGCAATATCAGTGTTGGCCTATAAAGATACCGATATGGTCGATAATGCAGACCAGCGCCGCCATCAGGGTCCTGGCACACTCTTACTTACCTTCCCAGCAGCTCCCCTGTCTAAATCTTGCGAGTCCCACAGCCGTTAGAGCATTGCCATGGGTTACCACGGAAGGCAGGCAGCGAGAGTTAGAAGGGAAGTAAGAGTGTGCTGGGCCCCCACAGAGAATGTCATGTTCCCCCTCCGTGACCAGAGAGGAGCAGAGAAAAAGCAGGGAGGGAGGACTAAAACAAAATGCTGAATTAAATTTTTTTTTTTTTTAAGTTAAAAATAAAAATGACCCCATTCCAATTTAACACTACACTATTACTACTATGGGGAAGCACTGTGATTGGATCAGACTACCACTTCTGATGATGTCAGCAGACAGTCTAACAGCATGCAGAGTTACAGGTTCAGGCTTGAATACAGTAAGATTTTGCTATATTTATGGAGGCATGAGGGGTCCAGATGGTGGTTTTAACACTATAGGGTCAGGAAGAGGTTTGTGTTCCTAACCCTATAGTGATCCTTTAAAAACGGTAAATGTACAGAATATCGGTAAGTTATCAGTTATCGGCTATCGGTCAGAAAGTTTCTATTTATACAATACCTCCAGACGGGATATGGCTTGGGGCCCAAAGTTCTCCTCCTCGGTTGCCCCAGCTTCATACTGCATTTGCATGGCCATTGTAGGTACACTTCACAATAATGCTACAAAACATAATGAAATAGAAATGTCAGCCACCTAAAACTTCCACAATGTTTGGCTGTAGAACAATGGATTTCAGTGAAACATTTAATACAACACCGCAAATTAACAGAGTGAACACCCCGACAAGGAAAAATCATTCTGTCCGCTTCACATTAACATCTGTCTGTCTCTCTCACACACACTCAGTCTCTGCCTCTCTCACCCTGCCTCTCTCTCTCTCTCTCACCCTGCCTCTCTCACCCTGCCTGTCTCTCTCTCACACCCTGCCTCTCTCTCTCTCTCACCCTGTCTGTCTGTCTGTCTCACTCTGTCTGTCTCACTCTGTCTGTCTCACTCTGTCTCTCTCACTCTGTCTCTCTCACTCTGTCTCTCTCACTCTGTCTCTCTCACTCTGTCTCTCTCACTCTGTCTCTCTCACTCTGTCTCTCTCACTCTGTCTCTCTCACTCTGTCTCTCTCACTCTGTCTGTCTCACTCTGTCTCTCTCTGTCTGTCTCTCTCACTCTGTCTGTCTCACTCTGTCTCTCTCTGTCTGTCTCTCTCACTCTGTCTCTCTCTGTCTGTCTCTCTCACTCTGTCTCTCTCTCTCACTCTGTCTCTCTCTCTCACTCTGTCTCTCTCTCTCACTCTGTCTCTCTCTCTCACTCTGTCTCTCTGTCTGTCTGTCTCACTCTGTCTGTCTGTCTCACTCTGTCTGTCTGTCTCACTGTCTGTCTGTCTCACTGTCTGTCTGTCTCACTGTCTGTCTGTCTCACTGTCTGTCTGTCTGTCTGTCTCACTCTGTCTGTCTGTCTCACTCTGTCTGTCTGTCTCACTCTGTCTCTCTGTCTCACTCTGTCTCTCTCTCACTCTCTGTCTCTCTCTCTCTCTCTGTCTCTCTCTCTCTCTCTGTCTCTCTCTCTCTCTCTGTCTCTCTCTCTCTCTCTGTCTCTCTCTCACTCTGTCTCTCTCTCACTCTGTCTCTCTCTCACTCTGTCTCTCTCTCACTCTGTCTCTCTCTCACTCTGTCTGTCTGTCTCTCACTCTGTCTCTCTCTCACTCTGTCTCTCTCTCACTCTGTCTCTCTCTCACTCTGTCTGTCTCACTCTGTCTGTCTGTCTCTCACTCTGTCTGTCTCTCTCTCACTCTGTCTGTCTGTCTGTCTGTCTCTCTCTCTCTCACGGTGGCTGTCTCGTTCTCTTTCTGTTTCCGTTTCCGGGTCTGGCTGCCGTTTCCTGGTTTCTATCCGAATATCCCGCCAACACGAACGTATTACGTCATCACGTTCTGGCCACGCCCACTGACGCGAAACGTTTAACGTCATAACCTGCGCGCGGCGAGTCCGGACTACATCAACCGGTCACCATGGAAACCATCACCATGGAAACCGCTTACTGTCTGTCACACACTATCTGTATCTCTGTCTGTCTCACTATCTGTATCTCTGACTGTCTCACTATCTGTATCTCTGACTGTCTCACTATCTGTATCTCTGACTGTCTCACTATCTGTATCTCTGACTGTCTCACTATCTGTATCTCTGACTGTCACACTATCTGTATCTCTGACTGTCACACTATCTGTATCTCTGTCTGTCTCACTATCTGTATCTCTGTCTGTCTCACTATCTGTATCTCTGACTGTCTCACTATCTGTATCTCTGACTGTCTCACTATCTGTATCTCTGACTGTCTCACTATCTGTATCTCTGACTGTCTCACTATCTGTATCTCTGACTGTCTCACTATCTGTATCTCTGACTGTCTCACTATCTGTATCTCTGACTGTCTCACTATCTGTATCTCTGACTGTCTCACTATCTGTATCTCTGACTGTCTCACTATCTGTATCTCTGACTGTCTCACTATCTGTATCTCTGACTGTCTCACTATCTGTATCTCTGACTGTCTCACTATCTGTATCTCTGACTGTCTCACTATCTGTATCTCTGACTGTCTCACTATCTGTATCTCTGACTGTCTCACTATCTGTATCTCTGACTGTCTCACTATCTGTATCTCTGTCTGTCTCACTATCTGTATCTCTGACTGTCTCACTATCTGTATCTCTGTCTGTCTCACTATCTGTATCTCTGACTGTCTCACTATCTGTATCTCTGTCTGTCTCACTATCTGTATCTCTGACTGTCTCACTATCTGTATCTCTGACTGTCTCACTATCTGTATCTCTGTCTGTCTCACTATCTGTATCTCTGTCTGTCTCACTATCTGTATCTCTGTCTGTCTCACTATCTGTATCTCTGTCTGTCTCACTATCTGTATCTCTGTCTGTCTCACTATCTGTATCTCTGACTGTCTCACTATCTGTATCTCTGACTGTCTCACTATCTGTATCTCTGACTGTCTCACTATCTGTATCTCTGTCTGTCTCACTATCTGTATCTCTGTCTGTCTCACTATCTGTATCTCTGACTGTCTCACTATCTGTATCTCTGACTGTCTCACTATCTGTATCTCTGTCTGTCTCACTATCTGTATCTCTGTCTGTCTCACTATCTGTATCTCTGACTGTCTCACTATCTGTATCTCTGACTGTCTCACTATCTGTATCTCTGACTGTCACACTATCTGTATCTCTGTCTGTCTCACTATCTGTATCTCTGACTGTCTCACTATCTGTATCTCTGTCTGTCTCACTATCTGTATCTCTGACTGTCTCACTATCTGTATCTCTGACTGTCTCACTATCTGTATCTCTGACTGTCTCACTATCTGTATCTCTGTCTGTCTCACTATCTGTATCTCTGTCTGTCTCACTATCTGTATCTCTGTCTGTCTCACTATCTGTATCTCTGACTGTCTCACTATCTGTATCTCTGACTGTCTCACTATCTGTATCTCTGACTGTCTCACTATCTGTATCTCTGACTGTCTCACTATCTGTATCTCTGACTGTCTCACTATCTGTATCTCTGTCTGTCTCACTATCTGTATCTCTGACTGTCTCACTATCTGTATCTCTGACTGTCTCACTATCTGTATCTCTGACTGTCTCACTATCTGTATCTCTGACTGTCTCACTATCTGTATCTCTGACTGTCTCACTATCTGTATCTCTGACTGTCTCACTATCTGTATCTCTGTCTGTCTCACTATCTGTATCTCTGTCTGTCTCACTATCTGTATCTCTGACTGTCTCACTATCTGTATCTCTGTCTGTCTCACTATCTGTATCTCTGTCTGTCTCACTATCTGTATCTCTGTCTGTCTCACTATCTGTATCTCTGTCTGTCTCACTATCTGTATCTCTGACTGTCTCACTATCTGTATCTCTGTCTGTCTCACTATCTGTATCTCTGACTGTCTCACTATCTGTATCTCTGACTGTCTCACTATCTGTATCTCTGACTGTCTCACTACTATCTGTATCTCTACTGTCTCACTATCTGTATCTCTGACTGTCTCACTATCTGTATCTCTGACTGTCTCACTATCTGTATCTCTGACTGTCTCACTATCTGTATCTCTGTCTGTCTCACTATCTGTATCTCTGACTGTCTCACTATCTGTATCTCTGACTGTCTCACTATCTGTATCTCTGTCTGTCTCACTATCTGTATCTCTGTCTGTCTCACTATCTGTATCTCTGTCTGTCTCACTATCTGTATCTCTGTCTGTCTCACTATCTGTATCTCTGACTGTCTCACTATCTGTATCTCTGTCTGTCTCACTATCTGTATCTCTGACTGTCTCACTATCTGTATCTCTGACTGTCTCACTATCTGTATCTCTGACTGTCTCACTATCTGTATCTCTGTCTGTCTCACTATCTGTATCTCTGTCTGTCTCACTATCTGTATCTCTGACTGTCTCACTATCTGTATCTCTGTCTGTCTCACTATCTGTATCTCTGTCTGTCTCACTATCTGTATCTCTGTCTGTCTCACTATCTGTATCTCTGACTGTCTCACTATCTGGATCTCTGACTGTCTCACTATCTGGATCTCTGACTGTCACACTATCTGTATCTCTGTCTGTCTCACTATCTGTATCTCTGTCTGTCTCACTATCTGTATCTCTGTCTGTCTCAATATCTGTGTATCTGTCTGTCTTATTCACAGACATGTCGAAATAGAAACATTACTATCCCTGTATGTTGTGTTTTTGTTGCAGTTTAAACATCTGTATGGACTCTGATAAAACCTCCTCTTCAGGCAGAGAATTCCACATCCTTATTGTTCTTACTGTAAAAAAAAACCCTTTTCTTTGCCTTAGGTGAAATCTCCTTTCTTCCAGTCTAAATGTGTGACCTCGTGTCCTATGTATAGCACTGTTTATGAATAGATTTTCAGATAAAGGTTTGTACTGGCCCTGAATATATTTGTATAATGTTATCATATCCCCTCTCAGGCGCCATTTTTCCAAACAAAAGTGTTTGGAACTATAGTGCTAGGAATAACTATACTATAGTCAAGTGACAGAAGGGTGGGGGTGAAATTAGGGGTTACTATAGTAACCTATCGTTCCGTTCCCACCCCCCCCACTGAGTAGAACTGGTTAAAACCCTTCTGTCTGAATTCCTGAATAGCCCTTCAAATACTTTCCCACCACAGGTCCATAATTTCCAGGCAAGGATTTTTAAATCTAGAAACGACATCTGCCTTCCGCCAATACTTTTGTACAATTCCTGGAAGAAACACTATCTTGAAATATTAAATACAGAGGTTCACTTATTCCCACACTTAGTTCCTTAAGTACCTGTGGGTGAATAAGGTCAGGCCCCAGAGCATTACTTATATTAAAGGTTTACTATATAGTGTCAGGAAAACACTTGTTTTCCTGACACTATCATCCTTTGGGGACCCTCACCCTCAGGGTCCCCCTCCCGCTGGCCTGAAGGGGTTAAAACCTCTTCAGCAGCTTACCTTAATCCAGCGCCGGTGACCTCTCCTCCCTCGCCAGCTCCTGAGAGAAGCAGAATGCGCATGCGGGGCAAGAGCCGCGTGCATTCAAACAGTCCATAGGAAAACATTTCTCAAGACATTTTGCATTCAGCGTCGCAGAAGCACCTCTAGCGGCTGTCAGGAAGACAGCCACTAGAGGTTGGATTAACCCTGCAATGTAAACATAGCAGTTTCTCTGAAACTGCTATGTTTACATGTGAAGGGTTAAAACCTTAGAGACCTGGCACCCAGACCACTTCATTGAGCTGAAGTGGTCTGAGTGACTATAGTGTCCCTTTGACTTTTAGTTGCTGCAGCACCTTGTCTTGAGTCATCCAATCACGATTCTGCAAGTTTTTTGCATATTTCTAGCCATAGATTCTTCCTTAAAGGGACACTAGTCACCAGAACAACTACAGCTTGTTGTATTTGTTCTGGTGAGTATAATCATTCCCGTTTTGCAGTAAACACTACATCCTGGGGCACGGCTGCACAGTGTCTCCACCCTCTGCATGGAGACACTAAACTTTCCTCATAGAGAGGCATTTGGCTTCACTCCTCCCCCCCCGCCACCCCCCACGGCAATCTCAGCCAATGAAATGCTGAACAATATGAAAGTATTGTGATTGGCTGAGATCACCACTTCTGATGTCAGACTGAGGCTGACCAGGGGCAGAGCCAGCACCAGCAGACTGGATTAAAAGGTAAGATTTTACTATATTTAGGGGGCCAGATAGTGATAGTAATATTTGTGTTCCTTTAATATATACTGAGGAGAAATGGTCATTTAAAATGTCTGCCCTTTTCCTGGATTTCATCGCCTGTGTAAACAGCTTCTTCAGAAGTGCAAGCCATAAAAAACCAAACACATTAACTGGCTGCAAAAACCACAAACATTTTATTTAGCAACATTCTGAAATAGAAATGTATCTTTTCTGGCAGGAGATTCATAAAGAGGAGAAGAGTGAACTATATAGACATGTTCACAAAGCTTTATAACAGCAAAATGTGTGTAGAAACAGACACAGTAAAGATATAAACATTATAAATACAAACAAGTATTATCTACAAACATATTTACTGTATTATCTGTACAATACACAAAAGGCAAAATCACAACACGATCCAATTTACAGAAGCCAATTTTAAAATGGGATTAATCACTTTAAGTGACTGACTGGTCTAAACCACAACTTATTCATGAAATTTTAACTCTGCTTTGAAATGAAGTGCAGTCTTCGAGAGCTGGACGATTACACTTTAGGAGCCACAAGTAGAATTGAACGAGCCATGGCAGCGGCAGAGAGTGTTGAACAAAATTTAGAAATCAAATCTTTTCCTTGGACTGTGGGATGGGAGAGGTCAAAAGACTGTTATATAATTCAATCACGGTCCTCTTCAGGTACCAGGCACCCACAGGAACCTTCGACAAAACGGTAGATATTAAACTGCATCTGAAAATTAGGAAAACAAGCTTCATGTTAGAAACCAGGCTTAATATACACTCACTAATGCAACACAGAATTATATCTGGGAATTTTTAGACAGACACTCTTTTTTGTTGTTAACTGAAGCATTAACCTCCGGTGAAAGGTTTAAGGGATATGCTTCAAACAGAGTCAATATCAAAGTGAGTCTATCTACCTTAAAGCAGCTCTATCACACCTCCCTTCCAAAAAAAGTTAGCATTTTATAAAGATAAAGAGTATAAAAGAATGTTGGAATTTCACTGTAATTCAATGAAGAGGAATCCGCAGCAGGTGATGGCTGCAGTAATTAACCCCCTAAGGACACATGACGTGTGACATGTCATGATTCCCTTTTATTCCAGACGTTTGGTCCTTAAGAGGTTAAGCCCACCTTGCTACATGGGGTCTTTGAAAAATCTGCAGAGATCCCAGAAGGAGACAGACATTTGAAGACATCCATTTCCTTTAACTACTAGATGCCTGTGGGTTGTCCTCCTACAGGGAATGTTTCATTGAATAAGTTTGTACAATGGAATAATATTAAGTGGTACTTACTCCATGTTTCCAATGTGATTCTGGAAGGTGAACATCAGGGGAGAGATTGGGTAGGAATCAGAGAGTTTTATAATTACATCAAACTTTACCATGGCAGCCACGCTGGAGAACATCAGCTTAATGCTAGAAAAATAAGTGATAAACGAGACAGTGTTTAGAAAAGAATGTTAAAAGCAGCAAAAACAACAAACTAGACGATTTAAAAATAAATAAAATAAAAAAAAAGTGGGAGGGGGGGGAGACTTATGGGTGTGAACCGGTTGTAGAGAGTCCACATGGAGACTAAAACCAATCTAATAAAGATGCAGACACATGGGAAATGATAATAATGACCCTAATGGAAACTGATGGATTTACAGAAAGTAGCAGGCTGAAAGTCTCCTGGGGAACTAGATCCGATGTATTGACATGGACACAAATTGTTGTGCCATACCTTCTGGATCCATGATAGGAACACTCCAAGCACCATAACCACTAAATACCACTGGAGTTGTTATGATGCCAGTAGTGTCCTGGTGTCACAACTTACCTGGGCCCTGGCAGAGTACCTGTGGCTGCAGCCCTCCTGTTCTAAAAAACAGTTTGACAAATTACTCTGGGAGTGCTCCAGGGCTGTCCTGGCACTGCACGTATTATATTGCTTGGAGTGTTCCTACAGTATTTGAATGCTACATACTGCCCACTACATCTGCATGAAGCAGCAACGTGATCATAAAAAAAAAAAAAAAAGGAAAAGGTGTCACGAGCTAAACACTCCAATGTTTGAAAACGGACTATATTTTGGGGGAGAATTCACCACATTTCATGGTGCTTAAATTGCTGCTGCAATCACCCTGTTCTGAAAGCCATACAGATTACACTGGAATTAGAACATTACTCACTCTGTGCCATTTATTGCCGTCTTCATGACGCAGTACCTTGGTCCCCATTTTGTTAAGTACTCCACTTCCTCTCCTAGTAGCTTGCATCGGCTTACAACCAGAGATATATCAAAAAGCAGCTGCAGGAAGAGAACACAAAAAAAACATTACTTTAAAAAGGAGGAAATTAAAGGAACACTATAGTCACCTAAATTACTTTAGCTAAATAAAGCCGTTTTAGTGTATAGATCATTCCCCTGCAATTTCACTGCTCAATTCACTGTCATTTAGGAGTTAAATCACTTTGTTTCTGTTTATGCAGCCCTAGCCACACCTCCCCTGGCTATGATTGACAGAGCCTGCATGAAAAAAAAAACTGGTTTCACTTTCAAACAGATGTAATTTACCTTAAATAATTGTATCTCAATCTCTAAATTGAACTTTAATCACATACAGGAGGCTCTTGCAGGGTCTAGCAAGCTATTAACATAGCAGGGCATAAGAAAATCTTAATTAAACAGAACTTGCAATAAAGAAAGCCTAAATAGGGCTCTCTTTACAGGAAGTGTTTATGGAAGGCTGTGCAAGTCACATGCAGGGAGGTGTGACTAGGGTTCATAAACAAAGGGATTTAACTCCTAAATGGCAGAGGATTGAGCAGTGAGGCTGCAGGGGCATGTTCTTTACACCAAAACTGCTCCATTAAGCTAAAAGTTGTTCAGGTGACTATAGTGTCCCTTTAATTAATTGTATTCTCCTAGGAAAATATTTTACCAATAAATCAAAGCTGCACAAAAACTACAATGATTCACACCGACACCACACCAGCCAGCCATACACATGCCAAACGCTCATTTCAGATTTACCAGCAGAGCACATCAGAACATCACACTCACTGTGTAATGTTTAACACTGTATGGGCAGCCAGGATTGCGGTTTTCATGGCGCTGGCCAATATTTGCTGCCATATCACGCCAATATATTCCTCTGTCCAGCTGCTGGCATCCATACAAGAAAAGTGGCTAATCAACTTGTGCAAGGCAGTGTAAGCTACTCACACACACAGAATGCCAAACACTCCAACAGGAGGTCTTGGGGACAAATGGTGGACCTGTTAGGGTCTTCATGGGAGATGTTGAAGGTTGCTTTAGTGTTAGAAAAACCTGTGTTACACGCTAGTTACATATAATAGCACTACCATTAGCTGTACATCACCCTAAACAAAACAGTAAAACTGTACCTTCGGAAGATCTTGCTGAGTCTTGTAATGCTCAGGAGAACACTGTTTTCTTCCAATAAATTGTGTGACCAGTCTATGAACCAGACAAGTAGATGGGGGGGCTGCATCATCTGAAAATAAACAGAAAAAAAAACAAAAAAACATTTTAACAAATAAGCTTGACCAGGGCCTGGGAGTTCAATCTGCAATATAAGCTATGGTAATTAACCTGTAAAGCACCAAACACACTGGTTAATGCTATAGGGAAAAACAAAACACCACACTAGCGCTGTACATTACAGTAGCAACAGTAGGTAAGGTGCCAAGTACACACACACACCCCCAATAAATAAATAAATAAATATATACACACACTATATACACACAAACACACAAATATATAAATACACACACACACGGTATAACGATTTAACTTACTGGAATTTTAGTTAAAGGACCACTCTAGGCACCCAGACCACTTCAGCTTAATCAAGTGGTCTGGGTTGCCGGTCCAGCTAACGTTAACCCATTCTTTTATAGAGAAACTGCTATGTTTATGAATGGGTTAAGCCTTCCCCCAAAGCTGTGATTTTCACAGTGAGAGCACGCCAGCGTCCATAGGAAAGCATTATGAATGCTTTCCTATGCAACCGGCTGAATGCGTGAATGTGCGTGCAGCTCTTGCGCATTCAGCCGACGGGGCGGATCGGAGGAGGAGAGCTCCCCGCTGGAAAAAAGTACGTTTTTACCCCTTTCCCCCTTCCAGAGCCGGGCGGGAGGGGGTCCCTGACGGTGGGGGCACCCTCAGGGCACTATAGTGCCAGGAAAAAGAGTGTTTTCCTGGCACTATAGTGGTCCTTTAAAATGTTCCAGTAATGCATTTGGAGCTTACCATCCAACAGGCTATAAAAAGTGATATCCGATATATGACGACAAGGTTTATTCACAAAATTGACACCATCTGCAAACAGAAATTATAAGCGTATGAGTACAATTACTAAAAAAAAACATTTTGTACACAAAGTGGTAATTCTTTCATTGACAATCCTGCAAAAATTTCAAAGTTTTTGCATTTTGAAATAACAGATTAGCATTACAAACACGTATTTATAATGCTAGAGTGTTAGGACTTAGATTCAATCCCACCTTAACTGAAAGAATTATAGAATTATTGAAGTGGTCTGGGTGCCTTTACTGTTAAAGGAACAATAAAGTTTTTTTTTTCTTTCATGTTTAAATCTTTATTTCACTTTTTCAAATTACAGAAAAAAAACACTGTGCATCAGAAAAAAAATAAATTAATAAATAAATAATACAGAAATAGAGAGATACCATTCAGAATACAAGATATTCTATTACCATCTTTTACTTTTATACATTTTACAATCTCTAACTTATTTTCGGCTTCAGTAACACTTTTTTTTTTTTTAAATATCTTTACACCGAATTATTTTTTTACATTAAACATTTCCTCTCTCTTTTTTTTTTCTTTCTTTTTTCTCTCCTTTTCCCTCTGAGATAATTTAATACAAGAATCAGGATATGTATAAAGTAATTTTTTATCCCTCCTTCTCTATAAAGAAGAAAGACCAAAAAAAAAATTGAATATATAGATAAAAATAAAAAAGTACAATTATAGTAATTCTTTCTTTTATAAGTCTACATTTCCAATTTTATTTAATTTATAGAATTTCATATCAAAACGTCTATATCAATCTGTGTTTTTTTTTCTGTTTTCGTTCTCTTTCCCTCGTCTCCCTTCCCTTCCCTCTTCCTTCGTTTGTTTTGTACCACCTAAATTTTATTAGCCGTCTGTATTAATGAGGCTATTTTGCTTATTTCTTTCCCCTTATTTTAATTTCCACCTCACCCAAATTTTTTCATAAATGTGTTTGCCTTTTAGCCTATATGCCATTTCCTCATAGATTTTAGTAGTAGAGATCTTTTCTCTTATTATACTTAATGATGGCACCTGTTTTGTTTTCCATAAACTGGCTATAGCATTTTTTGTAGCCATCAAAATATGTATAATTAACACTTTCTTGTGGCAATATTCTCTCTGGCATAATGTGTAGTAGGAATATTTCTGGTTGCAGGGGTATCAATGTGTTTGTAACTTTAAAAATTAATTGTTGAATGTGTTTCCATACATCAATAATTTTTTTACACTGCCAAAATATATGGGTCATAGATCCTTCCATTTCCCCACATCTCCAACATGTCCCCACATTCTCTGGATATATTT
Source organism: Pelobates cultripes (assembly GCA_933207985.1). Lineage (NCBI taxonomy): Eukaryota > Metazoa > Chordata > Amphibia > Anura > Pelobatidae > Pelobates > Pelobates cultripes. Next base: position 93,953,426 of record OW240924.1, on the reverse strand, counting down.
GCGCCAATTTTTGTGGCGTCATGTACCACCGTAGCCACATTTTGTATGTTGCTTCTATGTGTTGTGTATTATGTGTGGCAGCCTTAGTTGATCTCATAGCCCTATACCATTGAAAGGGCTCCCACTCGTTATTTAGCTCCTTCTCCCAATTTAACATAAAAGGCAATTTATCTGGTTTTGCTAGATTTAATATTACTCTGTAGCTTATTGATAGAGGTTTATCTTGGGGTCGTCTCCCCAAGCATAGCCTTCCAAAGTCATTCACCCTAGAATTTTCCACCTCCTTCACTTGAAGTTTCATTAAAAAATGTTTCACTCTGAGATATGTATAGAGTTCCCTGTTATGAAGATCGTATTTAATTTGTATATCTGGGAATTGATGTATAGCTGAGCCTGCTATTAGATGACGCGTTTTTGTTAATCCTTTCTTTCTCCATGTTGTTATATTTAAATCTTTTGTATAATAAGTTAAACTTTGCAGAGTTCCATAGTAAAAATAATTGCCTTTCCCCAGAAGTTTAGGGGCCCAGTAACTCCACAACCTCAGAGCTATTTGTGTTGTGGATAGGAAATTATAGTTTCTAAGATGAGCGCGATGTGTTTTCCAAATGAGATCCAATATCTCATATTGTGGGACAATGGATTGTTCTAATACATGCCATAGGGGTATACTAGATGTATCTATTAGTGCTGCTGTTTGTGCCAGTATGGAAGCTATATAATATTTTTGAATATGTGGTACTCCCATTCCACCCTCTGTCATTTTGCAGCTCATTGTATTCAGTGATATTCTTGGGGGTTTGCGTTTCCAAATATGAGCATTTATTGTTTTCTGAAAATTTGTTATAATTGATTTGGGGATCATTATTGGTATGGATCTAAAAAGAAATAAAATCTGTGGTACTATACACATTTTAACAGAATTGATCCGTCCCACCCATGATCTGGTGCGCTTGTCCCAGTGTTTTAGTGTATCTTGTACTTCTCTTAGTAATTTGCTATGGTTATTTTTTTTATCATTTCTTGTTTTGAAACTGAAAGATGAATACCAAGATATTTTATAGATTTATTTCTCCATTCGAATGGGTATTCATCTTTCAGCTTTCGAATAGTTGACTCTTGCATATTAATAAGTAAGGCTTGAGTTTTAATAATATTTTTATAATACGACACTGTGCCATATTCCTTCAATAAATCCGTCAGCGGCATTATTGTTTTATCTGGATTTGTTAATATTATCAGGACATCGTCCGCAAATAAAGCCACTTTTTGAGGTCCTATGTGAGTATTTAACCCTGTTATTTGAACTTGTTTATTGATCTTATATACTAGGGGTTCAAGGGTCATAATAAAAATCAATGGAGAGAGGGGACAGCCCTGTCTTGTTCCATTAGAGAGGCGAAATTTACGAGACACAAAACCTGAATTGATAACTCTAGCCGTTGGATTTGTATATAATGAGAGCATACCTTGTTTAAATTTGTTTGGGAGTTGAAATTTATCTAGCACCTTCTCCATGTATTGCCAATGTAGGCAATCAAACGCCTTTTCCGCGTCAAGTGCCAGCAATAATCCCTCAGTTTTCTGTCTTTTCATTATTTCCAGTACATCTATAAATCTACGGGTATTATCCCCCACCTGTCTACCTGGCACAAAGCCTGCTTGTTCTGCCCCTATCAATTTGGGCAGTAGTGGTTTCAGTCTTAGTGCCATTGCTTTTGCAAACAATTTTATGTCTACATTAAGTAAAGATATAGGTCTTCGATTGACGCAGCTGGTCGGTGGCTTTCCTGGTTTTGGTAGTGTTATTATAATAGCTTCCAGCATTTCCGGGTGTACCTCACCCGAGTCTAAAATGCTGTTGAAAAGTATTGTTAGATTTGGGATCAGTTCTTTGCAAATTTAAAATAATTAGAAAACCCGTCTGGGCCTGGTGCTTTATGTTTTGAAGTTGTTTTTATAGCTTCCCAGACCACCTCCTCTGTAAAAGGTTTGTTCAAGATCTCCGCCTCTTCCCGAGTCACGCAGGGTAGATCAACATCTCTTAGAAAAGTGGAAATCATATTTAATGTAGGTTGGGTTGTATTTGGATTCATAATATAATGCTAACTCATTAACAATTTGATTTGGATCTATCAATTATACACCTTTTGGGTTTACCAAATATGGAACTTTTGATTGTGTTAGCTTCTGTTTAATTTGAGACGCCAATAATTTGCCCGCTTTGTTACCCTGTGTATAATATTTAAATCTGGATTTTCTCAAATTACGTTCAATTCAAAATTTTCTAGTTGTTTTTTTAAGTTTAAAAAGTTTATTTCGTAGAAAATTATTTAGAGTTTGTTTATATTGTTTCTCTATTTCTCCTATAGATTTAAGGAGTTTTTCCTTTTCCTCTCCAAATTTTCATTTTGCCCTTGCGCCTTGTTTTATAAGTATTCCCCTCACTGTATCCTTATGAGCTAACCATGTAACTGCTATAGATGTATCATGATTAGTGTTTTCTTTGAAAAACTGATTGATTGTATTCCTAATCTCTATTTCTCCCGTTTTATTATCTAATAATGCTTCGTTCAAACGCCATGAACCCTTGCCTCTTGCCTGATATGCAGTGTCAAATATGGAACATACTGGGCCGTGGTCTGACCATGTTATTGGATCTATGGTTACCTTCACTAGAGACTGGAGTGTAGATGCATCTGTCAAACACATATCTATCCTTGAGTAATTTAAATGTGCCGCTGAATAAAACGTATAATCTCTAAATTGAGGGTATTTAGCCCTCCAAGTATCATATAGACTGAGTTATCATTAATTTTGCTAATCTGGCACTTAAATCAGCCTTTCTCGTGGTTGGTGTCTCATCTCCTGAAACATCAAACTCTGGATCCAACGTGCAGTTATAGTCACCACACATAAATAATTTGCCTTGTTTATATTTCTCAATGCGTTTTATCACTTTCTGTAAAAAGCTTATTTGATTATTATTTGGTGTATATATATGTTTGCTATTGTTACTTTTTCCTCACCTAAGGAACCCACCAGAATAAGTAATCTGCCTTCCTTATCTTTATATTCTATATCACATTTAAATGGCCAGTCTGCATGAAACAGCGTACTCACTCCCTTTGTTTTATTTTGGGCATATGCATGATAACTAAGCGGATATCTAGGCGAGGTAAGAGCTGGGGGTCTCTGAGTGCTAAAGTGTGTTTCCTGCAAACACGCAACCGCCGCCTGTGATTTATGCAGTTGCTGGAACAACAATCTCTTTATGGGGCGTATTAAGGCCATTCACATTGAATGTTAGGATATTAAAGTAGTGAGCCATATTTTAACACTATTTGACCTCATTCCTAACTCTATAGTGCTCTATAATCTTTATATTTACTCTGTTTAGCCATGAGAAATCCTGTAATTTAGTTTTAATCTTATTTGCATACATAATTAAGAAGTTACGGATATAGAAAAGTCTCATATGTTCATAGGTAACTGAAACACAACGACAACAAAAATCTATATATTTAAAAAAAAAAAAGAAAGTTAGACAAATCGTCTTAATCTTGCAGGTCTGCCCTGCAACATAAAACATCGGTGGTTAATTAACCCCCTTAGGGTATTGCCACCAAATTGAGGGGGTGATTGAAAATGAAAATGCGGGTGACAAGCCATATCCTGCTTATAATATATTGCTGCCTGGTTTTTTAAATAATATATAATATATATATATATATAATATATATATATATATATATATATATATATATATATATATATATATATATATATATATATATATATATATATATATATATATATATATATAAAATTTACCTTTACTTTAAATTCCCCTCCCCTTGGGATGGGATCAGATGAATCTGAACAGTCAGAGGAATCAGGGGAGGTAGAGGGAAGGAGTAAGAGGATGAAGAGGAAAAAACACACAAAAAATAAACTACATACATACACACACACACACACACATATCCCCTCCTCTCCAAACACCCCTCCCCTCCATCCCGCCCCCCCCAGCTTTGAAAGAGTAAATCATTAAGTATGATAGAATACAATACAATGGAGTCTTTCTAACTCCTATCCTCCTTTTTATCATCCGACCTTCTAATGCCTTCCCTTGCCACCATTTTACATTGTATACACTTTTTCATCAAGACTGTTTTGCCTCAATTAAGTTCAATCCTTTATATATTTTTCAGTTCAACCATAAATTAATAAGCTGTCTCCACTTCTATTCTTTGCATTATATGACCAGCTATTTTCCCTTACGTACTGCCGTCCATTCTGGTAGCATTTCTCTCACATGTGAACTGTCCACCTTTTCTGAAGGAGTTCCTATTAGACCCCATTTATGTAGTATTTGTAATCCTTCTTCAGGGTCTTCTATCTTCATCATCGATCCGTTTCTCCAAATCAGAAATTTAGTTGGGAATCCCCATCTATAATTCACGTTATCTCTTAAATATTTAGTAACTCTTTGAAAATCTCTTCTTCTTGCTATAGTCATAGATAAGTCCGCAAACAGTGAAATATGCGCGTATGCTGTCGGCATTATTGTAACCCTTCTTTGGGTGGATAAGATCATCTGTTTTGTACTGAAATAATGTAGCCTCACCACAATATCTCTGGGAACCTCAGTAGTTAAAATTTTAGGCTTTGGCACCCTATGTGATCTATCAAACCGCAAATCTTCTGTAGTGAGAGTGGGAGCTATTGCCTTGAACAGCTCGACTAAATAAGGTGGTATATCTGCCCCCTGGACTGTTTCAGGCACACCCCTAACGCGGATATTATTGCGTTTAGACCTATCCTCTATATCCGCCATTTTTCCCTGGAGTTTTTGAAAGTCCTCTTCCATTTTAATAAGTTTTTCCCTCATTTTGTTGTTGTTCTCGCAGATCTCATCCATTTTTTCTTCCAGAGCAGATGTCCTTGTTCCCAACTCATGGACTTCCTTTCGTATTTCTTCCGATATTTTTCTAAAATCTAGCTGTAATGATGTTCTCAGGGTGGAGAGCATGTCTGCCAATCTTTTTTCTGACAGGGAGAGATCTTCTACATTTTCTCCTAAGATTTGTGTAGAATCTGTATCAGAGCCCGCTTCAGAGTGATATGAGGGAGATCTCGCACTGCCTCCTGCACCCTGCTCTGTTCTTCCTCTGTCTTTCTTATTTGTTTTAAAAGAACTCATGTTGTCTCTGTGCCTTCGGCGGCGCCATCTGGTATCCGTGTAGGTAGTGCTGAAACACTGTATTAAATTTTATAAGTTGATACAGTGTTGAGGTGCTAAAAAAGGGGGGGGGGAATATATTTGACCCCCCCCCCCCTTCCCTTCTTTCCTCTCCTTTTCTTGTACTGCTTGAATATAATATGTAGTTCTAATCTAGTAAATTTAATTCAATGTTCACTCCTCTCCTCAATCTCTTCACAACCCCCCAGAGCGCTTTGTTTTTTTTGAAAATAATTTTATGTTGCTCTGTCTCCTTTATATCACTTTATCATTGCTTCAGCTGCAATTTGGATCACCTTTTAAATCACTTATTTACTTTAAATCTTTCCCACAGTCTTAAAACAATTTGAAGCAATTTACAATACTTTGCAATGCCTTGCAGTGTTCAGAAGCTCTTATTAACCATTTAAAGCACTCTTTGAGTTTGCTTAGAGGCAATTTGAAATACTTTGTATCTCTTTAGATCAATTTGTATCACTTGTATCGCTCTGGGTCTCTTTGCCTCTCTTTGTATCACTCTGTATCGTTTATTTTCACTCTGTGCCGCTTTAGTTCATTTTATGTACTTTGTTTCACTCTGTTTCACCTATTTCGCCTTTGGGCCTCTTTAGATCATTTGTTATCCCACTAAAAGCATTTTAGGACAAAAAAAATAAAAATAAAGATATTGAACTGCTTGCTTTGATTATTGCCTTACTTTGGGCGCTTAGCCTTAAATGAAGCACTGCTATATAACAGTCTCCTGCTCCCCTCTTTTACCCTCCTCAAGGTGATTCTGGGATAGCTCTCCATTACCTTGAATAATCAGGCTCAGGCTGTGGCACTAGCTCAAGCAGAAGTCCAGGCAGCTTGTAAGACTCAGTTACACTGAGCACGCTAAACACCTCAGATAGCCTCCGATTGCGCAGACTGGCTGTTGCTAGCTTGTAAGCTTGTCAGGCTTGAAAAAATACCGGGCATCTCGTAGCTTTGCTGGCTTGTTTGCAGATACGGGTGGATAGCTACATGCAGCGTCTACATGCCTGCATCAGCCACACGCGTCCTCTCCATTTCTGCCGGAAACCCCGCCCCCTCAACAATAAAGTTTTAGGAACACAAACATATTAAATCTAACACAAACATGTATTCCTGAACCTATAGTGTTAAATATACCATCTAGAATCACCGGTCCACCACCCGCCCACTAAATATAGTAAAATCGTACCTTTATTACAGTCTGCTGCTGCTGGCTCTGCCCCTGATCTGTCTGCTTTCATGACATCAGAAGTGGTTCTCTGAGCCAATCACAATGCTTCCCCATAGGACTGGCAGAGAATTTCAAGTAAACAGATCAGGGGCAGAACCAGCACAAGCCAAACATGCTGGCCAATCAGCATCTCCTCAGAGATACATTGAATCAATCTCCATGCAGAGGGTCGAGACACTGAATGTCACACTATGCAGCACTGCCCCAGGAAGCACCTCTAGTAGCCATCTGAGGAGTGGCCAGTGGAGGTATCACTAGCCTGTAATGTAAACACTGCGTTTTCTCTGAAAGAAAAACAAAACAGTGTTTACTGCAAAAAGCCAGAAGAGAATGATTCTACTCACCAGAATACATTAAGCTGTAGTTGTTCTGGTGACTATAGTGTCCCTTTAAAGCCTTTTACTCCCTTAGAGCCCCCTGATATTGACGTGTCACCCCCTCCCCCCCTCCTCACTGATTAGCTCAGATCATCCAATGCTGCTTCGGGAGTTTAGTGGGTAAGCATGGCAATCACCACAGGTCACCAATCAGCATCTTATTGGTTCAAAGAATCTCTATGGGGAACGTTCAATGCCGCCATTTAGAGCGTGGAGACGCCAGTCCAACAATCTTTGTATCACGAAGATCAAATCATAAATATACACAAAGTGCTTTATAAGCACCAACCATGGGGACCGTATGAAAGCATGCTGTACCAACCTATTAAGTCTCCGAATGTGATGTGAAGTTCAAGAGAGTCGTAGAGAAAAGAGAAAAAAGCCTTTTCATCAGTCCACTCATTTAGATCCCACTCTGCGAAACTGGTAAATATAAAAACAAAACAGGTTCTAGTTACAGGACTGTATCAGTAGCAGCAAGTTATATAATGTATGTAATTATAAAGTGCCAACAAGTTCTGTAGCGCTGCACAATAGGTATATCATTATCCACATGCTTTAAATGAAAAGGCAGACGCATAGTTCATGCAGCACAGATTATGTGGAATGAGAATGCGCGGGGTTCCAGCTCTCCCCAATGGCAGACATTCTATTCCTACACTGCTCACATGACGCTTTGTTCCTAGTACCAGAGGGGGAGGTAAAGCTGCTGTAATTTATTGTGGGTTGATTAAAATGCACCTTTCCAACCATTGGAAAACCAGTGAAATAGCATGTGGAGCCAATCAATGATCTAGAACCACGTCGTGAACTAGGCGCCAAGAGTGGGAGTGAAGGAAAGACTTCCAGGCCTGAACCCCAACTGCAATAAAATAGGGACATTGTGATTATACAACTGCATTATTATAGACTAGCCAGCCCTACGATACAAAGACAGACAGCAAGAACCAAACCCCACAAAAGGCACAGAGCTAAACAAACCGACCCAGACTTAGATTAGTCTTATCCACACTCAGAATTAAAGCAGCTGGACTCCAATATTGCCTATGTAATACATGGCCAGTATATAGTAAGCAGGGTACTAAGGAGTGTTCCTTACACAATACAAACAAGGACTATAGAGGCAGACAGAACAATTATAAGGCTACTTAAAACACCAACTCAGCAAACAAATATGGGGCTTCAGTTCCACCATACGGCCATATCGTGTTAAGCCCACCACCATTAAGTGACAGTATTCTAATATCGGTGGGTCCTACACTAATTATGCCACAGCACCCCAATATCGGGTGGTCCTACACTAATTATGTCACAGTACCCCAATATCGGGTGGTCCTTCACCAATTATATCACAGCACCCCAAAATCTGAGGGTCCTACACCAATTACGTCACAGTACCCCAATATCGGGTGGTCTGACACTAATTATGCCATAGTACCCCAATATCGGTGGGTCCTACACTAATTATATCACAGCACCACAATATCTGTGGGTTTTACACTAATAACGCCACAGTACCCCAATATCAGTGGGTCCTACACCAATTCCAATGTGAGGGACAAAAGAAATAGTGTTTGCTGTAAATGCCATGTGTATTTTAATAGTCTCTTGTAAGAGCATTGTGATGGAATAGCTCTCAAAATTGAATTGAAATTTTTTCTATTCATAGAAATACAGTGTCAAAACTAAAAGTGATAATGAGTTGATGTATAAACTCAAAATAAAGAGCATATCTGCTCTATAGCAAAATAAGATTATAATTAAAGTGACTTTCGTATTCAAAACCACCTCAAAATTTATACTTTCCTTTGGTCACCTCCAAAAAGGGATCTGAAGCTGGGGGTGAGGATACTTAACCCAAAAGGAAATCTGATCTGGATTCCAAACTTGCATAATAAAGACAAAAAAGGAATTTGCACCCCATGATCAGGCATTTGGCAGGATTGGTGCTGCCGTTAATCTCTTTCATGTATACATTTTGGTCTTTACTGCAGAACAATTCCAGCAAAATGCATGTTCCAGGTTTGCCCCCCCAATTCCCTTTCAGCGTATACTAGGTAGAACCGGTGTGAAATCAGGATAAAATGGTTTGCAGACTGTTTATTGTGTATACCCCAACTCCATTCTGATCTACACTGACAAACCAGACTGTAGCGGAGCTGCAATATTAAATTCCAAGATCTCCGCTGGTACAGAAGGTAATCCAAAGTAAAGCGCTGAAAAGTAAGGCAATATCCCAAATCCCCCAGTAACCGGACGAAACAGTTCTGGGAGTCAACTGACCTTTTATTCACAAGTCACAGTATTTATGCAAGTCCCCATGCAAAGGGTTTCCCTACTGACATTGCAGGGGTTATACAGTAGGGGACTACATGGGGGACTTAATCTGGACATTTCTCCCATCAGGCACTGCTGCCCGGGAGGGATCCTCCCACTGAAATATCCCATTAAGTGGATTACCCCTCCGGGCAGCAGAACTTACATTTTACCTAAAAATGCATAACTTGTACATTATTCATTTTATATAACCGAACAACCGTCCGGTAGATAGCTGGGGTCTGAGCGCACCTTTCGTGAGAATACCGCTCAGATCCCAGCATAAATAACTGAACGTCACGAAATACACTTTAGCATTATGTTCCCCTGAAAGTACCGAACACCAATGGGGAAACACAATATTGAGAGACCGGAGCTCCCGAACAGTCTGGAAGCCCAGTGGTGTTCGCGCCGTCGAGTAGCCGATTTTAGTTCCACGCGCTCGACGACCAAACACCGCTAGGCTAACAAAGGATCCAAGATGGCCGCCCGCCGTGTGGTCGGTAGTCGGACGGCCACCTAGGAACGCAATTAACTGCTGATTGCAACAATGTTGCAATCTGTTAATGGGAGCCACACAACCCTCTGTGTGTGGGCTCCTGTTCGGTACTTTATTCGTTTCACGAACAGCAGGTAAAGTCCCTGTTCATGAAACGAACACATGAATGCTAGCGGCTTTTGGCTGCTAGCATACGAATGCTCTATGATATAACGGTACAGGCATACATTAGAATACAACAGTCCAGCGGCTTATACAGGCAACCTTTGCAGATACAGCCATGTAATCTAAAAGTGGCTAGGTTTGCCACACAGACTACGTAAGGTTTCCCAGCAGAGATGGCTGGAGCAGTGACCTGCTACAACACTTTTGTTTCTGTAATTAAAGTTATTTTAAACTTTATATGGATAGTGGTATAAATGGATTCTTAATTTAAAGCAGTCAGAGAACAGAAATGCAATCCTGGATATTGGGATTTAGAAGGTTATTTGAAGTTTTGTTTGAATAGGGGATTCATGTAGTATGACTTTTTTTTAATCAGATTTTGTTGTGTATGAACAATGAGGCGGCATAAAATGCAGGGATATGAAATCTAAACAAAATAAACAAGCCGAATGTCCTCCCAAACTGGTATAGATAAAGCTGGTGATTAATAGTGTAAAATGGGCATATTCAATAAAATAATGTCTGACCTTGTTCTACGAGTATAAATCACTAGCTCTGTATCTTGCCACAAACGTATCAGGCTCCACGTCTGTTTCCAGATCACTAAATTCTCTGCTGCCACACTGACTTTTAAAGGATTTTTTGAACAAGTGACAAATCTCCCAGCCATAAGTGATGCCAAATGAACCCTCTGCGTAGCTATCTGGTATCCGATATTCGTAGCGATAGAACAGCAATCGCTTTGTACAGATAGATCTGTCTACCGGCTGTGGCCTAAAATCAGAATCATTATCGGCCACATGCCAATAACTGCAATCAAAGCACTCACTTCTCATCCTCAATGCGCCTTTTCAGGACTTTTGATTCTTCTTGCAGACTGGCTATTTTCATTATAAGCTGCTCTTTCTGGTCTTCCATCTGAGAACAAGCTCTGCAGAAAGTCAGTAAGAAATACACAGAGAATATAAAAAAAAAAAAATTATATTGGCAGCATAATTATCTAAATATCTAGAAATAGACACAAACTAGCAGAGCTACCCTGGAGAAGAACCTGCCATCATACAAAAGCTTTGTTCATTGCAGCAAATAAGATTTCATCCTGTGTGTGATATAGAGGAAGAAAACATCACTCCCAGGATGTCATCATACAAAACTGGATTTAAATATGGTTTTATTAGATAAAGAGGGAAAAACTATTAAATGAAACCAACATATCCAAAAATGGGAAGTGGGTGCTCACTACAGAATCTATAAATTTCGCAGTACAAAAATTAAAGGAGAAAATGGACAAGTTAAACAATACAAGTGAGAGGAGAGATGTTTTGGCTATAATAAAGGCTGGGAAGTTTGAGTAACGGCATACCTGTCACGGTTTTCTTCCTCGACTTTCAGGTTTTCAATTTCTGTAAGCAAATATTCACACACATTACATACAAGTTTAAAGATGAAACGGAAGTTTTAGAAGAATAACTGCTCTATGTTACAGAGTTGCATGTTGGTCCAGCTCTCCGAATTAACACTTATTAACCTAATTTATGCTGGTTCGTATTGCAAGCCATGATTTACCTCCATCACATTTAAAGAGCCAATAAAAATGGCATTAGTTGTGAAGATTTACAATTTTATCCCCTTTGCTTCCTTTGTTTTCATCTTACGTTATTTATTTTATTATCCATAATGATCCAGTTTGTTCAATGAAACCACAGCATCAGTTGTAGCATTTGTTCACCATTTTGTGAAAGATATGAAATTACTCCTGCAGTTCAGGAAGGAATGATCCAGATGGCAGGCAATGTAATAAGAAGCATTCTTTGTTGTAATTAATAGCGTAATAAGAGGGTGCAATGTTATGAAAGCACAATCGAAGATCCATGCAGTAACATGGATTTATGGGGCTTTATAACCATCATATCATGTACATCTGCTCCTGGAAAGTGATCAGAAAATGTATCTCTGCTTGAGGATATATACACACACAGAGCACTACACCTGGACTGTATTCCTCCCTTATACACAAGACTGAAAACAACTGGAATTTAAGGATACTGTAAATATTGGAGTAGAGGCATGTATTAGGAATGCAGGTGGAAACTTTTTAAAAAATTTTTAATTTAGCAAACAACCTGGGAAGGAGTTTTTGGCTCTATAGCTATATACAGATTTATTGTTGCATTATGTAGCACTGCAAAATCAGCTGTAACTGATACACAACACTGTCCCTAAATACATGAAGTGACACCAAGCACAAAAAACACTACATCTTAATGAAGTGGTGTTGGTGCACAGACTATCCCTTTTCGCTGAAAAGTAAAGTGTGGCTTCCAAGAGCAATGTTTACATCTCAGACTGACAACCACTAGAGGCTCTTCATCCTTAAAGCCTTCCGTTTTCAAAGGTTGTCATATTTGGCTTCAACATGCTTAGCATGACGACAGACATCGCTAAGTCTAGATTCAATGCTTCATGAAAGCACTGGCAGAGTGCAGAGACAGTCACGCATGCATTGTGTTCCAATATACATTTTAAAATAGAAAATAATGACGGAATATTCCTTTTATAGTCCTTTATAAAAGATAAGATACTGGCCACGGTTATAACCAGGATCCCAGATTGCTGTGAGGACACACAAGTTATTTCAGCTGGTCTCTGGTGTCCACTACCGCCAGGAAGGTATGAGCTCTCTGGGTGGACCTGGATTTGGTCCAGTACAGCATCGGCGTGTGAGCATCTTTACAGCCTACTTCTATCATTATCAGAATCCGTGGTGGTGTCCCCACGGTCAGAAATATTAGGTTGGATTAATATCGCTCACAGTTTCATGGACATTTTTATATACTTTTTTTCTGTTAGTTTATTCATGTACTTTTCAGAATCTGTTTTATATTTATAATGGTCTTTATTTTTATATACTGTACCTACCTTGGCCTTTGACCATCTGGACGTTAAACATTTTTCCTGATTGCACCGCTTAGTGAATTATCCCTTTGGCTTTTCACTAACAGCTCTAAAGAGTGTTTATATTTTGTAAAAATTTTCTGATACTTTTTGTAGCAGATTTACAACATTCTTGCAACTTGGGTAGCATTCATACAGGTTCTGATTGTTACATACTTTTAATTAGATTTTTATAAGCACTCCTTTTTATATTGTGGGATTCCTTAAAACCGTATTTTTCTCATGCTTTATTCTATTTTATAATTTATGAAGGAGTGCTCACACTTGACGGATTCGTTTTTATCGTTCGTTATTTATTGTAGAGTAGTACAATTTATAGTTCCTACTATGTGAGGGGTAATTTTATTTCTACCAAACACCATTGGAATATTCCTTTAAGTGAACTTACCAAGCTCCAACTCCTGCACCTTGGGATCTTTACAGATAAACCTTCCACTCTCACACTGGCTTCTCAGCTCAGCAGTTTCTGTGAAGACAAAGGAGGATCAGTAAGCCGCAAGCCTCCCATCAATGGAAGATTCTACACAAGCTGTAAGAACTCAACAGGGCACACGAACCGGATTGACTTAATGAGGAGGTCAGACAAGGACTAGTTTAATCTGTGGCCCACGTATCCCACTGTTCCAAACTGGAGAAGTTTAGCTTAATGGTAGTTCTGGGTAAGACACAGAATGCCCACGTTTCAATAAGTACGAGATCTCTTTAGTACATTTACCGTGATGAAGAGCGCTTTATCTACACAACTCATTTCCAGAGTTGAATTAGCAGGTTTTTACCAAGTGTGAAACAGGGATGAAAAGTCCTCGCTAGCAGTGGGGGTTTAGTAAATATGTCAGAGGTGGTGGGATAAAGCTGGGCTTCTGCGATGGACTGCTGATATGAAATACATAAGAGATGGTCACATCTATTCAATAAGTTCTCCATTTGTGCCATGATAAATTTATGTAGACAGGCTGTCTCGCTGTATGTTGGGATTGTGCAAACAAAAAGGGTAGTAATATGGAGCTTAACATAGTAACATAAAATAGATTATAATAGAAACAATAATTAGAAAACGAACCCCTTTCCAAATCAGAGACCATCTTTTCCACCTCTTCAATCAGCTCGTCAGCATCACTGATGATAGACTGCAGCTGCTGCTTCTCACCCTACACAGCAAAACCCAGATTGAAAGCAGTTACAGTCAAGGAATCACAATTAGGAGCAGGTTTCATTGTTACACCAAATACCTCAGCGGTGTTCAGGAGCTTGCTGTACATCTCAAATTTATCCTTGTGGCCTATACATTTACTTTTCTTGGCATACGATGCCTTCAGACTCTTCAGTTGGACTCCAAAATATAGAACCTAAAATAAAAGGCACCGTTGAATAAAGCAATGGATCCCATACAGAGCTAGGCAGTAAGTGGGGGGTTTATCAATACCTCTTCCTCTGAGCACATTCTCATGGCTTCCCAGAGAAGGCTATTCACAGCAATTAAAGGTTTCTCCTGCGTCTCTGCACACACTTTAAGCCTAAACAAGGAAGAAGAGGGAGATGGAGATTTCGGAATAGGGCACTTTTTATATAAAGGAAAATGTGATGATGCAATATGTGTGACTATGACACGGAGGGCGGCTGGTATAGTGCAAGGATTCCAAAAGGAGGATTGCCTTTCTAGAATACAAACATTAAAAGACATTCGTTTCAGCTGTAGATTGTAAGCTCCTTTGGACAGGGCCCTCTTCACCTACTGTTCACTCACAATGAACACGTTTTGTTAGAATGGTTTGTCTAGTTTTACATATTGTTCACCACTGGAATATCTTGGCAAGTTATAAACGGTAAGCCTACTTTATGTCCACTCCGGTAAATAGCATTTCTGTCCTTAATGAAAAAGGAATAGAATCATTTTTTGAAAATATGTTTAAGAGGAATAAAGTAAGTCTTACTCTTCTATAGTCTGATACAGCCTATTGCACTCCTCCTCGTACACCTGCAATCTGTGCTGGTGGATATGGTGATCTAATAAAACGTCTAAAGGATTTTGGCCTTCGCTCGGTCTGCTCTGTGGAGGGGGAGGAGGAAAATCGTAAAAACACAATATAAAACATGAATGCAGTGACAAATCAAAGGGTAAACCATTTTGCTTCAGTATTTCTATTCAGATTTAATCTGTGAACATTTGGAGTTTATATTCCATAATAATAATAAGAGCCAACGATACGATTTACCTACTTCATCCAACAGGTCCCTCTGCTTTGTAAGATTAAATACAAATCCACACATTTAAGTCAAGTAAAACAGAAATGTTAAGGTTTTGTTTCGAGAACTGACATTACATGTACAGCATAACCATTAGGAGCCGGTTAGTGCTGAGCGGCTACTGGAGAAGTTAATCGCATTGGCAATGTCAATTTCAAGATGGTGCTGATCAGCTAAATGCATCACCAAATGGTGCCCAAAGCCTCATATTACCAGAATAAAAATAAAATAAAAAAAATGTAGTTACAGCAATTAAAGGGCCCCTTTAAGGAGGATGCACTGGACGAGGCAGAGTTTTCAACTAATAGCAATAATATTTAAATGGACACTATAGTCACCAGAACAACTACAGCTTGTTGAACGGTATACTGCTTAATGTATAGTATATAGCGTAATGCAATTATTCTAGTGAGTAATAGAGCAGCAGGACATGCTAGCAGAATGCTAGGTTGTATAGGGAGAGGTATTAGCAGTAGAAAGAGGGAAGTGCTCATGCCATTGTACAGAACACTGGTGAGACCTCACTTGGAGTATTGTACACAGTACTGGAGACCGTATCTCTAGAAGGATATTGATACCTTAGAGAGGGTTCAGAGAAGGGCTACTAAACTGGTTCATGGATTGCAGGATGTAACGGACCGTTTTGCACACAAGAGGTTAAAAACTGTTTAGGCGATATTCCCCTTTCAGATGCACAGACAGCTACTGCAATCACCAATCTCCCGAACTGCAAACACACAAACACTGGAAACAGCCGAACAGGAAAAGCATACAATCCAATCTCCCCCCCTCACCCCCCCCCCGAAGAACGAGACGACACTTCGTTTGAGGGTCAAGCAGAACTGGTATTACTGGGGCTACCTGCCTGGCTTTTATGCATGTCTTCCACCTGGTGGACACTCCCCTAGGGGACCAGATGGAAGACTGGGAAACATATTGGAGATTGACCAATCACAAGTTTACAATCCCACAATGCATCACAATCCCTCCTCTCTGTCCTGGAGGTAATTGGGAAGTAATCCAATTATCTCCAAAGACAGAGGCAAAACTCCATTAACCACATGGCAGTAAAAAGAAAGTAAAAGACATAAAATTACATTCTGTTACATTCATCACATAGAACATACATGTGGCGAAAACCGACCTCGCCACTGGGCATTGGAGAAGACTGATTGCCAGCCTCCTGCCATGTGACTATGGCCCCTAGGATGTATTTCCCTTTAAAGACACAATTTGGGCATAATGGATTTGTGTTGTGCTGCTGCTGGCCCTTTAAGAACCATCTAGGGACATACTGTGGAGTTACTGGGTGGCCACCATTTCCTGTATCAGAGGCACATGGTGAGAACAATGGATGAAGCACATGGTGAGAACAACGGATGGCGGCCATTTTAACTCACAGACACTGTTTGGACTTTTCAACACGGTGCCATCTCGCCGGTATTTGGTGCACAGAGACATCGTGCAGTGGTTTTGGACTATACAGCAGGGGACACATTATACAGTAATTGTTTTTCATTTAGCCTGCATATGTTCTGTGGAATCTGCATTAAACTATCTTCCAAAGTACTGAACGGATCTGGGTGAATTTTGGATTTGTAGTTCACCCAGATCCCCCGGTTCCAAGGATATACTTTATGGGGTTATTTCATGTTTTGGGGTCCCTGTGATGTGTTTTATGACACTGTATTTCTCTGCCTGTGATAATTAGATTACCCATTGTGTTCAGTAATCATATCACAGGCAGAGGGGAGGATTTTGTGTGGGAGTGTCTGTGTGTATTGTACAGATTGATTGGTTGTTCTGTAAAACCCTGTGGGCAGTACTAAGTTTGTGGACTGGGAATAAAAGAGGCTGTATGTGCCAGTACAGTCAGTTCTGCTTGACCCTCAAAAACGAAGTGTCTCGTTATTGGGGGAATTGGATTGTATGCTGATTGCCAGGAGTGTAAGCGGATTGTATGCTTTTACTGTTCGGCTGCTTACAGCATTCATATGCTTCTCCGGTTCGGTGGTTGTGGTGTCTGCTGCAGTGCTTGGAGTCCTCAGGAAGCGCTAGGAGTATCCTTCAACGGAGGTACCCAGTCAGGGTGCCAGGTGATCCGTTACAATACACATTCTACATATCCTCAGATAGCTTAGATCTGAGCGCACATCATTACCGGATGGCGTTCAGATTACATGCATACAGTTCAATCGCCATGGAGCCAAAGTCTTTCGGTATACAAATTGGCTCCATGGCTTAGCTATCTGGGGTAACACTGCTCACACAGGGAAAATAAAAGGTTTTTAATGCAGGGCCATAGTCCAGCGGCAAGAGGTGGGCAACCGGGCTCCTCCAGTGGCTAGTGGCGAGGTTGGTTCCGCCACACAGGATAAAACAAGGAAATGTTAAAGGATCTTAACATGTATAGCTTGGTGGAAAGACGAGACAGGGGGGATATGATAGAAACATTTAAATATATAAAGGGAATCAACACAGTAAAGGAGGAGACTATTGTAACGAAATCCCTGTTTGAACAGACTCCGAGAAACAGCATTTCATCTAATTATTCGTATGTATGGCTATTTCGTGCAGTTTCAAAAGAACCGAACAGACTACCGAACCCCCCGTCCTCCCACTGAGGTCGTGTGCAGCTCATTTACCACCAAGACCTTGAGGTTAACCGCAAGGTAATTGCCGAAAGGCTTGGTGGTCCGCGTTTGTTTGCCGAACACGTGGCGGTCGCCATTTTAAAGTCGAACGCTCAGCGGTAGTTGGGTGTCGATCCTCGAACTATTTTCGGACACTTATTCAGCCGCACACCGCTGACGCGTACCAGGTTCCCGTTCATACGGCTAATAACTCCCGAACACGTTAAACACTTTACCGTTCGGGACTTTCCTACTATACAAGATAGACCGACCCCAGGTAGCCGCAGTTATGGAACTCTTTTCGGATTCAATTTCCCGAACAACCGGTAAACTAAAACTTTACTCGACGATATTGAGAACTATGTTTGTGGGATCTGAGCCCTATTTGTCTATATTGTGCGCTCAGATCCAAGCTATCTGGGGGTATGTGGAACAGAGACTACGTTCGGTGAAATATAAGTTATGGATTTTAATACGGTTTTGTTAAAATATAAAATACATGTTTTTCTCTACCTGGAGATAATTAGGTTCTCTTCAACTACTTAAGTTAATTATCTCCAGGATAGAGAGGAGGGGTTGCACTG
This sequence comes from Pelobates cultripes, assembly GCA_933207985.1. NCBI lineage: Eukaryota > Metazoa > Chordata > Amphibia > Anura > Pelobatidae > Pelobates > Pelobates cultripes. Next base: position 93,935,162 of record OW240924.1, on the reverse strand, counting down.
TTACTGTGGGTGTGTTTAATAATTGTACTGTAAACTGATTGGTTCTGTATATTTTGTCACAGTCTTCCACAAGGTCCCATGTGGGAGACCATCATAAAAGGGCTGAGTTTGGCCATTAATAAATCAGATCGTTTTACCCCTTCATGAAGTCTCGACTCATGTTTGGGGGAATTGGGAGTTATAATAACTACTTCGTTACTATTCTGCTGGGAATTCAGGAGAAGCTGCAAGGATCGGTACTACAGAGCTAATAGGATCCTTTACAACTATATTTAGAAGAAAGACTACCACAACAAGAGGATATAGTCTTAAATTAGAGGGGCAGAGGTTTAAAAATAATATCAGGAAGTATTCATTACTGAGAGGGTAGTGGATGCATGGAATAGCATTCCAGCTGAAGTGGTAGAGGTTAAAACAGTAAAGGAGATTAAGCATGCGTGGGATAGGCATAAGGCTATCCTAACTATAAGAGAAGGCCAGGGACTAATGAAAGTATTTAGAAAGTTGGGCAGACTAGATGGGCCGAATGGTTCTCATCTGCCATCACATTTTATGCATGAGTATTATCATTCCCTTCAGGCTTTTTTGCTGTAAGCACTGTTTGTTTCAGAGAAAATGCAGTGTTTACATTACAGCCTAGTGATGCCTCCACTGGCCACTCCACAGATGGCTGCAAGAGGTGCTTTCTGGGACAGTGCTGCACAGTGTGACTGACATTCAGTGTCTCCACCCTCTGTATGCAGACACTGAACTTTCCTCATAGAGATGCATGGATTCATTTATCTCTATGAGGAAATGCTGATTTAAATAATGCTGGCTCTGCCCCTGATCTGCCTCCTTGACAGTCAGCCTATCCTATAGGGAAGCACTGTGATTGGCTCCGCCTACCAGGTGTGATGAGGTCAGCCAAGGAGGCGGATTGCCGGCAGACTGGAAATTAGGTGATATTTGACTATATTTAGTTTATTGGGCAGACTAGATGGGCCAATTGGTTCTTATCTGCGTCACATTCTATGTTTCTATTTAGGGAGGCTGAATAGTGATTTTTATACTATAGAGAGTCAGGAATACAGGTTTGTGTTCCAGATTCTATAGGTTTCTTTAGTTTCACAGGAAAAAAAAAACAAAACAAAAAAAAACCATCTTGAAGAAAAGCATGGAAATACCCATTAAAATGATATGATCCCGCAGTGAGGAGGACAGACAGACAGAGGGAGTACTGCAATAAGAGCTAGAAGCTGTATTTGGCACAGCTATCAACCAGGACAACTACAATTTATCTAATGCGTCTCATTTTCACAAACATGAATACATTCTTCCCACTACTGCCAGCTGGAAATCAGTGTGGAAAATGTTGGGATAGGCTTATTGATGCTGCCATGAGGATCCATGGCACGCTCACCAACAGCTAGTGGAAGTGGAGTCCTGGCTTATTGAAAGGCAGCAAGGGATGGTTTAGCTGAGACTATCTGTATTACAAAATATTTCCATCACATCCACGTGAAAGATGAAGTAACTGACTGGAGAGACTCTAGCCAGCACGTCCATTAAACAATACTCACATTGGCCGGAAGCTCACTATATCGCGGCTTTTGAATTAGAATCGGAATCCTAAGCAGAGCAAAGAACTCCTTTACAGTAATCGAGCCGTCCTGGAATTTCTAAAAGACAAATCATCAAGTAAAGACCTGTGTTTAGCATCAACATTACACAGCGCAGGGGCAGGCAACCTTCGACTACATCGCCCACAATGTTCTTACAGACAAAGCATCTGGGAAATGTAGCCAATATCTGGAGTGGGTTGCCTATTCCTGCTTTCAGTAACTCACAGATTGAGCAAATAAGACCTCAGGCAGAAATTGAATCATGGCAACACAGTGTTTAGTCTGAATAGAATCCAGTATGCCGGCATTAAAAATATATTTAGTGTAAAGTCAGCCAGGATCCCGGCATTAAAAATTTATTTACTGTAAGGTTTTCCCAGCCATTACCTACGTACCTGCCACAGACTCCTATCACATTCTGCGTCCCATTGTGAGGGAGAATCCATTTGACTAAACTGCTGGCCTGTAGGTGGTAAACAAAGCCTTGAATTACAGAAGTTCTGGGACACAGATGGTTATTTAGTAAATAGAAATAGTACTTACTGCTTAGTTCTACGCGAGAGTCCACATAGCTGGCGGAGTATGTCGGCTCTACAGAAGCCAAAGTCTTTACAAAATAAATATACAACGAAGAATATGGATTAACATAAATAATAGCAGCGTTCCTTTAATACACAAAGTATCAGAATAACCTTTTAAATTTCATCGTACTCCAGAATGCAAAGTTTTCTTTACGCCCCATGATGCCAGAGATCTAAAATGGGGTGCGTACAAATTGCACTGAAACATGCAGATACTCTAATGTACCCAAGCATTGTGGGAAATGTGTTTTACACTTTTCTTCACTGCACGCCTGATTCCAATAAAAAGGTACAAACAAGTTTAATCGGGAAAAAGAAAAGTAACTGTATATCCCATTAAAACACCAGGCTTTCCATATAACACTATGGTTAAATTCAAAGTCACAACACATCACTAGGAGCACAGTCATTAATGACCATGGCACTGCATGTATACTTTGAAACTACATTTCCCATGATGCTAAGCCAGCCCCTTTCAAAAATCTGCAGCAAAAGAGCAGGCCATTATTGTATCTTAAACGTGTAATAAATGCATGTATCCACAATAATAGTAGCTGTGGCTTGTTTACCAGTGATCACCATCCTTAATACACTGCTTTTAGAACGTGAATCCATGAAAATGAAGCTTCCCATTTGTTATATTATTTTACTTCTTTAAAGTCAGACAATTGGGTCTTATTCTACCACAAGTATGTGATTTACATTGTGTCTTGTTCTGTGTGCAGAAAATGTAAATGACTTGTGGTTTACATACAATAGCTAGGTCTATGAAAGATTTTAGCAAAGAAAATGCAGCTCCAGAGCAGCAGAACTATGATACACTAATAATGCAGAAGATTGCAGTAGTTTTTGGTTTTCCACATGTTTTGCGGAATGCTGCACCATGAATCTGCCTCTTTAGCCACACCCCCTGACTAAAAACTGCAATACGTACAAGCGCAGGGTTAAGGGTGATGGGAGTTGCACCCAGACCACTTCAATGGGCTGAAGTGGTCTGGGTGCCTATAGTGTCCCTTTAATTAAAAGCTACTCCCCAAGTATGGTTGGGACTGAAACTGTGTGCAGGCAGGTTTTGGTGCAGAATTCTCCAAAACATTTATTGGTGCCCCAAGTGCTCCTTTAAAACAGAACGGAAAGTGATCCTGGTACAGGTTTTAAAAGCATTAGAGAGGTAAAGTAAGAATGAAAAGGTTTATCAACAAGTTTTAATTAAACAATGGCAACTATTAAAGGCAAAGCTTAAACTAGTGCAGCACAAATGAAAGACCCCCTCACCTTTGGAACAGTCGTGCAAGCTGTGTCGTCATTCTGTCTGACTCTCTTCACAATAGCATTATCTGCTACTTCTTCAGTCTTCCGAGCTCGCTTCCGACAAGTCTTTGTTTCTCCAGGTTCAGACAAACAGTTGTCTGTATCTCTATGGGGTTCCTTTTCACACAATGATTCCCAGGCACCTTCAGGTACCTCAAAACCAAGTACGTCATCATTTGGCTCCTGATCATCTGGATAAGCAGGCAGCATCTCCTTATCGATGTATGTGGAATCATCATTATCTGTCAGAGCCTTGAGGCGTATCAGAGAGGTACGGTCACGTTTCCCATGGCTTTCAGAAGATGAACGTGTCTCTGGGATTTTATCCACGCCAGAACTCCTTTTATGGGGCAATTTAGGCTGCACAATCTTTACAGAAAGCCTATTTGGCAAGAATCTGTCTTTCGGAAGGGTTTCCTCCACTTCACAGTACTCATCCCTTTCTATAGTGGCTGCTTCCCCAGGCTGTAATTCCTGATCTGCAGTGGGAGACGCCTGAACAATGTGACCAGTTGAAGTGCTTCTAGACTTTCTAGTCAAGCTTTTTATCTTTAAATGAATGTAATTAATACTGCGGCGTATAGGGTTACTTTTTAGGATCTCTACATTACCAGGATCCACCCTGTCACTCACCTCTGGAACAGAATGCAAGTTATCGGATGCTCTGTTAAGAGAGCCATCCCAATCTCTTGAAATTGCATTTTCTACTGGTTTAAAGCAAACAGATTGTGAAGCAGTAGAACCAGACAAAGGGCCATAACTTGGAGATAAAGTTTCAGTCTTGCTCTCCCTTTCACGTTCAGGGTTCCCAGTTTCTGATGTGAAAGGAATTTGGGGTAACACAGGGGAGCAGTTTGGGGGAGCAGTTATTACATCTGACATTTCGACCCTGCTCTGAGGAAGCACGAATGACACCCTCTTTGATTTCAGTTTCTCTTTCTTGGCTGCCTGGTCATTAACGGTCGTCAAATTTTTATTTGGAATGGCAGCTTCATCTTCCACTGAGGTACCATCGCATTCATTGTGGAATACAACGCAGGCAACATTATCCGTTTTGGCTTCTCGAGGATTGCCAAAACTGCTATTACTATTATCACAGATCTCCACAAGTTTCGTTGAAAGGTTTGTGAAAACTTGTGGATCATTTTTAGCCTTATCACAGGGATTGAGAGGTATAACCCCCTCAGAGGAAGCTTTTCCAGTAGTAAATCTATGCACATCCACCTTCTCAGAATGATCACCAAGCATCGCTGGAAGAATGCCCTGGAAATTAGCAGACACATTTCCATGGTTTGTCATGTCTACTTCCATTGTAAGATCTTTTGTTTTAACGAAGTTACTATTACTAGCTTGTGTGAGACACATAGTTACATTATAGTCATTTTGTGTCAGTTCAGTAAAATCAACATCAAAACCATTCACGTCTTTTATATCTGGACTTTGGATTTTAGGTACCTCACTAGAGACTCTCTCAATGGCAACAGTGTGTGATCGTGTTATTTCCATTTGATCTGGGTCACAGGAGAACATCTGAGTCTTATCCTGGGATGGATTACATACTGTATGTCTCCTTTCTATGCTTCGGTTCTCTACATGGCTAATTATCAGAGCAGAGTTTGAGCCGATCATATGCTCATCGCCCACTAAATTATCAGTCTTTCTAGAAGATATTGAATGTTTGACAGGGACATCTGATTTAAAGCTCCCTGAAGTAGTTCCTTCACGTAAAAGAACAGCAGTTGACATTGTGATGTCCTGCTTTTGTTGTGAATCAGCTGCACAAAGAAGAAGACTTTCGCCAACTGAAAGATTCTGGCCACGAGACTTGGATGGATTTTTCAAATCAATAATCATTGTGTGGCTTTTTGTAAGTTCCATTTCATCTTCACATACAAGTGTCTTTTCAGGAAGAACAGATTGCAAACCAGCCCCAAAAGATTTTCGTGGTATTTTAGCAGTGCTCACATTTGTATACAAGAGTTTTGTTTCAATATTAGCAGTACGCAGTTGTGTAATATCCATATCATTCTCACCAGATGGAAATAAAATGGTCTTGTCACGCAGTGTGTTAAGAGATATTTCCTTTGTTTTGCTTACTGGCAAACATTTGTGGTCTAGATTTTCTGTAACAGGTCTTTCAATAAAAACAGTGTGTGACTTGGTAAAATCCATGCCCTCTTCATTTGGTAAAGCAATACAGATTTCTCTGTTACAGGGAGTCCCCCGGACAGGTGATGTGCACAGTTCGCTTCCATAATCCTTGATATCTGTAGCAAATATGTGGCTTTTAAACTTTGAAGGAGACACCACCTTACTGTGTGTTAGAATAGACCTACATTCTTTCCCATCAGTCACTTGGATTTCAGATCTGATCTGGTGATCGATGGCAATGGTATGTGATCGACTAATGTCCATGTCTTTCTGGTCAGGTGAAAAATAAACGGTCTTTTCTTTGAAAGAAGTATTTGTAATAACCTGCTTTACCGGAAACAAAAGGTCTTCATGTATGTTGTTCCTGCCAATGTCCGTTATCTCCATCTCATCCTGCAGATGCTGTGTTTTGTTATGTACACTAGGCATGTTTAAAGCTCCAACACCGTCCCCATTGTTGACTGGGTTGTCCAAGTCGTTACTCATTGAAAATAATGTCTCAATATTAACCAATGAAGACAGTCTTAAACCACCACGTGAATTATCACTACGCTTATTATTTCTGATATTCTTCAGTTTATCAGGGATTGCTGGCTCTTGGCTGTTCTTGGAGTCTATTGAAACGGTATGTGATTTTGTAAAATCCATATCATGATCACAAGAAAATAAAACCGTTCTATCAGGCAACGTGTGCAGCATATCTAGTTTAGCGTGTATTTCGGGATTTGTACCAGGTTCTGGGATATCTGTGACCTTGCCATCTACTAGAAGTGTGGAACACTTGTCTAAATTCGTGTTAATTCCAGTAAAGTCCATTTCTTTTGAATCTTTGAAAATTATTGTCCTATCAGGTGCTAGTGAACTGACCCCAGTCGATTTACGAATTTTAACAAAGGGATCAGCATCATGTTGAAGATCTTCTATGTTAACAGTGTTGCTATGCGTCATATCCATATCTTCCACAAAAAATGTTGTTTTGTCCTTCAACTTAGACCTTGAACCTTTATCAAGGAGGTCCTCGGGTACAGATGGATTCGCGGACAATGGAATAAAAGCGGTAATACTGGTTGTATGGCATTGCGTTAAATCCAGACCTTCGTGCTCTCTGAAAATCTGCGTCACATTACCAGTCATTTCGTACGTTTGTGCAATTGGAGGCATCATCCGGCAATCTGAAGCTGGATTTACTGTAGAACTAGAAGGCAAATTATCAGGAAAAATGGTCTCATTATTTCCCAAGCATTTGGTGGTCAGTTCTGTTGTGGAATTAGTCTTAAAATCAAACTTGATTTTTGGCCAGAGTAAAGATCCCGTGTTTGACTGGGAAGTGGATGGCTTTTGAGAAGATGTTAAAGATTTAAAATCTGCGTTTTTGCACAGATCGCCACTTTGTGATTTCAAACTTGCCAACAATGTTGTTTCTGGTATATTCTGCTGGTTTTCTTTATCCAGCTGATCTATAAACACCGTGTTACTTGCAGTCATGTCCATATCATTTTCACAGGAGAACACCATTGTCCTATCTCTCAGCCCATCTCCGTGGCTTTTTAAGATAGCCATGAGGTCATCGCACTTTACCTTCGGCAGGAAAGAATCCCTTTGTGACTGGGAAGTGGAGGGTTTTTGAGGAGATGATGAAAATGTAAATTCTGTATTTTTGCGCAGACCTCTACTTTGTGAAGTTTGCACCATAGTCTGACGGTTTTCTTTATCCAGCTGATCTATAAACACCGTGTTACTTGTGGTCATGTCCATATCATTTTCACAGGAGAACACCATTGTTCTGTCCCTAGTTCCATTGTTTTTTAAGCTAGCCATGAAGTCATCAAATTTTACCTTTGGCAGCAAAGCATTTACTTGTGACTGTGAAGTGGAAGGCTTTTGAAAAGATTTAAAATCTGCGTTTTTGCACAGATCGCCACTTTGAGATTTCAAACTTGCCAACAATGTTGTTTCTGGTATATTCTGCTGGTTTTCTTTACCCAGCTGATCTATAAACACCGTGTTACTTGCAGTCATGTCCATATTTTCACAGGAGAACACCATTGTCCTGTCTCTCAGCCCACCTCCGTGGCTTTTTAAGCTAGCCATGAAGTCATCAAATTTTACCTTTGGCAGCAAAGCATTTACTTGTGACTGGGAAGTGGAAGGCTTTTGAAAAGATTTAAAATCTGCGTTTTTGCACAGATCGCCACTTTGTGATTTCAAACTTGCCAACAATGTTGTTTCTGGTATATTCTGCTGGTTTTCTTTATCCAGCTGATCTATAAACACCGTGTTACTTGCAGTCATGTCCATATCATTTTCACAGGAGAACACCATTGTCCTGTCTCTCAGCCCATCTCCGTGGCTTTTTAAGCTAGCCATGAGGTCATCGCACTTTACCTTCGGCAGGAAAGAATCCCTTTGTGACTGGGAAGTGGAGGGTTTTTGAGGAGATGATGAAAATGTAAATTCTGTATTTTTGCACAGACCTCTACTTTGTGAAGTTTGCACCATAGTCTGACGGTTTTCTTTATCCAGCTGATCTATAAACACTGTGTTACTTGCAGTCATGTCCATATCATTTTCACAGGAGAACACCATTGTCCTGTCTCTCAGCCCATCTCCGTGGCTTTTTAAACTAGCCAGGAAATCATCGAATTTTACTTTTAGCGGTGCAGAATCTGCATTTAATGGAAAACTCAATGGTTTTATTTCCCATTCTCCATCATTGCACTGTATAACAAAAGAAATAATAAAAAAAATTAGATTTTAACAAAACAGTTAAAAGGTGTCCATGTTTACTTTCCAGTGGAAATATGTTGGAAGACACTTTTTCCAGGACTAAATCACTACATGTAATGAGCTGCCATGCAAGGGATCTCTTAGGGAAAGTGTGATTAAAGGGTTCCTTCCTGCCACACCAATACGGCACCTTTCAGGCCAAGAGTTTAGCCAATCAGCACCCAGTGAAATGCACATCTGGTAGCATTAAAGCGGCACTGTCATGCCGAACTTACCTTTCCCCAATCGATTCCTCTTCTCTCCCTCTGTCAGGATCTGTTCTTCATTTATTCCGGTCTGCCCTAGTTTTCTTTTAAACAAAGACAAAGTAGAGATTACTTTGTCTTATGGAGGTTTCCAACGCCTGATCAGCGGAGGAGCAAGTGTGCTTCATTTCCGGTGGTCAGAGCAATTTCCCCACAATTCGTACCTTTCCTCCGTGATCTTACGATGCTTCCTGTCAATAGTCCCAAACGTCCTGTCACTTAAGGCAGAACGCTGGCAACACTACCGAATTTCGTCCTAACAGAATGAGAACAGTTTCTCCCTTCGTGTTAGGACGCAATTCGGGATTTTGTTCGTATCGGAATTTCATTCTAATGAAGGAAACTACGATCCTATTTCCACGGTATTAGTGAGCCATCTACCAAAAGGCTGAAAGACCTAAATTGGTCTTTCAGCCAAATTTACAAATACTAAGTAAAGATTACTGAGCGGCGGGTGGAGTCCCTAAATGAAAATGGGGGTGGACCTATTGTCCTCCTCCCCACCCCCCCCGAGCAGCGGGTGGGGGCCCAAGTGAAAATGTTAATCCTCCCCCAGGTGACTAGTGGTCCCCAAGCCCCTAAATCACAGCCCCACCCCCGTGACTTTCTATACTACACCCCAAGTAACAAAATGACTTACTGAAAAACAGCCAGACTCTTACCTCTGACAGACGAAGACTACTTTGAATAGGGGCTTTAAGCAATCTATCCATTCCTGAAAGAGAAAAATCACGTTAGACCTTGTGCTAAATTAAAAAAAACTCAATAGACATTAGCATGTTGATTTGCCTCAATCCTTGAAAAACAAGAAGACATTGGTGGGAGCCATGACTAGCCAGCATGGCTCATTTCTAGATCCTGTTTCCTGTGTGTGTGAGAGAAGGAAGGCAGTGAGCAATCAATCTGCATTGTTTTGGCAAGTCATTTGCAGTATAGGCTTAGAAAAAAATCACAAAAAAAATAAAAAAAATTACAGGATTATTCACCATAATAAGAATTCAAAGTGTATTTCATAACTGAAAGCATGATTAGAGAGTTTTCCTGGTTCAGCTATTTATCTTCTATCTTAATTCACCTTGATTTCTCCCTTTGGTGAATAACCCAGCTTGTATTTATTTTGAACACATTATGAATCATTGTGGATGACAATCGTTAACATTTAGTAATGTATCATATTACCATTAAATAAGCCCAAGTGTAACGTTGGTTAGAATCAAATGATACAGAAGTTGGAATGGTTTCTTTCCTTGCATTCTCACAGTAAAGAGTTTGCAAGTATCCCCCCTCCCCCCCCGCCCCATCAGAATGATGTGAAGGTTGCCATCCTATGCAGGCCTGTTGAGGATGTGAACCTACTGGTGTACAAATGTAGGTATTTGCACACTTAACAAGTGCCTTGATCTACAAAAGATCCACAGGTTTGGAAGATCGGTGAAGAGGTCTAGGAATTGTACATACAGTTTCAGTAAGATGCTAACATGACACATTGTATGTCACTAGTTTTACAGTACAAGTTATTGTCACCAGTTAAAGTCTGACTTTTGTTTGGCATGCAAGAAGTCATCTCTTGACTAGTCTTACTACTGTCCAATATCTCTGCTCCCTTTCTCCTCAAAGCTTCTGGAACGACACGTCTTTACCAATCAAGCATGCTTCCTCAACTCAAATTCTCTCCTTGACCCTCTATTCTACGGAGACTGCTCTCATTAAAGTAACTAATGATCTAATTGTAGCTGAAGCCAAATGTCACTACTTCATACGGATTCATGGAGACCTCTCTGCTGCCTTTCACACTGTGGATCATGCCCACGTTCTGCAAACTCCTCAATCCACCGATTTCAGACGCCGTCCTTTCGTGGTTCTCGCCTTCTCTTCCAACATTTATTCAACGTCTCTTTTTCTAATGACACCTCCTCCCCTTGTCCTGTCTCGATAGACTACTGCAAGGCTCTGTTCTTGGTCTCTCTATACTGCCTCTATTGGCAAACGTATTCATTCCTTTGGATACTGCTACCACCTGTTTGCCGATGACAACCAGACATATCTCCTCCCCTGCTGTTCTAGGACGTCACCGGTTGCCTCTCTTCCATCCGTGATTGGATGTCCTCCCGTTTTCTAAAACCATGCTTCTCTTTCCTCCTTGTAAGACTAATCTTCCTCCTTCACTCTCCCTGCAAGTTGATGGCAATGGCATCAGCCTGTCTTTGAGAGTTCGCTGTCTTGGGGTGGTTTTGACCTTACATTCAATCTGCTGCCCAATCCTGCTCGCAATCGCCCCTTCTGTGGCAAAACCGACCTCGCCACGTGTCCTTGGAGGGGGCTGCTTGCCCGCCTCTTGCCTTTGGACTATGGCCCTGCAGGTTAAACTGTTTATTTTCCCTGCAGAAAGGCTTATTCGTGTGATCTGAGTGCCATTCATCTAATAATGTGCAGTCAGATCCAAGCTATCTGGGGATATGTAGAAATGTGTGTTTTATGTACTAAATGTGTCAGTATGTAATTTTATGTCTTTTACTGTCTTTTTGTCTGCCATGTGGGTAATGGAGTTTGGCTCTGTCTTTGGAGATAATTAGATTCCTTCTCCAATTATCTCCAGGGCAGAAGGGAGGAAGCCAGGATGCATTGTGGGGATGTTTTACTTTTACTGTTTGAGCCAGGGGGAACAAAAGATACTTTTACTAACTTTTGAACCCCTGGTCTGATTCATGCCATTTTTTAATATGTTGTTCCCCTGAATGGATTGATTGTGAATATGTATTTTTATGCGAATGTGATGTATATTTTGGGAGTTATGAATGTTGTGTAAAAACTGTATTTTCCCTACCTATGATAATTGTATTTCCCTGTGTGTACAGATAATTAGTTTACAGGTAGAGGGGAGGGCTATGTGTGGGATGTAACTATTGTGTGATTGGTTAATGTACGTTACTGTGTGTGTCCCTCCCCTTCATGGGAGCACCTAATAAAAAGGGCTGCAAGCTAGCAGCCAGAGTGTTCTATTTTGACCCTCAACTTGAGTCCTGTCTCTTATTGGGGGAATCTGCTACAAGGGATTGCTATGCTAGGCATATTCTCTTGCTATAATCACTGAGCTCTTGTAAGAGCTTGTTCCTGCTTCGTTCTGAAGGGAGATAGCTGCAGCCTGCGGTGCTTATGGTGTCTGGTGGAGTGCTTGGAGTCCTCTGGAAGCGCTAGGAGCATCTTTCAACGGAGGTACCCAGTCGGGGTGCCAGGTGATCCGTTACACCTTCCTTACACAAGCTTCTATTAAAAGGAATGTTAATGCCCTGGTAAGTTTGTGCATTGGTTACTGGAATTCTCTCCTAATTTGACTCCCCAGAAACCGTACTGCCCCCTACAGCCTGAAATGAATGCTGCAGTCGGTCCTCTGACACCTCGCCCCTCTGTCATTCCTTAAATTGGGTCCCTGTACAATACATTTCACACTAACCCTTCCCGATTAAACGCTAATTATTTCTTCTCTCTCCCATAATGCCCTTACAGTTGTAATGCTAGCAAATCATGGGAGATACAGTCTGCAACATCGGAGTGCCAAAGATGGTCTATCCCTGAACTAGTATTTCACAAACCTCTCTCTCTTAAAAGGAGACTTCAATTCTGCTACGTCCTGTTTGGTTGCTACCCCCACGCTGCCCTTCCTATTGCGTTTTTATACATCCATCATCAAGCTATTGTTCATGTAATGGTCTCAGTGTAATATGTCGGCGTTACTAGAATTCTGACTCTGCAATGTTATACACTGTTCTGCTGGCAATCAGAGGCACTTACCAGAAATATTGCACACAGTGCTAGTTTGCTCTTCATTACTAAAAAAAAAATTTAAAAAAATAAAATAAAAATTATTCTTAAAATAGATTTCGAAATTTATTTTTAAAGATCACATTCGTTAAAGATAAAATGTAATGGTCACTTCTAAACCTTTGATTCACTGCACCTATACGATTTCAGCATTAAAAGCTTGTTTTCTGTTATAATAATGTAAAAAAAACACGAAAAGATTTACCCGCATTCCTCATTCTCTGCAGCTCCTCCGTCACCTTAAATGACAATATACAATATAAATTACAATATAAAACACATGCCAGTAACAGTGTAAATAAACCGAGAATTTGTACCATGATTATCATCCAAAGACACTCCTCCCATGGCTTGCTGCTCTGGTGTAAAGACTCTATAATAAAAACATACATAAGTTAATGGATATCTTTCAGTCAAAAAGACAGAAATATGCAGAATACACACAGTGTTTAGTGATTTCTATAAAGAGATTACCCCAGGGCACATCTGGGAATATTGCGGTTTGCACACTTACCCTATACTACACGCTACATGTTTGGAGGACATAGAATATCATACAATAAAGTGCAATTTCTGGTTCCCTCTCAGAACACTATTCAATGTTAACGGTCTACGAACTGAAAAGTAACTATAAACCAGATTGCTAAATTCAGGCCAAATAAGTTTTTTTTTTTTTTTTACATTCTGCAAAATGAAGTTCAGTTCACTTCGATCCAGTGTTCAGCATTTCCTTCACCTTTACAATGCTTACAAACTGCACATGTCCATTAACTAGTACCTTATGGTTTTTGCAAAGCTCACTCTTCGTAAACTTTTTTGCCTCTTGTCAATTTCAGAATCCTGCAAATAATCATCAATTAATGTTAGAGCAAATGATGAGTGCAAGGCATTGCAAAAAAACTTACCGAGGTTCCCTGCAACTACAGTGACAGCAGGTTAAGGAACACAAAATGCAGGGGCAGGCAACTTTTGGCACATCTCCAATCATGCTCTTACAAATATTGTAGACTACATTTTATATAAAGCTGGCAAAGCTTCATGTGAGATGTAGTCCACAATATCTGAAGTGCCAGAGCTTCCCTAAACCAGCCATAGCATTAAAACAGCAATGTATTTCCTAAAGATATAATACTGATTGTTAGGATTTCACTGATGTTCCAACACATTTAAGAGAGATACTAAAACTTTGTAGTTTTTCCTACGCCTCACACTTGACACCTGGCAGTGCTACCGCCGTCAAGAACTGTTAAACACTCAGCCAAAAATCAATAGTGGTCATGATGGTTGGAGTAAACCTGTAAAGATTTGGCAAACGCAATCACAATTCAGTCACTGGCAAGTTATTACAGGGGTAGGAAACCTTCGGCACTCCAGATGTTGTGAACCACATATCCCCCTATTGTCAGCATTATGTGAGAGGGAGACCACAACATCTGGAGTGCTGAAGTCTGCTTATCCCTGGCTTATAAGAAGGAGGCACACAAGCTTTAATAGGAATGTAAGGTCCTATCTCTGCGGATGGAAAACTTTGAACACTAACCTGGTAAAGTTCATTTCCACTTCCCAAGTCTTTCAGGTGACTACGTGACATCTTCAGAATCTATGGGAAGCAGCCATATTGAACAAAATGAGTCATTAGTGAGTTCTGGTGTCACACACCAATTTTACACATAATTTATATTAGTCTGGAACGTTATTTTGGGCTGGCTAATGACATGGCATTGAAGTGTTCATGGTGCTTGGAGTAACCCTTTAATGTCTTACCGAGGAAATGTGTCTCTGACTGGTCATCTGATCACTGGCAGTTAAAAATAAAAAAACAAAATAAATAATAATAAGTTAGAAATAAATGCAACATATACCGTAATGCATAGAAAATCATACCAGACAAAAATGTCCCATTCTCCTGTCATCCATCCTGCCTCTATACCGTATCCGAGTACTACAAGCTTTTTATAGAGAATTTCATTAATAAATGAAAAAGTTAAGTTAAGCAACCTGTTACTTTAAAGGGGAACAGATAAGTGGCAACTCTAAGCAAGATGGCAAGAAACAATGTCACTTAAAGAAGAAAGAAGTCACACTTGGCAAAACGCATGCATCAAGAGCCAGGGATTAAACTTACTCATCGCACTGCAAACTCTTTTCATCCATTTCTCAAAACGAATCTGCAAAACACAAAGACATAGCAACTAATGAAACTCCCAGCTAGCTAGCTACAAAATGTGACTCAAGTTGTGCTAGAATGGCAGTGAGAAACCTCGCAGTGACCCTGCTCTCAAACGCAGCCCCCACACACACACTCCACCCCCCCCCACAC
>OW240924.1:93868951-93920244 GCA_933207985.1 Pelobates cultripes | reverse complement strand
GGGGGTATCGGTATCGGTCAGAGTGTGACAGCGTTTCCGGTACAATACCCGTTACCGGCAGACCGATCACTGTGGCAGTTGATGGGAGGAGCCCCGCTGTCCCCGCTCCGGCCGGTCTCTCCCGATTGGCTTACTCCCGCCAGCCCCGCCCGCTGATTGGCTTACACCCGCTACACGCTGATTGGTCGGCATACGGAACGTTTATGGTGTGGTTCGCGCACTTTTAGTTCCCGCCCAGCGTTCATGCTCCCTGGATGCTGATTGGTTAGTGTGCTGTAGCCTCACTCTTGGTGCGGCACAGAGAGAGGCATACTGGGAAGGCTGGATCTGGGCGTTTCCCTCCTTGTGTAGTCGCTCTGCGCGATCCTTGTCATTATGACGAGGTGGCCGAGTGGTTAAGGCGATGGACTTCCAATCATTGTGCCTGCACGCGTGGGTTCGAAACCCATCCTCGTCGAGCTTGACTTTACTGAGAGGACTCACAAGCCCACATTATATGTATATTGGCCATCCTATTATAATATTATACCCTCATACATATATATTATGTTATCATTCAGTCTCATATATATATTACCTATTCTATATATCCCATACCTACCATATATATTATCATTTCATATCTCATACTGTATACACATTCTATGTCCCAAATAATATTATACCTCATACCTATATATATTATCATTCTATATCTTCATACTATATATTATCATTCTATATCCCAAATAATAATATACCTCATACTATATATATTATCATTCTATATCTCATACTATATATTATCATTCTATATCCCAAATAATATTATACCTCATACTATATATATATATCATTCTATATCTCATATATATACCTCATACTATATATATTATCATTCTATATCTCATACTATATATTATCATTCTATATCCCAAATAATATTATACCTCATACTATATATATATATTATCATTCTATATCTCATATTATACCTCGTACTATATATATTATCATTCTATATCTCATACTATATATTATCATTCTATATCCCAAATAATATTATACCTCATACTATATATATTATCATTCTATATCCCATATAATATTATACCTCATACTATATATATTATCATTCTATATCCCATATAATATTATACCTCATACTATATATATTATCATTCTATATCCCATATAATATTATATCCTCATACTATATATATTATCATTCTATATCCCATATAATATTATATCCTCATACTATATATATTATCATTCTATATCCCATATAATATTATACCTCATACTATATATATTATCATTCTATATCTCATATAATATTATCCCTCATACTATATATATATATTATCATTCTATATCTCATATAATATTATACCTCATACTATATATATATAATCATTCTATATCTCATACTACATATTATCATTCTATATCCCAAATAATATTATACCTCATACTATATATATTATCATTCTATATCCCATATAATATTATACCTCATACTATATATATTATCATTCTATATCTCATACTATATATAATCATTCTATATCTCATATATTATACCTCATACTATATATTATCATTCTATATCTCATACTATATATTATCATTCTATATCCCATATAATATTATACCTCATACTATATTATCATTCTATATCTCATACTATATATATTATCATTCTATATCTCATACTACATATATTATCATTCTATACCCCATATAATATTATACCTCATACTACATATATTATCATTCTATATCCCATATAATATTATACCTCATACTATATATATTATCATTCTATATCTCATACTATATATAATCATTCTATATCTCATATAATATTATACCTCATACTATATATTATCATTCTATATCTCATACTATATATAATCATTCTATATCTCATAATATTATACCTCATACTATATATATTATCATTCTATATCTCATACTATATATAATCATTCTATATCTCATATAATATTATACCTCATACTATATATTATCATTCTATATCTCATACTATATATAATCATTCTATATCTCATATAATATTATACCTCATACTATATATTATCATTCTATATCTCATACTATATATTATCATTCTATATCCCAAATAATATTATACCTCATACTATATATATATTATCATTCTATATCTCATATTATACCTCATACTATATATATATATATATATTATCATTCTATATCTCATATTATACCTCATACTATATATTATCATTCTATACCCCATATAATATTATACCTCATACTATATATATATTATCATTCTATATCTCATATTATACCTCATACTATATATATATATATATTATCATTCTATATCTCATATTATACCTCATACTATATATATATTATCATTCTATACCCCATATAATATTATACCTCATACTATATATATATTATCATTCTATATCTCATATCATACCTCATACTATATATATATATTATCATTCTATATCTCATATTATACCTCGTACTATATATATTATCATTCTATATCCCATATCATATTATACCTCATACTATATATATTATCATTCTATATCCCATATAATATTATACCTCATACTATATATATTATCATTCTATATCTCATATAATATTATCCCTCATACTATATATATATATATATATATATTATCATTCTATATCTCATATAATATTATACCTCATACTATATATATATATATATATATAATCATTCTATATCTCATACTACATATTATCATTCTATATCCCAAATAATATTATACCTCATACTATATATATTATCATTCTATATCCCATATAATATTATACCTCATACTATATATATTATCATTCTATATCCCATATAATATTATACCTCATACTATATATATTATCATTCTATATCTCATACTATATATAATCATTCTATATCTCATATAATATTATACCTCATACTATATATTATCATTCTATATCTCATACTATATATTATCATTCTATATCCCATATAATATTATACCTCATACTATATTATCATTCTATATCTCATACTATATATATTATCATTCTATACCCCATATAATATTATACCTCATACTATATATATATAATCATTCTATATCTCATACTATATATATTATCATTCTATACCCCATATAATATTATACCTCATACTACATATATAATCATTCTATATCTCATATAATATTATACCTCATACTATATATTATCATTCTATATCTCATACTATATATTATCATTCTATATCCCAAATAATATTATACCTCATACTATATATATATTATCATTCTATATCTCATATTATACCTCATACTATATATATATATATATATTATCATTCTATATCTCATATTATACCTCATACTATATATTATCATTCTATACCCCATATAATATTATACCTCATACTATATATATATTATCATTCTATATCTCATATTATACCTCATACTATATATATATATATTATCATTCTATATCTCATATTATACCTCGTACTATATATATTATCATTCTATATCCCATATCATATTATACCTCATACTATATATATTATCATTCTATATCCCATATCATATTATACCTCATTCTATATCTCATATAATATTATACCTCATACTATATATTATCATTCTATATCCCATATCATATTATACCTCATACTATATATATTATCATTCTATATCCCATATCATATTATACCTCATACTATATATATTATCATTCTATATCCCATATCATATTATACCTCATACTATATATTATAATTCTATATCTCATATAATATTATACCTCATAATATATATTATCATTCTATATCTCATATAATATTATACCTCATACTATATATTATCATTCTATATCTCATATCATATTATACCTCATACTATATATATATTAGCATTCTATATCTCATATCATACTATATATATTATTCTATATCTCATATCATATTATATCTCATACTATATATATTATCATTCTATCTCATATAATATTATACCTCATACTATATATATTATCATTCTATATCTCATATAATTATACCTCATACTATATAATCATTCTATATCTCATATATTATACCTCTTACTATATATATTATCATTCTATATCTCATATAATATGTATATATAATGTTATTATACCTCATACTATATATATTATCATTCTATATCTCATAATGTGTAATGTTATTATACCTCATACTATATTTGTTATTCTATATCTCATATACCTCATACTATATATAATCATTCTATATCTCATATATGTAATGTTATTACACCTCATACTATATAAATATTATCATTCTATATCTCATAATATATAATGTTATTATACCTCATACTATATATAATCATTCTATATCTCATATATGTAATGTTATTACACCTCATACTATATATATTATCATTCTATATCTCATATAATATATGTGTGAACAACTACATATTAGGAGACTAGCGGTTTGTGTTTCCCGCGTTCATGCCTGTTGGTACGTTATCTAATTCGTTTATGTGCGAGTTATATGTGCAAGTGTAATTAGGTTTGTGCGCATGTGCCCCATTCCATAGTTTAACTGCGTTCGTATGTACTCACTGTTTACTGAGTGCCTGGTAGCCAACCCGGAAGTTCGGGAAAGTGCCCCAGAAGTTCAACGGTGCTGGGAGCGATCGTGTTCCTGCGGTTTGGAGATGGCGTCTGTGAAGCGTGGTGTAAGGGCCTGCTGGAGCGCCTGGCCGTTATCCTGGCTATAGTTAGGTCTGGTAGAGCCATGAAGGAATTCTTCTTGGCGAAACCGGAAGTGACCAGTCAACGTCAGCCCAAGCTCAGGGTTTTTATAGGCCGGATCAACCCCTCCCACAACTCCAGGCTCCGCCTTCCCAGTTATCATAAAATTATACCTTATATTATATCTACCTCATAAAATATATTTAATGTTATCAAACCTCATATGATATATACAGGTATATTATTATATTTATACAGCGCCAACAAATTCCGTAGCGCTTTACAATGGGTGGACTAACAAACATGTAATTGTAACCAGACAAGTTTGATAGTATAATTATATCTACCTCATAATTAATATATATCTACCTCAAATAATAATAAAATATATATATATCTATCTATCTATCTATCTATCTATCTCTCATGTCATTAAACCTCATATTACAAAATTATATATAATTGGAGGGGACGACGACGCTTTAAACAGTTTTTAATGTTTTAATACCGAATAATAGTTCCAGTAACCCATCCCCTCTATGCTGGAAGGACGAATGAAGCATTGGACGGCTGTGATTTGCTGAGAGTGTCAGCTGACCACATTCAGCCTATCACAGACGCCCATTGCTGGTATGAATTAGTATGGCTATGAGGAAGTGTGTAATCTCTGCCTTAGCCACATCTCCAGTGGGGGCGGAGCTGTGGAAGGCCAGGGACCCTCATTCAGTGTTGAAATGCTCCACAATGGTTTAATACTCAATGGAGTGACAGTGCCAGGGGACTCCATGCACTATAACCACTTCAATGAGATGGAATGGTTTAACACTAAATGGAGGGACAGTGCCAGGGGACTCCAGGCACTATAACCAATTCAATGAGATGGAATGGTTTAACACTGAATGGAGGGACAGTGCCGGGAGACTGCAGGACCGTAACCACTTCAATTATATGAAATTGTTATATTGTCTACAATGTCCCTTTAATATCTTGCTAGGCAGAAATTTAGGAGATTAGATCAGACGCCCAAAGACCAAAACGTGTCACTCCTGATTGGCGGAGCCTCTTCCTTTTCCCATGCAAGTAAAAATCTCTTGGAACTTTAAAAATGGTGCCAATAAATAACCAAAAGATTGAGAACGAGTAACACACCCACTGAGTACAGCACACAACCATCCAAGACGCAACTCAATGCATGACAGCACAAACCTGATGACAAACGAACATAGCAATAAAACAACACGTTCGGTGGAGCTGTACTTGCATCTGTATATGCACTGTCAAAACATTCGTAACAAATATCTCCGTAATGTATGCCCTTTTTACTGTGAAAACCCAATAAACACAGAATGTTAAAAAAAAGGTGCCAATTCGTGCCCGTTTTGTTCCTTTAAGAAAACATTTGTATAAAAGAGAGAAAATAACACGATCTAATTTATTTGTTAAAACACGGATTTACAAAGATTTAATAAAATATTAGTAAGAAATTACACACAATCTCACTTTAAAAAGATTTATATGGAACTACTAGTCTCTCGCTGGATAAGGACATATTCTGTTGTAAGGCCAAATGAAAAACGGAACTTGTGACGGTTGCAGGTACCATATTTCAGTCGATCTGCCAGTCCTCGCTTGCCCAGTCTGGCATTTCAGTAGAAAAGTCAAAGTCGCTTCCCTTGTATCGCAAAGCATGAAGATACATAACTAGATCTTTGGGACAAGGGTCTGGTCTTACAAGCTTGCACTCCCCACACAATGGGTCTCTTAATCCTAGTTGGTTTGCTTTGCCATTATTACAGGTAAAATGTCCACTATCCAATTCCGTAATTATGCTTGGGGTGGCTACTGGTTGAGATGAAGCTGGAGCCTCTGTGTCTGTAGAGTTACTCACAGTCTGGAACTCTTCCCTTGGTCCATCGTCTGCAGATGACAACGAGCCCTCCACAGTTTTGTTTTGGAAAGCTAGTTGGAGATCGTCTTCTGTTATATCCAAAACGTCAATACTCTGCTTAGATTTATGTTCTTCCACCAGTGACCGGAGGAGCTCCTCATCACTTTTATTGACTATACCATCTTTACCCCGGGTCGGCCCCCACGATTCCGCGTTATATACTGGATCGTTGACAATAGGATGTCCAAGATACTGCAAGTGTACCCTGATTTGGTGTGTTCGGCCAGTGTGTGGAAAGCACTTTACCACGCTGGATTTGCCATTATAACTAAGTCTCTGAAAGACGGTTTTGCAAGATTTGCCTTTTGAATCCACACGACATACACCAATCTTGTAGGAGACAACCAGGATGGGTTCCTCACACGTCAACTCTTTTTCCGGAAACTGTCCACACACTCTGCACACATACTCCTTCTCCAGCTACGAGCAAAGAGAATACAATGAGCTGAATGTTATGAAAATGAAAGTGGATGAACTTTATCAAATTTCTCTTCTACATTTAATTAAACACTCAACATTATTTGCTTATTTGAATTTTATAAAAAAACACAACCTATGTAGCATATTATTTTAGTCTCTAATTAAGACATACAAGTCTGACAGTGTACAGCATAGCTTGTATATTATAGAATAGCAATAAATAAAGATAAATGATATACTGGATTTCTTGTGAAGCTATTAATACTCACCTCTTCTCCCGCTGCTAAAATCTATCTCCAAGGTTCTAGATTCCTGGTTATTATACAACATAAAACATTGATCGTTCTGTTACTAGATTTCTCTCCTGAAGCTTGATATGCGTTCTCCAGGAGATCACTATAGGTCTGCTGCTAGCCTGGGCCATTATATTCAAAGGGTTGATCCAAGCATCGTAATCACTAAAATCCACCAGTAAGGGGGAAAACGGTTTAGTAATCATTTGATTATAGATCATGCCCCTGCAATCTCACTGTTCAATTATCTGCCATTGAGGAGTTAAATCACTGTTTGCTAAGCCCTAGTCACACCTCCCTGCATGTGACTTGCACAGCGTCCTAAATACTTCCTGTAAAGAGTCATCTAATGTTTACACTTCCTTTATTGCAAATTCTGTTTAATTTAGATTTTCTTATCTCCCACTATTAATAGCTTGCTAAACCCCTGCATGGGCCTCCCGAGTGTGGTTAAAAAAATTCAAATTACAGACCTGGAGGTAAAAAACTTCTAAAGCAAGTTAACATCTGATTGAAAAACGAAACCATTTTTCTATTCTCAAACAGGCTGTTTCAGTCACAGCCAGGGGAGGTGTGACGAGGGCTACATAAACAAAGGTGATTTTTACTCCTAAATAGCAGAGAATTGAGCAGTGAAACTTCAGGAGCATGCTTTTTACACCAGTACTACTGCATTAAGCTAAAGTGGTTTTGGTGACTATAGTGTCTCTTTAACCCGTTAAGGACACACTAAGTGTGTGACATGTCATGATTCCCTTTTATTCCAGAAGTTTGGTCCTTAAGAGGTTAAATGACCACTACAGATACCCAGACCACTTCGGCTCAATGAAGAGGTCTGGGTGCCAGGTCCCTCTAGTTTTAACCCTGCAGCTTCAGAGAAACTGCTATGTTTACATTAGGGTTAATCCAGCCTCTAGTGGCTGTCTCACTGACAGCCGCTAGAGGCACCTCCGCACTTCTAGACACTGGACGTTCATAGGAAAGCATTGAGAAATGCTTTGCTATGGAGTGTTTGAATGCGCGAGTGGCTCTTGCCGCGCATGCGGCGTGTACGTTGGCAGAGTGAGGAGAGTTCCCTGGCACTGGAGAAAGGTAAGTGTTTAACACCCCTTCAGCCCAGTGGGAGGGGGACCCTGAGGGTGGGGGGGACCTAAAGCCCCTATAGTGCCAGGAAAACACGTTTGTTTTCCTGGCACTATAGTGGTCCTTTAAAGAACACAATCTGACTGTCCGCACTCCAAAAACACCATTCAGTGGTGGTCAGTATAACAGTCACTAGAGGTGTGTTTAGCCCCGCCAAGCAAACATTGCTGTGGTATTAGTATACCACTAATGAAATAAAATCACTCTGGTCCGTCTACGTTAATAAAAATTATTTCAGAGGCAAAAACTCAGCAATATACAAGTAAATGACACAAACTAACTCACTATGTACAACAAAGCACATAACACACAGTGACATACAAGTAAATGACACAAACAAACTCACAAACCCCCAATAGATCTCACTGACAGCAAGACCTTTCTACGATGGAATGCAGACAGACATAGAACGCAAGTGTGTCGCTATAGTGTCCTGTGACCTCACTACAAGTGGTGACAGAGATTGTCTCACGATCATATGAAAATTAAGTAGTCTTACACAAGAGGACATATATGCTTAGTCATAATATTTGTGTGACACAATAAGAGGACATAGTCTTAAATTAGAGGGACAAAGGTTTAAAAATAATATCAGGAAGAATGACTTTACTGAGAGGGTAGTGGATGCATGGAATAGCCTTCCAGCTGAAGTGGTAGAGGTTAACACAGTAAAGGAGTTTAAGCATGCGTGGGATAGGCATAAGGCTATCCTAACTATAAGATAAGGCTAGGGACTAATGAAAGTATTTAGAAAATTGGGCAGACTAGATGGGCCAAGTCACATTCTATGTTTCTAGATGTTTATCACAGTTGTCATATCTCCAAAATTATGCTATTTTACATTGCAGGAGCAAAACGCTACGGCACTGCACACAGACCTCTTCATTGAGACACCTATAGTGTCCCTTTCATTTAAAAGAAAACCGTTGTCATGGTTTGTTATTAAGAACGCACACAAGCTCTCGAGTTAGACATGGCGTTTACCCAACCAAAGTTCATGCAGCAATAAACACTAAAGATACACTAAAGAGATATTTACTGATGTGTCTTCATTAGTGTAACGGATCACCTGGCACCCCGACTGGGTACCTCCATTGAAGGATGCTCCTAGCGCATCCTGAGGGCTCCAAACACTGCAGCCGATACCATAACCACCGCAGACTCCTTCAGAGAGCAAGACAGGAACAAGCTCTTACAAGAGCTCAGTGATTATAGCAAGGGAATATGCAGAGCATAGCAATCCCTTATAGCAGATTCCCCCAATAAGAGACAGGACTCAGATTGAGGGTGAAGTAGAACTGCCTGGACTGGCACATCCAGCCTCTTTTATTCACATTCTACAAACATAGTATTGCCCACAGGGTTTTGCAGAACAACCAATCAATACGTACAATACACACAGACACTCCCACACAAAATCCTCCCCTCTGCCTGTGATAGAATTACTGAACACAATGGTCTAACTTAATTATCACAGGCAGGAAAATACACAGTTTTACACAATATTCATAACTCTAAAAGTATACATCATACTCACAAGTATACATCATTTTCAGAATCAGCATACTCCAAATACAAACAAACATACGTCAAAATCATACAAATTGGTCCAGTGGGTCAAAAGTTAGTTGAAAGCCCCTTTGTGACCGCCTGCAAGCATGGCTTGGGTGTGGTAAGCCAATTACCTCCATCATGCAGAAAATGGCTCTATTCACAACAACAGCAAAAACACGTAAAAATACATAATTCCTATTATACTTAACAGAACACCCACATTCATCACTATATCCAAACAGCGCTCAGATACCACAAACACAGTCAAATTGCCATGGGGTTAAAACACAGCAAGAGCTGATGAGAGACCAAGGAGGGGCAAAACAGCAAGTTCCAACTGGTCTGGCAGTGTGCCTGGGACAATGTCCTGCTGGAACAATAGACAGGAAACGGGGGAGTGGAAGAGAAACATCTTCCCATGCATTCAAATGGGCAGCAACAGTCTTTTAGAAGCCAATAAGCCCCAAATAGTCTTTTTAAATGGCAATACACCCCAAGGCCATAGTCATGATCGAGGAGGCTGGCAATCAGGCTCCAACAGCCAGGGGCAAAGGGCAGTTGGTCATATAAAAATCCAGTGACAAAAGGCATTTTGTCACAATTACAAACAAATAAACACGGAGGCTAGAATACTTGTGAAATGTATTAAACAACAATAAAACTTGACGACAGTTTTCTTTTAACTTGCTAAGAAAATGGTTTAACCCATTCCAGCTTCTCATATCGTGAGTTTCAAATAATAAGCTATGTGCGTGCTCTGCAAATAGTAATGTAATATGTTTGTGGTTGGCTTATAAGAAAAGTAAAGCTGGACGATATGGCCAGTAAAGGAAAATCCCATGACACCACAGGTGAATATTTCACCAAGGTTGCCACAAAGGCAAACTACAACTTCTGCCATTTACATAAACAACAACCTGGTCCTATGTGCTTGTGGATCCTTTTGTGATATATCGACAGCTCTTTGGGAATTCTGACAATGCCAATGGGTCACCACACTGGCCACCTCACCTGGCGTTCTCGGACTTGCTCATCAATCTTCTTGGACACTTCTAAGGTCTTGGCAAACATGAGTACACCAGACGTCATGCGGTCTAAGCGATGGATGGTGTGGAGTTCCTTGAGGTTGTGCTCTTTTCCCAGAATAAAAATAACTGTGTTGTGGCGGAAGCGACCGCACGGATGGACTGGTAGCGAAGACGGTTTGTCCACCACTATCATCTCATCATCCTCAGCCAGAATACGCAGAGGCTGTGCTGTTACAGGTGGTTCGTGGCGATGCACTGTGTTCCTGAGAAAATCATTATTCTGCAACACAAACAGATCACAGTAGATAGAGGTTCTTAGTATTTCATTAAGGTATAAACAAATGCTGACTGCGTTGGAATTCTAAACATTTTATAAGAAAGTAAGGACTACTTTGTCTTATGGACAAGCCTGAGGTTGACAAAAGACAGAGCAATCACAAATGACTGGGTGGGATAGGGACATTGTCTGCAAACGAGCAGAGCTGAAGAAGGTCCTCAGGATAAAGATGGCCGCACCTGTACGTGACAACTTCAGGTAAGTAAAAGCTACCTCTGACTGAAACCCACGGTCACTAACCAGAGATGTCACCTTCTGGGGTCTCTGCTTAATATGCAAACCCCTCTCAATAGTGACAGATCCATTTTAATGTGCAAGAAATACATGTATTACCCAGAGGCAGATGTGCATGGTGCCATTGTCACCACATTTAATACAGTGACAGTATTCCAAATACTAGCAGGGCACTGTGCCAGAGTGACCTTAACATTGGCAGGATAGTAACAGCCCCAGGACGTACTTGGAAACCAGAGTAGTCTGAATAAACCTCTCCTGGTTAAATACTTGATTACAATTATAAAGAGAGTGTTCGGCCCTCCCCCACCCAACCTGCAGGCGGGGTACGGGTCTGACACCTCTGCAGGGGGGGTACGGGCTGACACGGTTGCCGGCAGGGTACGGGCTGACACGGTTGTTTAGGGTATGAATGCCCCTGGCCACAGTGAGGATGGCAGCTCACCTTGAGCACAATGTTCAGGTCCCGAATGGTCTCCTCGTTGAGACGAAGTCTCCCGGCCTGGGCTGCCTGCTGGTAGTATTCCAGGGGCTCGGCTCGGAACTCGGTGCTGAACACGTCCAGCAGTGTCCTGCCTACCCACCGGCCCTTGCAGTAGGTCTCAAAGTCGAAGTAATAGGGCCGGACTTTGCGCAGGCCACCCTCCAGGTATGATTCTGCCTCAGCGAAGTGATTGTCACTAAAACTAACCCCGGCTCTGCGCTTCACTGGGGGCGGCACACAGCGCTCGCCAGCCCCCCGAGCCTTCCTCCTCCGCTTCCCTGGGCCCTGGGGGACCCCATCCGCCGGCTCCTTCCTCTTCCCAGGGAGCTCAGACATCACTTCGGCCATAGACCTACTCCCCCAGATCAGTGACAGAGCTCCCTTCCTGCTCCCCCAGATAAGTGACAGAGCTCCCTTCCTGCTTCCCCAGCTCAGTAACAGAGCTCCCTTCCTGCTCCCCAGACTGATAACAGAGCTCCCTTCCTGCTTCCCCAGATCAGTGACAGAGTTCCCTTCCTGCTTCCCCAGATCAGTGACAGAGCTCCCTTCCTGCTTCCCCAGCTCAGTACAGAGCTCCCTTCCTGTTCCCCCAGCTCAGTGACAGAGCTCCCTTCCTGCTCCCCAGACTGATAACAGAGCTCCCTTCCTGCTTCCCCAGATCAGTGACAGAGTTCCCTTCCTGCTTCCCCAGCTCAGTGACAGAGCTCCCTTCCTGCTCCCCCAGCTCAGTACAGAGCTCCCTTCCTGCTCCCCCAGCTCAGTAACAGAGCTCCCTTCCTGCTCCCCCAGCTCAGTGACAGAGCTCCCTTCCTGTTCCCCCAGCTCAGTGACAGAGCTTCCTTCCTGCTCCCCAGACTGATAACAGAGCTCCCTTCCTGCTCCCCAGCCCGGTAACAGAGCTCCCTTCCTGTTCCCCCAGCTCAGTGACAGAGCTCCCTTCCTGCTCCCCAGACTGATAACAGAGCTCCCTTCCTGCTTCCCCAGCTCAGTAACAGAGCTCCCTTCCTGCTCCCCCAGCCCGGTAACAGAGCTCCCTTCCTGTTCCCCCAGCTCAGTGACAGAGCTCCCTTCCTGCTCCCCAGACTGATAACAGAGCTCCCTTCCTGCTCCCCCAGCCCGGTAACAGAGCTCCCTTCCTGTTCCCCCAGCTCAGTAACAGAGCTCCCTTCCTGCTCCCCAGACTGATAACAGAGCTCCCTTCCTGTTCCCCCAGCCGGGTAACAGAGCTCCCTTCCTGCTGAATCCCACAGCAACACGTGCAGGGCGAGCGCGACGGCGCCTCTAAATGACGTCACTATGAATTAGGGATCTATTAATAGAGAAGGGAGGGGCTGGCTGAGGGTGATGTTACATGGAGGGCCAGGGGGAGCAGGGCTGGCTGAGGGTGATGTTACATGGAGGGCCAGGGGGAGCAGGGGCTGGCTGGGGGTGATGTTACATGGAGGGCCAGGGGGGGCAGGGGCTGGCTGAGGGTGATGTTACATGGAGGGCCAGGGGGGGCAGGGGCTGGCTGAGGGTGATGTTACATGGAGGGCCAGGGGGAGCAGGGCTGGCTGAGGGTGATGTTACATGGAGGGCAAGGGGGAGCAGGGGCTGGCTGAGGGTGATGTTACATGGAGCTCCAGGGGGAGCAGGGGCTGGCTGAGGGTGATGTTACATGGAGCTCCAGGGGGAGGGCTGGCTGAGGGTGATGTTACATGGAGGGCCAGGGGGAGCAGGGGCTGGCTGAGGGTGATGTTACATGGAGGGCCAGGGGGAGCAGGGGCTGGCTGGGGGTGATGTTACATGGAGCTCCAGGGGGAGCAGGGCTGGCTGAGCGTGATGTTACATGGAGGGCCAGGGGGAGCAGGGGCTGGCTGGGGGTGATGTTACATATTCATTTATTTTTATTCATTTATTTTAATTGTTTATTTGTACTCTCCATTCTTTGCTGCTGTCTGAAATCCTGTGCTGCTATTGCATGTGAACACCACCTGGAGTGGAGACACGCTGGTTTTAACTTGCAACATTGTAAGTGCAACTTATTTATAATAAATTGTTACATTTTGTACCATCTACACTATCTATTTTTCTCTTTACTTGGAGTGAATGAGAAGATCTACTATAAGATCATCGCTGGAGGTTCTCCATATTGCTACAGTTCCCTATTTTGGGAGATACGCCTGATTTCATCTAATTTTGTGAGTTCTCTACCATTTTGCTTCTATTTGGAAATAACAATATCACACTATATAGTTTTTATGTATTTTCAGATATATTCCTAGACAGAATATTTCCACATACCCAGTTGGTATATATTTATTATTCTTTGTCACTTTGGTGATTTATACTGCTTTGTACCTTTGGGTTTTTTCTTTTTTTTCACCTGGCTGAGGATGATGTTACATGGAGCTCCAGGGGCGAGGCAGGGGTTGCTCAATGTCCATATTTGTAGAAAATATATATTATGTTTAAGTTTGCCATTTTAGAATGTCATTGCAGAGTGGAAGGACTGCAGATGCCCATCGCAGTTAAGTGGACCACTGGCACCATAACCACTACATTTAGCTGGTTATGTCCAGTAATTCAAGGCAGCTAATGTTAAATCTGTGCATAAAAGGCGTCCTCCATCTGCTTGTATAAAATGTTCTCAAACAACGGCCGTACAGCCTCCCTCACCCTGTGCCAGCCCAGACCACCCTGCCTCCAGTTAATCCCACCCTCTTCGGCAAGGGAGAATGATGTCATGGAAGGAGAACTTGCACAGGAACGCAGGTGAGTATTCTCTATTTTATTAAGAGTGGATCTGGAGACTATGCTTGAATTGGCTCATCCAGCATTTCAGAGTCCAAGGCGAAGCCTTCCTGAAAACGGTGCAGCTGGAAAATATTTAGCGGAGATTTACCAAACATGGAATTGTGAGGAACTGGCAAGAGAATGGTACGTTTTAGGCCAAAAGAGTTGAATTGTAAACTGGGTGGCAAAATTCAGACTGAAGTAGTCCGACTGACTATATCAGAGTGAATTTATGGTCCGAAGCCCACATCTGCATTGAATCCTGTTTCCAGAGAGCAGAATCACTTTTTTCCTCCATTCAGCTTATTATAAATCAGGACCATTATTATCAACCACTACTTCAATCAAACTAAACTGGGAATGAGGATCTTTATCTCCTGATTCGCCAGATTATGTGACGAAGAGGTATATTATCTGCTACACAGGAAACTGATTATTTCCCATAACGATGTACTTTCTACTGCTATACTTTGATATTTTCTGTCTATCTGAATCTATATAAATGATTTGTCATGAATCACCATTAGTCGACTGGATATAATTAATGCCATGCTCCGAATTAGTGTAGATATACCTGAATGTGAGGTTCTATATAATCATAATGTCTGGGAGACATCTCATCGTCTAAGTGGAAACACAGTGAAGGACCATGTCTGTTATTGAGAAATGTCACCATATCAAGCCCTGCAATCAGGTTTTTCCCTTTTCGACAGAACCCCAGATTACATACATGGTATTACCCTCGAGCTCCATCCTTCAGCTGCTACAAATCACATTAAGCTCTGCAAAATCCTTCATGAGACTTTTCCTGGTGTCAAAGTTGTCAAGGTGGATCCAGTCATTTATTGGTGGATTGTGAAGAAACCGAATAAAATCAACGTAAAGGACTATTAATCACCCCTCTATGGCTACTTACTCTCTGCAGACACTTCCAGCCCAAGTGCCCTGAAATTTGACCACCCAGTCACTTAAATATATCAAACAGTGCTCCGAGAAAGCGGTAACTCAGGCTAACCACGTGCTATTATATCTTGGATTGAAGCTCAGCCGTAGCCACTCAATACTTACACAGGTGGCATTTCTACCACGGACATGGGCCAGGGCGCTATTTTGGCAGATAGGGTGCTCAGAGACACGCTATCCGGTAATACCAACTGTGTGGGTGTTATTACTGTTTTTCATGTTGTTTTGGATATATATTTGTGTCTGGAGGTTTATTAGATTAGGGGTACTTGGTCTGATCATCTCCTGAACACACATAAGCCTGGGTGGGATCTCTATTAAAGACCCCCTTCCAGGAGTCTGTATATAAGGGTGTTTGTACAACCTAATAAAGTGTTTTTGTTTTCATCCTTCGAGTCTCGACTGATGTTTGGGTGAGCTGCTACAGTCACTGAAGGTGTCCTGCTGAAAAAGAAGGTATATTAACAGATACTCAGGCTACTGAGTACTGATCTCCATTACAATGATGAGCCTGTTCCAACCAATAGGTAGGAACGGCTGCTTTTGTTATACAGAGCCCTGACGTTAGGAAGTGCTCCCCCCTATATAGACTGTACCTACAGAGGTAGAAAAATCAAAAGGAATAGGGTGCGCCTTTAGTAAAAGTACATAAAATATATCAGGAAAAACGTACGATAAAAATAAGAATAAAAAGAGTCCAGATATTATAGTCCACAGATATATAGGGAGTGTTCTTGTAACGTGATGTGGTATCGTCCCAGATGATGACTTTCGATATTTTCAATGGGTGATATGTGGAGAAATAAAAGTAACAGCCAATGGTACAGTATGTCTGTATAGGTGGATATATATTAAAGAAAAATAAAATTACTCAATTTCCAGAGCTAAAATCCAGCTCTGGTATGAAGTGCGTGAAGTGGAATGATCCCCACTCAAGGATATAAGGAGCTTTTTCTTGGAGATTTGATGATCCACCAAGGAGTCCAACCGGAAATTAAAGCAAATAAGATATATAGTGCTCACTGTTTTTTTGGAATTGAGTATAAAAATAATATCAAATATACTCACAGTGTATTGAGCAATCCTCTCTGCTCAATTTTAGGCGTATGGGTGGTATAATCCCCACCTAAGGATTTTCTTTAAATTCGTGATAGTTCAAGTTAGTCAGGTTTAAAGATAAGTTATAATAAAAAACTGGAATGTGGCAATAGAATATTTGAGGCCAAAATTCCTTTATTATTACAATATAAAATATATTAAAATAAATTCTAAACGCGTTTCGCCCACAACAGGCTTCTTCAAGTAGAATATAGTAAAAACAATAAACTGACTAGTAATGCTTTATATAGGTTATGTTAAATGTGCTGGAATTTGAATATTCCCGCCAAAATGGCATCATCACAGAATAAAATTTGTAAAATACAGATCAAAATAGAGTGACAATAGTAACATTGACATTATATTTAAATATAAATACAGTTTGTGTATATAATATAAAAACGAAAATAAAATAGATAACACTGAATAGAAATCACGTGACGCGCGGCGTGGGATTACTTCCGCGTCACGTGATTTCTAAGTCCAATAGGATACATGCGTTCCATAATTGGAACGCATGTACCGAGAGGCAGGATGTTGGCCGGGTAGGGATTAGCGAGGGGTATTTCCGCATCACGTGATTGCCGCATCCTATAATATACATGCGTTCCACCAATGGAACGCATGTATATATCGGCAAAGAGCCGGCAGGGTGGGGAGATAACATATCAGCAGGGGGGAGGGACCTTCTAACAGAAAGGAATAAAAATGAAGTGTTGTGAGCATGTTGCCCGCTTAGACAAGCGGACAAGCAACATGCTCACAGAGAGGGACAAGCCCTCCGGTCCCAAGCCCAAAGCCACACACATCCACAACACAAAGGGGACACACAACAGAAGCTGAGATGCACCGTTAGCATATTGCCCAAACACCTTAAAATATTTGTTTAATATATTTTAAAAATTATAGAAATAAGATAGTTAAAAAGAAATTAATTAAAAATTAATTAAGAAGGGATCAATGATTAAAGTTTGTTTAATTTAAAAATATATATTAAGAACTAAAAATGTTAAAATATTATGAACAGAATCATAAGAAGTTATAAAGGTCAAAGTCTACGTTAAGACCTAATGGAGTAAGAGTTTTTAAAATAAATGTCCATTCCATTTCTTTACTACCTAAAATCTTTTTTATATCTCCTCCTCTCCAAGGGATGTTACAAATGTCAATACCTATACATTTTAAGAATTTTGGATTTTTATCGTGTATTAAAAAATGTTTTGATATTGAATGGTTTTCATAACCTTTTCGGATATTGCGGCAATGTTCTGCTAGTCTGGTCTTTAATTCTCTAGTAGTCATGCCCACGTATTGAAGTCCACATGGGCAGTCTAATAGGTAAATGACGTTTTTAGTGGAACAATGAATAAAGTTTTTAATAGGGTATATTTTTTGAGTGATGGATGATTTAAAAGAAGTGGTTTTAGATTTGATACTATCATCCGTATGTCTGCACACTATACATTTATTGCATTTGAAAAAACCTTTTGGTTTGTTAAGGAAAGGTGGAGAGCAGAAAGAAGAGGTAGTTTGGTTCTGTCTGGTATAGTTCTTTGTAAGGATGGATTTGAAACTGGGTGCCCCCCTGAATATCACCTGAGGTTTTTCGGGGATAATCCCAGCTAGGATCTCATCCTGATGTAATATATGCCAATGTTTATTAATAATCTTCTTCATAACATTATTTTGGTTATTGAAGTCAAAGATAATTGGCAATGATGGAGCATTATTCGAGGTTTTACAGGAGATCCAATCTATCTTTGTCCCTAACATTATCGATAGTTTGACTTAGATTATTAATGGGGTAATTTTTCTGTGAAAATTTATTTAGTAACATATAGGATTGGTCCTCAAAGTCTTTAGTGAGAGAGCAATTTCTTCTTAAGCGGAGGAACTGACTTTTTGGTATTCCATGTAGCCATGGTTTGTAGTGGCAACTAGAT
Source organism: Pelobates cultripes (assembly GCA_933207985.1). Lineage (NCBI taxonomy): Eukaryota > Metazoa > Chordata > Amphibia > Anura > Pelobatidae > Pelobates > Pelobates cultripes. The sequence continues at coordinate 93,901,263 of OW240924.1, read as the reverse complement.
ATGTCTATCACATTATTGGTACATACTTTTTTAAAAAAAGTTTTAGTATGGACTTCATTTTCTTGGATAAAAATTTCTAAGTCTAGGAAATGAATGGTAGATTGGCTATATTCATGAGTTAAAATTATACCATTATTATTTTGATTTAAATAAAATAAAAACTGATTAAGAGAACTTTCAGTACCTTCCCAAATAAAAAACATATCGTCGATGTATCTGAAATAGGTTACCAGGTTTGCCTTCCAGTCATGCTCACCAAAAATGGCTGTTGATTCCCACTCTGTCATGAAGAGGTTTGCATAACTGGGCGTACCTACAGAGGTTGCTAGTATGACGTGTCCTCGTAGGCCTTGATAAGCAGAACAGACGTTGACCAAACATGACGACATCAATGACCTCAGTGGGACCAGGGGTCCAATGTAACCCGGGAGTGATGGTTTATGTTGGATGACACACGGTTCACGAGATCAATCGAGTACACACGAGACATGGAATGTGAAAGAAATGCTATTTTATGCTGTATAAAGTTATTACTAGATATACCACAAACATTACTCTTGTTTTATAGATTATACCGGCAATGTTCTCTTGTTCTTTAGATTATACTGCCAACGTTGCTCGTTATATAGATATACCGTCAACATTACTCTCGTTATATAGATACACCGCCAACGTTGCTCTCGTTATATAGATACACCGCCAACGTTGCTCTCGTTATATAGATACACCGCCAACGTTGCTCTCGTTATATAGATACACCGCCAACGTTGCTCTCGTTATATAGATACACCGCCAACGTTGCTCTCGTTATATAGATACACCGCCAACGTTGCTCTCGTTATATAGATACACCGCCAACGTTGCTCTCGTTATATAGATACACTGCCAATGTTGCTCTCGTTATATAGATATACCTCCAACGTTGCTCCTCGTACTAAAGACATACCACCGACATTACTCCTGTTGTATAGATATACCTCCAACGTTGCTCTCGTTATATAGATACACCGCCAACGTTGCTCCTCGTACTAAAGACATACCACCGACATTACTCCTGTTGTATAGATATACTGCCAACATTAGTCTTGTTTTATAGATATATATCGCCAACGTTACTCATGTAATACAGATTTATTGGAAACCGTACTCCTATGAAACTTTTGGAGGTAAAAATAAAAAAGCAAAGCATAATATTCCACACTAAGCACTGTTACATTGAAAAAGCATTGCTGAACAGATTTATTACATACACATTATACAGATATATATATATATATATATATATATATATATCTATATATATATATATAGAGAGAGAGATCTTTACAGTGTTTACATTTTGTTCATATTAGTAAAAAATTTATTCCAAAATAATTCTCCCATTTATAAAGAAAATGACAAATAAGCATGTATTTAATTCTCTTAAATTCTATTTTAATATTTTGTAAAATGATGGTTGAAAACCTCTTTAAGCATGACATGTTCCCTTCCTAGTCAGTCCTCCAGCAACCGAACTCTGTGACCATTTACCTATTTTCTAGATTAATCTGAGCACCATCTCTGAACCTTCACGCCTCTAGGAGACTAGAACAGCCGCTTCCTAAAGCAACACCATCTGCCTCTACTCCGACCAAACAAAACTGCGATCTTGTACAACCGGTACAATCCCTTCTGTGTCTCACAGCTCATCTCAAATGAAATAAAACGACAGAGTGTATAGACACATAATATAAAGGAAGAGACGGAACATGTATAGACACATAATATAAAGGAAGAGACTGGAACATGTATAGACACATAATATAAAGGAAGAGAACGGAACATGTATAGACACATAATATAAAGGAAGAGACGTGAACATGTATAGACACATAATATAAAGGAAGAGACTGGAACATGTATAGACACATAATATAAAGGAAGAGACTGGAACATGTATAGACACATAATATAAAGGAAGAGACAGGAACATGTATAGACACATAATATAAAGGAAGAGACTGGAACATGTATAGACACATAATATAAAGGAAGAGACTGGAACATGTATAGACACATAATATAAAGGAAGAGACAGGAACATGTATAGACACATAATATAAAGGAAGAGACAGGAACATGTATAGACACATAATATAAAGGAAGAGACTGGAACATGTATAGACACATAATATAAAGGAAGAGAGTGGAACATGTATAGACACATAATATAAAGGAAGAGACTGGAACATGTATAGACACATAATATAAAGGAAGAGACTGGAACATGTATAGACACATAATATAAAGGAAGAGACTGGAACATGTATAGACACATAATATAAAGGAAGAGACAGGAACATGTATAGACACATAATATAAAGGAAGAGACAGGAACATGTATAGACACATAATATAAAGGAAGAGACTGGAACATGTATAGACACATAATATAAAGGAAGAGAGTGGAACATGTATAGACACATAATATAAAGGAAGAGACTGGAACATGTATAGACACATAATATAAAGGAAGAGACTGGAACATGTATAGACACATAATATAAAGGAAGAGACAGGAACATGTATAGACACATAATATAAAGGAAGAGACAGGAACATGTATAGACACATAATATAAAGGAAGAGACTGGAACATGTATAGACACATAATATAAAGGAAGAGACTGGAACATGTATAGACACATAATATAAAGGAAGAGACAGGAACATCTATAGACACATAATATAAAGGAAGAGAGACAGGAACATGTATAGACACATAATATAAAGGAAGAGACAGGAACATGTATAGACACATAATATAAAGGAAGAGACTGGAACATGTATAGACACATAATATAAAGGAAGAGAGTGGAACATGTATAGACACATAATATAAAGGAAGAGACTGGAACATGTATAGACACATAATATAAAGGAAGAGACTGGAACATGTATAGACACATAATATAAAGGAAGAGAGTGGAACATGTATAGACACATAATATAAAGGAAGAGACTGGAACATGTATAGACACATAATATAAAGGAAGAGACAGGAACATGTATAGACACATAATATAAAGGAAGAGACTGGAACATGTATAGACACATAATATAAAGGAAGAGACTGGAGCATGTATAGACACATAATATAAAGGAAGAGACAGGAACATGTATAGACACATAATATAAAGGAAGAGACTGGAACATGTATAGACACATAATATAAAGGAAGAGAGTGGAACATGTATAGACACATAATATAAAGGAAGAGAGTGGAACATGTATAGACACATAATATAAAGGAAGAGACAGGAACATGTATAGACACATAATATAAAGGAAGAGACTGGAACATGTATAGACACATAATATAAAGGAAGAGACAGGAACATGTATAGACACATAATATAAAGGAAGAGACATGGACACATAATATAAAGGAAGAGACAACATGTATAGACACATAATATAAAGGAAGAGACAGGACACATAATATAAAGGAAGAGACTATAGACACATAATATAAAGGAAGAGACTGGAACATGTATAGACACATAATATAAAGGAAGAGACAGGAACATGTATAGACACATAATATAAAGGAAGAGACATGTATAGACACATAATATAAAGGAAGAGAGTGGAACATGTATAGACACATAATATAAAGGAAGAGACTGGAACATGTATAGACACATAATATAAAGGAAGAGAGTGGAACATGTATAGACACATAATATAAAGGAAGAGACATGTATAGACACATAATATAAAGGAAGAGACTGGAACATAGACACATAATATAAAGGAAGAGACAGGACACATAATATAAAGTATAGACACATAATATAAAGGAAGAGACAGGAACATGTATAGACACATAATATAAAGGAAGAGACTGGAACATTCTATACAATATATAAAAGAAACAACAGGAATGTGTGAAATATACAGTTTAGACCTGCACTACATATAGAAAAACACGGAACATGTACCATAATATTATTCTACAAACAGTTGTAATCAAAATTATTCAACTCATTGAAAGTCAGATTTATTGTCAAAATGTTGTGACTTTCAGCTGTTTGCAATGTACAAATCAAACAAAAGTAATTGAAGTAGCTCAACACAACGAATGTTTAAAGTGGTTTCCCCCAAATTCAACCGAAAGTGCAACTTATGACTTTTTCAGTCTCAAAATTATTCAAAATTATAGTCTTGAAGTTCTGGCATGGAAACCTTCTGTGTTTAGAACGCACTTACTGTGCTCACTGAAACCTCAGTGCCTGTTGCCACTAAGTCTTGCTTCAAGCCTTTTGTAGTCACTCGAGGGTTTTTCACAACCTGCCTTCTCAGAAAGCTGTCTGCAGCCATTGATAGGGTGATGATCTCTTCTCTGTACTTTGTCTACCATTCTTTTGACTTAGCCATATTTCTAACATGCAGTCAATCATGACATGCAACAAACCCTGAGCCAGTTCAGGTATTTCAAGTATTCCAGCTCAAGCACACCTGGTGCAACTAATGAAACCCTTGAGTAGTTCTATCAGTTGTGCTTGAGACAATGCCTGTTTTGCATGTTTGTGCTGTTGTGAGCGATTCTATTCACAGGGTTGAATAATTTTGAGACTGGAGACGTCATTAAAAGTAGCTTTTTTAGTTGAATTTGAGGAAACCACTTGAAGCATTCATTGTGTTGAGCAATTTCACTTAATTTTGTTTAATCTGTTCATTGCAAACATCTGAAAGTATCTAAATGTTGACAATAAACCTGACTTTCAATGGGGGTTGAATAATTTGGATTAGAACTGTAAGCCGTCACATACACACTCCTATGAATTCATTGCTTATGGCGTGTTTTCCAGTGTGTGACATTGGGTATAGTAATCTATACACCCATGGCGCCCCCTGCCTATGATTGTGTATACCCACAACAAAAAATCTTTGGCAAAAGCAATGTACCAAGCACAAGCACAACACCCCATAATCTATATTTTATATCATTATGATTGTACATCTCACTGCACTGAATGTCCTCACCTTGGCCACTGCTTGTTTCTGTCTGTCAGAGGGACGTACATGACACCCATTAGGCGAGCCCTTGTGATCTCCCCATCGTCAGCCTTGTCGTACTGCTCCAGAGCTTGGCTGCCACCTTCAGGTCCCACTGGCAAGATCAACCTTCCCCCTGGCTTTAACTGCTTTAATAACTGCCGGGACAAACAAACATCATGTAAAGTAGCCCTGGCCGCAAACACTTATAGCTTAGCATTTTATGGCACATCTCACAGCCAAGCTGAGTGTGTGCGGCACACAGCTCTAAACTGATACAAGCTGCTGTGTGCCATCCTCTGATCAAGAGAACTGCTAGTGGGGGGATAATCTACTTATCGCGTAACCCCCTTATTATTACTCTAATAATAAAGAGGCAGACAGTGTCGCAGAAATAAACACCCTTCATGCTCCACACAGGGTCACTTTATGAGATGAATTCCCCTGCCTGAACCATCCACTTAATCAGCCATAGCATGGAGGCAGTTCCTGTGGTATATAACTAAGCCACGCCATCATGCTGGTGCCTGGGACAAAGACTGCAGCTTCCCAACATCTTTGGGTCTAATAAATGTGCCCACACTTGGGGACTTTTGTTGGCAACCTTGGACCCCGAAAAACACACAAGCCCATCTGCCATCCTGATCTGAACAAAATCAGTCATTTTTACCAAGCTGGGGCACCAACGGACACTTTCAGATACTGGTCACCCAGGTACCCGATGCGATAAGCGGAGTAGGATAAGAGTCCTAGAATGAACGTCAAGTTTATATTTGCTTGGACTATTTGGATGATTTTATTTAAGTTTCACTGTGTTATTTTTCTACGTGGTTAACTTACTTTTATATTAAAGAAATCTCTTTTTTGGTCCATTATACTCTGCTTACCAGTCTTTAGATAAGCCACATTTATGAGGTTTTTTTTAACTTTAATTTGTGCTTTTTTCACACAAAAACAAATATGAACTCTAACTTTGGCCAGTGTTTGTGACTAAGTGGCTACTATAAAAAACTGGACATACCCCAATTGCAATACCTTGGGTTGTCTACTTTTGCAAATGGTATGCCATCATGGGGATAATTCTCATTCCTGGGCTCCCGTACGGTCTCAAAGACTACATAACCAATCTGACGAATTTCAATTTGAAAAAAACTGAAAAATGGAATGTGCTATATTTGACCCTTTTACTTTCCAAAACACCGTAAAAACTGTTAATGGGGGGTACTGTTGTACTCGTGAGACTTTGCTGAATCCAAATATGTGTTTTTTTTGCAGTTAAAGCTAATGGTATTATGACATTTACAGATGAAATTTCTATAAAATTTTTTTTAAATCTTAATTTCTCACAGTTTTTTAAAATTTTATTCATAATAAATTATGTTTCAAATATGAATAGTTCATGAGAAATTAAAGCCCAGTTTCTCCTGAACAAAATGATATGTAATAAGTGTGGGTGCACTTAATATGAAAGAGGTGAATTACGGTTGAACAGACATATAGCGCAAATACCAGTTTTTGTTTAAATTTTGTTTTGATCAGAACGTGTACTATTGACTCTGTCCTGAAGGGGTTAACCCCTTCCCGACCGAAGACGGAGATTTTCCGTCAAGCTTGTCCATGCGTTAAGGACCGTTGACGGAAAATCTCCGTCATTTACTAACGTTAACGCCAGATCGCCGCGATCGTGGGGTTAACGCTGTTGCTGGGTGCCTCGATGTCAGAGGCAGACCAGCAACCGCCAATAGAGCTGTCCCAGCACATGTCACAGCGATCACAGTGCTGCTGGGATTCCTGATCCTCCTCCCTCCACCTCTGTGGGGTTTGAGAAGTGGAGGGATCGGTGCTGCAACATTGTGTGCCATTTTAGCTTAAAGTGTATCTGTGTTTTAAAAGTGATTTTAATACTTTTAAAACAGTGTTAACCCTTTCCTTGCCCTTTTGATTACTCCCTGCAGTGATCAGTATACTGATCACAGTATTTAACTGTGATATAATTTTTTTTTGTACCCTCAAGTGTTAATTTTGATTTTTTTTTTTTTAACCCTTAGGGGTTAATTTTATTTAATTTGTTATTTAATTAATTTAACGTTAATTCCTTAGCTGGAGTGGGTGGACTTTAGTGGGAATTTGGGAAATTGAGTGTTAGGCTAGTTAGAGACGAAAAGTTTAGAAAAGTTCTGAAAAGTGTTTAAAATAAAAACTATAAAAAAAGAAAAAAAAAGTTTACAAAAAAAAAAAAGTTTAAAAAAATAAAGTTTGTTAAAGTTACACCTTCATAATGTCTAGAAGGTACACTGCTGAGAAGGCTTATGATATACTAGCAGCCGACTCTGCCTCTGAGAGTGGTGATGAGACTGTGCCAGATACTGCAGGGCCCTCTGTTGTAAGCGCCGAGTCCCCTGACCTGGCTCATGACACTGGTGACTGGGAACCCCTAAATGATTTCACGCCTGACATCCCAGTGTTTACTGGCAGTCCTGGAATTCAGTTGGATGTCACTAACTACAGTGCACTGGATTTCATGCAGCTAATCTTGGGGGATGATATTTTAGGGGATATAGTCACCCAGACCAACCTTTATGCTGTGCAGTACCTGACACTTAATGATCAGAGTCTCATCGCCAGGCAAGGGAGTTGGTACCCCACCAGTGTGCCAGAATTAAAAAAATTTTGGGCACTAACAATGCTAATGGGCATTATTTAAAAAAACAGCATCAGGATGTACCGGTCCAAAAATCCTGTATGCAGCACCCCTGTGACGAGACCAATCTCGCCACATTGCATTGGAGAAGCCTGGTTGCTCGCCTGTTACCTTTGGACTATGGCCCCATGTTAAAAGCCTTCTTTTCCCTGGCAGAAAAGGCTTATTCGTGCCTAATGCACGAATGACTGGACCACCTGGGAGCTGGAGTGTGTCGGCAATTTACCTCCCAGAAGCTGCGGTTAACCGCAGCTTAATTGACGAATGCTCGGTTGCCGAACACATGGCGGCGGCCATTTTAAAGTCCCGAACAGCCAGCGGTGTTCAGCGCCCAAACTAGGGAACTGTAAACGGACACTTATTTGCGCGAACACCGCTGAGCCGTCAGCCTCCTTGCTTCTGCATTCGGTCATTTAACCAGATGCCTGTTCATTCGGTAGTTTAAACCGTACGAACAGCATAACCCCAGATAGCCATCCTGTGGAGTCTATTTGTATGGAGAACAGACTTTGTGTAACTCCACGGCGATTGGACTGTGTGCATAGGATCTGAGCACTATTCGGTACTTTTGTGTGCTCAGATCCCAGCTATCTGGGGATGGGTTACATGTATATATTTTGTGTGACAAATGTAATATTGTGTATTTTGTTGTATTTTAGTGTTTTGTTGTAGCCATGTGGGTAATGGAGTTTTGCCTCTGTCCTGGGAGATAATTGGATTACTTCCCAATTATCTCCAGGACAGAGGGAGGGAAGTTAGGATGCATTGTGGGGATGTTTTTCTGTCATTGGTTCATGTCTGTCCTGTGTCACAGTCTTCCATTTGGTCCCCTAGGGGAGTGTCCACCAGGTGGGAGACCTGCATAAATACTGGGCAGGTAGCCCTCATTAAAACAGACCACTGCTTGACCCTCAACACGGAGCCTTGTCCCGTCTTTGGGGGGGATTTACTGTATGCTGATAGAGACTGATTGCTAGGAGTGTAAGCCGCTTGGGTGCTTTTCCTATTCGTCTGCTAGCAGCTATTCGTGAGTGTAACGAGAATATACCCCAACACGCAGGATTCAGCAAAACAAAAGACAACACAGAGGAGAGATACGTCTACCGGACCTTAGAATGGCCGGACTCGACGTATAAGAGAGGAGACAGAGTCAGGAACGATCCGAAATCAAGGGCACAGAGAGACAGCGTAAACTGGGACAAGCCGGGGTCTGGTACACAGTAAACAGCAAGCCGACAACCAGAACAGAAGGATAAAGAGAAAACGTAGTCAGAAACAAAGCCAAGGTCAATACGGAGAAACACAACTGAAGGGAACTGATACAGAAACCACGATAGGGCAAGGAACAAAGGGAAGAAGGTGAGTATAAATACCTAAACATCTAATTTGATTGGTCCCTGTCACATCCACGCCCCCAAAAGGTAAGTGTATGGGGAGTGTGGTATGACAGGGACCAATGGATGCCTTTTCCAATTTAGGCACCCCCTGTCCCTTTAAGAGCTCGCCCGATACCCGCGGCGTGCTCTTAGAGTTAGGTGGAACACATGACCGCTTTCCAGTCACAGCCGTCGGATGAGCCGCGCGCGGCTCGTGCAGCAGCAGGACCGCACGCGGCTCGAACAGAGGACCCCGGCCGGCCCCTGGAAAGGGTAAGTACCGCTACATTACCCCCCCCTGAGGACACGCCCTCCGGGCAGGGAGGGCCAGGCCTGGCAGGAAAACGAGAATGGAAAGAGCGCACAAGACGAGGAGCGTGAACCGCGTCAGCGGAAATCCAACTATGCTCCTCAGGCCCATAGCCCTTCCAATGCACTAGGTACTGGAGTCGGCCCCTAAGGAAACGAGAGTCAAGAACTGCAGAAACTTCAAATTCCTCATGACCCTCCACAGAAACAGGAGGGGGAGGAGGTGCATGTCGGGTGTAGCGGTTGCGTACGAAAGGCTTCAACAGCGAGGTGTGAAAGACATTAGGAATACGCAGATTCTTAGGGAGACCCAAGGCATACGAAACAGGATTAACCTTATGCAGAATACGATAAGGACCAATAAAGCGGGGAGCCAATTTCATAGAAGGCACCCGGAGGCGAATGTTTTGCGTAGAAAGCAGAACCCTGTCCCCCACAACATAAGAAGGAGCCGCCCTGCGATGCTTGTCAGCCTGCACCTTCTGGCGAGCAGCGGAATCCACCAAAGAACGCTGAACCTGCTCCCAAGTATGACGCAAATTAGCCAAATGTTCATCCAGAACTGGCATGCCCTGTGAGGAGAAAGCAGCCGGAAGAACAACAGGATGTTGGCCATATACAACGTAAAAAGGACTCTTGCCGGAAGAATCATGAGTAGCATTATTCCGAGCAAACTCAGCCCAAGGAAGAAGGTCAGACCAATTGTTCTGATGGTGGGATACGAAACAACGAAGGTACTGCTCCAGAGATTGATTGGCACGTTCGGTAGCTCCATTAGACTGGGGGTGGTAAGCGGAAGAAAATGAGAGAGAAATACCCATTTCCGAACAAAAGGCTTTCCAGAACCTGGAAATAAATTGGCTACCCCTATCAGATACAATAGATACGGGAATGCCGTGTAATCGAAACACCTCTCTGGCGAAAACAAGTGCTAGTTCCCTGGATGTGGGCAGCTTGTGAAGAGACACAAAGTGAGCCATCTTGGAAAACCGATCCACTATCATTAGGATAACTGTGTTACCATTCGAGGGAGGTAATTCAACAATAAAATCCATGGACAGGTTGGACCAAGGTCTCTCGGGAATAGGTAACGGATGCAACAGCCCACAAGGAACCCTATGAGAAGATTTCATACAGGCACAAGTAGTACAAGCACCTATATAGTCAGTGACATCCTTGCGTAAGGAATCCCACCAAAAATACCGAGAAACTGCTGACACCGTTTTGGAAATACCAGTATGTCCAGCAGTCTTAGTGTCATGATACAACGACAGAATCTCCCGTCTCTCGGGAACATCAACGAACAGTTTATCAGTAGGTCTCTCGCTAGGTGCCATGTTTTGTTTCGCTTGTATGGCCTGCAAAAGGGACGAAGAAATAGACAAAACAGTGGTAGCGATTATTCTTTCTGGGGGAATCAAAGGAGTAACATCAATCTCCTGTTTGTCAGCAGTTTCGAACTGTCTGGACAGAGCGTCTGCTTTAGTGTTGCGGTCACCTGGCCTATAGGTTATAATGTAATTGAAATGGGACAAAAATAGTGACCACCTAGCCTGCCGAGAAGACAATCTTTTAGCCTCACTAAGGTAGGATAGGTTCTTGTGATCCGTAAATATGAGAATAGGATCTTTAGTTCCTTCTAACAAATGTCTCCATTCTTTCAGTGCTAAAATAATAGCAAGGAGTTTGTGATTACCCACATCATAATTCTTTTCTGCTTTGGACATTTGTTTGGAGAAGAAGCCACAAGGATGCAATGGCTTTTCAGGCGACTCTCTTTGGGATAAGACAGCACCTACCCCGATATCAGAAGCATCAACTTCAAGAATACAGGGCAGTGTGGGGATAAGGTGCTGTAAAATAGGTGCAGAAGCGAATGTAGTTTTAAGAAACTCAAAAGCCTGAAGTGCCTCGGGAGACCAGACACGAGTATTGCCTCCCTTTCTTGTCATACGGGTGATAGGCGCTACAATAGAGGAAAAACCTTTAATAAAGCGTCTATAATAGTTAGAGAAACCAAGAAAACGCTGAATGGCTTTCAAACCTTGTGGAAGAGGCCATTCCATGACAGCAGAAAGCTTCTGGGGATCCATACGAAAACCTTTAGCGGAAATTAAATACCCCAAAAACTGGACTTCGGATTGGTCAAATAGACATTTTTCCAGTTTACAATAAAGACCATTAGCAAGAAGGGTCTTCAGAACTGTCGTAACATGCCTATGATGAGTGTGTAAATCTGTAGAGTATATTAATATGTCGTCTAAGTACACAATTACAAATGTGTGAATAAAGTCTCTTAAAACGTCATTGATAAATTCTTGAAATACTGCTGGGGCATTGCATAGACCAAATGGCATAACAGTATACTTGTAATGGCCAGATCTAGTGTTGAATGCCGTTTTCCATTCGTGGTCTTTCTTAATACGTATTAAATTGTATGCACCTCTAAGATCAAATTTAGTGAATACAGTAGCATGTTTGAGTCTGTCAAATAATTCCGTGATTAAAGGTATAGGATATGCATTTTTGATGGTGATTTTATTTAGACCTCTATAATCGATACACGGTCTTAAATCACCTTCTTTTTTTGATACAAAGAAGAACCCCGCTCCAGCCGGAGAAGAGGATCTCCTAATAAACCCCTTTTCTAATGATTCCTTAATATACTCCTCCATGACACGGTTTTCTTGAACAGATAAAGGGTACACCCTGCCCTTTGGAGGTATTGTGCCAGGCAATAAATCGATAGCACAATCGTAGGGTCTGTGAGGTGGTAATTTGTCAGCCTCCCTTTTATCGAAGACAGTTTTGAGAAATAAGTACTGAGGGGGTATAACAGTGGACAAAGGAGGAGTTGTAGGAACATTAATAGAATTCAAAGGGGTGACTTTAATAGTACAGGACTTATGGCAGGCATCGCTCCATGATTTTATTTGCCCTGACTCCCAATCGAAAATGGGATTGTGAGTACGTAACCATGGGTACCCTAACACAATGTGAGAAGAGGGAGATGTGATGACCTGGAATCGAATGGTTTCAAAGTGTAAAACCCCTGTATACATGTGTAATGGTACAGTTTCATGAGTAACATTTGGAGAACTTGGAGAACTTAATGGTCTACCATCTATGGCCTCAATGGCCAAGGGTATCTCCCTTTCTCTGACGGGAATGTTATTTTTCGTAACAAACTCAGAGTCAATAAAGTTCTCAGCAGCCCCAGAATCAACCAAGGCTAATATGCGTTCTGCTATACAACTCACCCCCGTATGAAGGGAAACAGGGAGAAGCAAACGATTAGGAGGCAATTTAGAAGACTTAGAGATCACACCCAAGGCCAGTCCCCTATAAGGTCTTATGTGCGAGAGTTTTCCGGACGCAAAGGGCATTCCCTTACCATATGGTCTCGCCTACCACAGTATAGGCAGAGTCCATTCCTTCTTCTAAGTAGTTTTTCAGTATCCGAGAGTTTGGCAATCCCTAATTGCATGGGTTCCTCCTCGGGTACTTTAACACTCTCAGGTTTATCAACTCTGGGATTAATAGATGTGACCAGACGTCTATTCTTGTTTTTGGTATAGAGCCTGTCGCGAATTCTATTATCTATATCAATGAGGTAGTCAATAAGATCCTCTAATGGAATAGGAAGCTCCCTTGCAGCTACCTCATCTAATATAGTGTCAGATAAACCTTCCATGAACGCAGTAGTTAACCCATTATTGGTCCAATCTACCTGTGAAGCAAGGGTACGAAACTGAATAGCATAATCCGCCACAGACCTAGACCCCTGTTTAATCCTCATTAATGCTCTTGCGGCATTCTTTGACCTCTTTGTTGTGTCAAAAGTTCTACGAAAAGCCGCAAGAAAACTATTGAAATCATGAACCATAGGTCCATTAGCCTCCCAAATAGGATTTGCCCACTCTAGTGCTTTGTCAGTAAGTTGATGCATCAAAAACCCCACTTTAGACCTATCAGTGGGAAAGGAATGAGGATACATCTCAAGGTGGAATTCTATTTGATTAATAAAACCTCTGCATGTCTTAGCTTCCCCTCCATACCTAGGAGGAGGTGTTAAATGGGGCGAAGCATTGGTTGAATTGGATACTTCGGGAGGATGAGGTGTAGGAGGGTTAGGTGCGGTTGCAGGAATGGTTCTAGACAAGAGCGTCTGGAGAGCCTGTGCTATCTGATCCATACGGTGATCCTGCTCTACAAACCTTGCCTCATGAGAAGCCATTTGCTGAGCCAAATCTGCGGGGTCCATGGCCCTATCGTAATGTAACGAGAATATACCCCAACACGCAGGATTCAGCAAAACAAAAGACAACACAGAGGAGAGATACGTCTACCGGACCTTAGAATGGCCGGACTCGACGTATAAGAGAGGAGACAGAGTCAGGAACGATCCGAAATCAAGGGCACAGAGAGACAGCGTAAACTAGGACAAGCCGGGGTCTGGTACACAGTAAACAACAAGCCGACAACCAGAACAGAAGGATAAAGAGAAAACGTAGTCAGAAACAAAGCCAAGGTCAATACGGAGAAACACAACTGAACACAACAAGCGCTAAAGGGAACTGATACAGAAACCACGATAGGGCAAGGAACAAAGGGAAGAAGGTGAGTATAAATACCTAAACATCTAATTTGATTGGTCCCTGTCACATCCACGCCCCCAAAAGGTAAGTGTATGGGGAGTGTGGCATGACAGGGACCAATGGGATGCCTTTTCCAATTTAGGCACCCACTGTCCCTTTAAGAGCGCGCCCGATACCCGCGGCGTGCTCTTAAAGTTAGGTGGAACACGTGACCGCTTTCCAGTCACAGCGGTCGGCTGAGCCGCGCGCGGCTCGTGCATCAGCAGGACCGCGCGCGGCTCGAACAGAGGACCCCGGCCGGCCCCTGGAAAGGGTAAGTACCGCTACAGTGAGGTTCCAGTTCGGGAGTTTGGAGTGCTATTTTGTATGCAGGTCGGGAGTTTGGAGCATTCCCTTACATGCAGTTCGGGAGTTTGGTGTTCTTCAGTAGCTGTGCCTGTATCTGAGGAAGGGGAAGATCTTCTAAACGGGGGTTTAACCCTTTTATGCCTGGGTGTGCCGTAACAACCCCTATTTACTCCCAGACCATGAAAAGGTCCAGATATGAAGCAATGCTTCGCTTTTTACACTTCAGCGACAATTCGAAGTGCCCCCCAAGATATAATCCTCAATACCATAATCTCTATAAGATTCGCCCCCTTATTTCCCACTTCAACAAGACAGTTTAGCTCAATGTACAACACACAAAAAAATATTTGTGTAGATGAGTCTCTAATGAAATACAAGGGCAGACTGGGGTTTAAACAATATATCCCGGCCAAAAGATCCCGGTATGGGATAAAGTTGTATAAACGTTGTGAAAGTGCCAGTGGTTATGTTTACACCTTCCGTGTTTACGACGGTAAAGACAGCCACTTGGATCCCCCAGGTTTCCCAGATATCTTTGGGACGAGTGGAAAAATCGTATGGGATTTAATTAACCCATTGCTAAATAAGGAGTATCATTTATTTATAGACAATTACTATAATAGCATCCCTCTTCCTAGAATGCTTTATTGCTTTGAAACTGTGGCCTGCGGCACTATCCGAAAGACACGTGTCGGTTTCCCAAAAGCCCTGGCACAAAAAAAGCTCAAGAGGGGGGAAACGGCTGCTCTCTGCCAGGACAACTGCTGGCTCTCAAATTAAAAGATAAGAAGGAGGTGTGCATGCTAACATCTATGCATACTGAGCACACTCGAAGAGTCGCAGTTCGTGGCAGACAAGAAATTAGACGGGTGCCAGTCTGCATTAGGCAGTATAACAAGCACATGGGGAAGTTGACCTGTCCGACCAACTGCTGCAACCCTATATAATACTGAGGAAGACCAGGGCATGGTACAAAAAGCTTGGCATTTACCTTTATTCTGTACAAAAAGACAAATGCTGACATTAAATCCACATTTCTGGATTTCCAGTTTCCGCTTATTTCTGGACTGCTCACTGAGTGCCACAGTGGGGAACCATCAGCCGGCCTAGCAGCAGAAGGGTTGAGACAGATCACTTCTGTTTCCGGATACCACCAACCCCCAAAAAGAAGACACCCCAGAAAAGGTGCAGGTTGTGCTACCAGAGGGGCATAGGGACGGAAACCAGCTTTTATTGCCCCTCTCAGCCCGGCCCTTGTATTGGCAACTGTTTTAAAGTTTTTCACACCCAGGGAGAATAAGTTGCACATTATATATATTGTGACAGAAAGCAAGGAATTGTGCTGGAAGGAACCTATATACCTCCCCAGATTTTGCAAGGTTCTTACTTTGTGTAATTAGCCCCAGGGAAATGTGTTATGTTCTAATGAATGTTGCACTTTAAATATGTGTATATTTGGGCCCTGGGGTGGAGCACCTGGAGAGTAGGGTGGGCCAGTGCTCCACTCCACATTTTGGAAGTTGCTTGGTGAGAAGTCCAGTTCTGGAGTTTGAATCCTAATCTAACTCACCTGAAAAGGATTGTCAATTACCAGTGCTATAAAGTACTCCCCTGCCAAGGAAGAAGGGAGATTGTGTTTGGTTTCTGTGAGTGGAAACAGAGAGCTGAAAACCCTGAAGCAGTAAGGCTGTTTATGTTTATATTTATGTTTATGTTGGGAAATGGACAAGCCATCCAACCCAGTTAGCTGATTATTTTGTTTAGTTAGTGCTCAGAAGAGCAAGGCTTTTGTTTGATATATTTTTGTTACCTTTATACCTTACTGTGCATTTATTTTGGAACCTCAATAAAAGAGCAAGTCAGTTTACCTCATCCAGCGTGTGAAGTGTCTCTAAAGCCTGAAAAGACTGTGTGTAACACCCCAATCCCAGGACAAGGTACCAAGGGAAAGGAGTACTTTTGTCACAATATATATATATATATATATATACACACAGACACACACACACACACACACACACACACACACACACACATATATATACACACACATACATTTTTTTTTGTTATTATTTAGTTCTTCCATTTTAAAGTTGCTGACAACGTTTAGGGCCAAGGAGACTGCTGCAATTCTTACCTCTGACTGATTATTATATTATTTTTATTTTTCTAATTTTAGTCAGTTAATTAGGGTGCGTGGTAATTCATAGGAAGTTGGGGAGTTTAGTGTTACGCTAGGAGTGAAAAGATTTTTTAAAAATAGAAAAAAAAATTTATAACATTATTTAGTTAAAGTTCTTGTGTAAAAAGCAAAAAATGCTTAGGAAGTTATGAATTCTATCAGCAGACAGAGTTGACAGGCAGTGCCCCAGAGTTTGATGCAGGTTAATACGGTGATTAATACCTTCTTTAAAAAATGGTAGGCCTTTGTGGGGTAGTTTGAATTATCAGCCTGCTAAGATGCTCTAAAATTGCACATGGACCCAGCGTCAAAATTCAAAGTTTAAAAAAAAACAAACAAACAAACTGATATGGCTTAGTCTCCAATATGCCCCTTCAACATCCACATATCCCTGAAAAAGGTACACATGGGGGTATTGGTGTACTAAGACAACATAGCTGAGCAACATAATAGGTGTTATACTGCCGTAGCACACATAAGGATTGCAAAATATACAGTAACATCTCCAAGTGAGTGTCAAAAAGGCAGGAAAAAACGCTAATTGCTACTAGACTTGGTACAAACTAGCAAAAAAATGCTTAGTTTTAAAATATGCCATTTGAAATACCCTGGAGTGTCTACTTTTAAAAATTGAAACATAGGCCCATCAAATCCGTCTCTCAAAATTCTACTGTAAATACCGAAATGGACAGGTCTCCTATTTCGTGCTGTAGCTTCACGAAATAGTGCCAAAGACATACAATGGGGATATCGTTGTACTCAGCAGATGTAACTGAACACATAATTAGGTTTTGTACAGGAATAGCACACACTAACTTTACGAAATACACATGAGAAGTTCTTTGTTATAAGTTTGTGTGTCCAAAAAAATTTAGTTCAATATTTAGTAGGGATTGGCGTGAAAATGGCTATGTAAAAGTGTCAAAATAATGTTAGGTAAATAGCCTGTGAAGTCACTTTATATATACTTTTGTGTGGCAATTTTGTTTTCTTTTATGGCTATTAAGCTTACAAGACAAACATACCAAATTCTAAAATCGCTCCACATTAAAAGTCTATTTTACTCCTTGTGCTCTGTGACCTGTAACTACCAAAAAACTTAAAATCCCAGACACATTTATATTCTGTAAATCAGAAAAACTAAATTAATTTATTTTTAATTACTTCCCTTAACCTGCACAAAATTAGGCACACATTATTATTGCAAAAACTAAAAAAAAAAAAAAAACACAAAATTTTTACATTTTTGGGCATCTGTTTGTATTTTTTTTATAATAAATTAGCATTTATATATGTATATATTACATCAATTTAAAGCCCTTTTTGTCCTTTTAAAAACGGTATATAATATGTGACGGTGCAATAAAATTGTAAAATGCAAATTGCAGTTGAACGCAAACAGCAAAAAATGTGAATATTTCTTGTGTCCTTAAGTGCAAGACAAGCTTTTGAAGCTGTGTCCTTAACCCCTTCAGGACGGGTGACGGACGAGGTCCGTCACAGAGGGGAGACCCTTAACGACGGGTGACGGACCTTGTCCGTCACGCGGTAAAATTAACCCCGGATCGCCGCTATCGCGGTGATCGCGGGGTTAATGGTGCTCCCGGTATGCCTCTGCATTGGAGGCATACCGGGAGCACCCGGTCAGGCTGCCCAGCACATGTGCTCGCTCTGACCGCAAGTCAGAGCGAGCACATGTGCTCAGTATACTCACCTACCGGCTCCCTGCACTTCCGGGTTCTGTGTGAAGTGCAGGGAGCCGGATCAGTGATGATCCTGCCCCCTGCTGGAAAAAAAAATAAAGTTTATTTAAAGTGTCCCCCCCCTTACCCATTTTAATAAAAAATTAACCCATTCCCTGCCAATTGATCACTGACTACAGTGATCAATTGGCAGGGATTACATTTTACTATGATCTGATTTTTTTTTTTTAACCCCTGAGGGTTAATTCTTTTTTTTTTTAACCCTCAGGGGTTAAATTAATTAAATTAATTAATTAAATTATTTTTAAATTATATATTTAGATAGCTGGGGTGGGTGGAAGTTAGTGGGGAATTGGGGGATTTGGCGTTAGGCTAACTAGGGGTTAACGTTAAAAAAAGTTTTAAAAGAAACTTTAAAAAGTTAAAAATTAAGCTTAAAAAAATGTTTTAATAACATTTAAGTAAAAAAAACAAAAAAAACACACTTTACCTAGTCCAAATAAAAATTAACCCCTTCCCTGCCAGTCGATCACTGCCTACAGCGATCAAATAGAGATCACAGTATTATACTGTGATCTAATTTTTTTTAACCCCTGAGGATTAACTTTTATTTATTTTTTTAACCCTCAGGGGTTCAATTTATTTAATTAATTAATTTAAATATTTTATAACTATATATTTTGCTAGCTGGGGTGGGTGGGAGTTATGGGAAAATGGGGAATTTACTGTTAGTGCTGCGTACTGCTAGTTAGGGGTTAACGGTAAAAAAAAAAGCTTAGAAAAATGTTAAATCTGTAAAAAAGTTTTAAGAAAGTTTAGGAAAGTTTAAAAAAAATTTATAAGCAAAACAAAAGTTTAAAAACTAGTTTTTAAAAGTAAAAAAGTTATAAAAAGTAAAAAAATACATTTTAAAAACGCTCATTACCACTACACCTGGAACAAACTAGAGAAAAAATTATCCCACGCCAAGGTTCAAAATATGCCTTTTGAATTACCCCAGGGTGTATTCTTTAATAAATAGTATGTGTTTGTGGGGAAGTTTCAATAACCAACCGTCTAAACTACTCCAAATTGGAACATGGACACAGCGTAAAACTTCAAAGTTAGAAAAAAACTGGAATGGCTGTGTCCCAAATGTGCCCCTCCGATGTCCACACATACCTGGCAAAGGTACATACGGGGGTATTGCTGTACTCAGCCGACATAGCTGAGCAACATATGAAGTATTATACAGTCGTAGCACACATAAGGTTTGCAAAATATACTGTGCAAACTCACTTTGTATGTCAAAAAGGCAGAAAAAACGCTTATTACCACTACATCTGGTACAAGCTAGCGGAAAAATGATCCCACGCTAAGGTTCAAACTATACCTTTTGAAACACCCTGGGGTGTCTACTTTAAGAAATGGTAGGCCTTTGTGGGGTAGTTTGAATTTAAAACCTGCGAAGATGCTTGGAAATTGCACATAGGCCCAGCGTCAAAATTCAAAGTTTGGTAAAACCGGATATGGCTTGGTCTCCTATATGGCACTGTAGCTTCACAAAATAGTGAAAAAGACATTCATTGGGGGTGTATTTTTACTCAAAAGACTTAGCTGAGCATAATTTGGGAGGTTTGAACTTAGTGGCACATATGAAATATACAAAACGCCCAGCAAAAATGCAATCCGTATGTAAAAAATGCACAAAATAATTTTTTACCACATACTTTGGCATATATTGGTGAAAAAATGGGGGCATGTTAAGGCACAATATGCACCTTATGAGATACCCTGGAGTGTCTACTTTTACAAATGGTAGGCCTTTGTGGGGTTTTTGAACAGTCAAACTGTTATAATACCCCAAATGGAAGCTAAGGCTTATTAAATCCATCTCTCAAAATTCTACTGTGAATACTGTAAAGGACAGGTCTCCTATATGACACTGTAGCTTCACGAAATAGTGCCAAAGACATTCATATGGGGTGTCATTTTACTCAGAAGACTTAGCTGAGCATAATTTGGGGGGTTTGAACTTAGTGGCACATATGAAATA
This sequence comes from Pelobates cultripes, assembly GCA_933207985.1. Lineage (NCBI taxonomy): Eukaryota > Metazoa > Chordata > Amphibia > Anura > Pelobatidae > Pelobates > Pelobates cultripes. The sequence goes on along the minus strand of OW240924.1, from coordinate 93,880,971 downwards.
TACAAAACGCCCAGCAAAAATGCAATCCGTATGTAAAAAATGCACAAAATAATTTTTTACCACATACTTTGGCATATATTGGTGAAAAAATGGGGGCATGTTAAGGCACAATATGCACCTTATAAGATACCCTGGAGTGTCTACTTTTACAAATGGTAGGCCTTTGTGGGTTTTTTTTGAACAGTCAAACTGTTATAATACCCCAAATGGAAGCTAAGGCTCATTAAATTCATCTCTCAAAATTCTACTGTGAATACTGAAAAGGACAGGTATCCTGTATGGCACTGTAACTTCACGAAATAGTGCAAAAGACATACAATGGGGGTGTCATTTTACTCAGCAGATGTAACTGAACACAAAATAAAACTTTGTACAGGAATAGCACACACCAACTTTACAAAATATACACGAGAATTTCTCTGTTATAAGTTTGTGTGCCAAAAACCAAAAGAACACAATTTTACTCCAATATTTAGCAGAGGTTGGCGGTGAAATGGCTACGTAGAAAGTGTCAAAACAACCTTAGGTAAATAGCCCGTGATGTCTACTTTATATAAATATATACTTTTGTGTGGCAATTTTGTTTTCTTTTATGGCTATTAAGCTTACAAGACAAACATACCAAATTCTAAAATCGCTCTACATTAAAAGTTTATTTTACTCCTTGTGCTTTGTGACCTGTAACTACCAAAAAAAACTTAAAATCCCAGACACATGATATATTCTGTAAATCAGAACAAATAAATAAATTTATTTTTAATTACTTTCCTTAACCTGCACTAATTATGCACACATTATTATTGCAAAAACTGTAAAAAAAAAACAATATTTTTCATTTTTTTTGCATTTTTCTGTATTTTTTTTATAATAAGTAAGCATTTATATATATATATATATATATATATATGTTATATCAAATTAAAGCCCTTTCTGTCCTTTAAAAAACAGTATATAATATGTGTCGGTGCAATAAATGAGAGAGATGCAAATTGCAGTTGAACGCAAACAGCAAGAAAATGCAAAAATTGCTTGTCATTAAGCGTAAGTCAAGCTTCTGAAGCTGTCCTTAAGGGGTTAAGGGGTTAAGGACTGAGCCAAATGTACACGTTGTGATCAAAACAAAACGTAAACAAAAACTTGGAATTTGCGCTATATGTCTGTCCAACCATAATTCACCTCTTTCATATTATGTGCACCCACACCTATTATATATCATTTTATTCAGGTGAAACAGGGCTTTCCTTTAACATCAAATATTTAGCTATGAAACATTTTAATATGAATAAAATATGAAAAAAATGGGAGAAATTTTTTTTTTTTTTAAGTTCTGCATTGCATTTACCTGTGAAGGTCATAATACTATTAGCTTTTACTGCAATGAAATACACATATTTGTATTTAGCGATGTCTCACGTGTAAAACAGTACCCCCTATGTACAGGGTTTATGGTGTTTTGGGAAGTTACAGGGTCAAATATAGCATGTTACATTATTTAATTTTTTTCACATTGAAATTCGCCAGATTGGTTACGTTGTCTTTGAGACCGTATGGTAGCCCAGGACCGAGAATTACCCCCATGATGGCATACCATTTGCAATAGCACACAACCCAAGTTATTGAAAATGGGGTATATCCAGTCTTTTTTAGTAGCCACATGGTCACAAACACTTGCCAAATTTAGCGTTAATATGTTTGTGTGTGAAAAATGCAAAAAACTAATTTGAACGCCAATTTTGGCCAGTGTTTGTGACTAAGTGGCTTCTAAAAAAGGCTGGACATACCCCATTTGCAATACCTTGGGTTGTCTACTATTGCAAATGGTATGCCATCATGGGGGTAATTCTCATTCCTGGGCTACCAGACGATCCAAAAGGCAACGTGACCAATCTGGCGAATTTCAATGTGTTTCAAATAATAGTGTTTCAAAACAGTAAAAGGTATCACAACAAATTATATCGTCAGTGTAAGTGCCATGTGTGTGTGAAAAATGCAAAAAATGTCACTTTCACTGACGATATCATTGTTGTAATACATTTTACTGTTTTGAAACACTAATATTTGTGTTCAGCGAAGTCTCCCGAGTAAAACAGTACCCCCCATGTACAGGTTTTATGGTGTCTTGGAAAGTTATAGGGTTAAATATAGTGCTATATAGACAAAACCAAAAATGTTTGGGATATGGCTGTGAAATCTAAAAATAAGGAACAAAACAAATATATAGTGTAATACAGTTTGGTAAGCAATTATGCGCTCAGTGAAATGTCAAAATTGACTCATAACAACACTGATTGGTTACTTTCCCAGGCTGTGTGAAATTACTCAGAGCACTCTGATTGGTTGGATTTCAAGCTGTGACAGGTAAATGTAGAGACTTGCGTTCTGTTTTTTGGGGGTTTTTTTTCAAAGTGCGACGGGTATTATGGACTTTTATTTGGCCTTTTTTAGGGCTGAAAGAAGAAGATTTTAGAAAAAAAGAAGACCTCAAATGGTAATTTTTATTTAGTTTTTACAGGTATTTAGTTCTCTTGTTCCCCCCTCACTATTTTTAGGTATGTAGGGGTTTATTAATTTTTTTTTGGGTGGGATGACTAGGGGCTTGGGGACGCCTGGTCACCTGAGGGGGAAGTTAATATTTTCATTTAGGGCCCGGGGGAGGACAATAGGTTCCCCTATTTTCATTTAGGGCCCCCACTCGCCGCTCAGGGGTGGGGGAGGGGGCAATAGGTCCCCCCTTCAGTTTAATAGCCCCCACTCGCACGGCACGAGTGGAGGCTCGGGAGGGGGAATACTAGAGGGGTTTTTTTGTAACAGTTCTACAGTTCTGCTCATAATAGATATGTCCCTACTCACTGTATAGCGAGTAGGGGCTGAATTTACTGATAATAAGTAATCTTTACTTAGTATTAGTAAATTTGGCTGAAAGACCAATTTAGGTCTTTCAGCCTTTTGGTAGATAGCTCCCTAATACCGTGGGAATTAGGGAGTTATCTACTAAGCGGCTGCAAGATGCAGCCGCAGCACGAATCGTATCGGAGTTTCATTCATTCTATTGAAATTCTGATACAAACAAAGTCCCGAATTGCGTCCTAACACGAATGGAGAAACTGTTCTCATGCTGTTAGTACGCAATTCGGTAGTTTTGCAGGCGTTCTGTCTAAAATAACAGGACGCTCGGGAAATGTGAAAGGAAGCATCGCGGGAACAGGGCGGATAGCTAAGGCTTATGGGAAAATTTCTCTGACCACCGGAAATGAAGCACACTTTGCTCCTCCGCTGGTCAGAGATGGTCAGGCATAGGAAACCTCCATAAGAGAAATAGTCCCTACTTTGTCTTATGTTTTAATGAAAACTAGAGCAGACAGGAAGAAATTAATAGATCCTGTCAGAGGGACAGAAGAGGAATGGATTTTGGGAAAGGTAAGTTTGGCATGACAGGGCTGTTTTAACATGTAGTGGGATATGCTATGTATAGTTTTTTTGCACTACTTGCCTGTGTGGTGACATTCTGTCATCAAACTAATATGGTGACCAGGGATCATGTGACCAAGCTCTTACAGTGGGATAAACTTTACCTTTTGATATGGTAATTGAGTAATTCAATACCTTTCAGGAAAGAGGTAACCACTTCCCCCTTTCTCCATTCCTCTCTGTTCCTTCTTGGTTGTGCTACTGAGCAGTCCTTTAAGCAGACATGGCCTAATTTCTATCATGGTGAACTGTGAGTGGGATTTTATAAGATGTAGTTGTTATTGTTAGTTAGGTTGTTGTTGCTGTTGGTGGTGGTATAGTTAGTTAGATTGTGTGTCATTATTTGTATGTTGTTGTTGTTTTGTCTCTGAATAAAAATATTTGTTAAAGTAGACGGACCAGAGTTTATATGTGTACATAATAATTTATAGAGTTTGGTAATTTACCACAGCCTGAATACAATAAAAAATATTAACATTAAAAAAAATCCTCTTCCTTCTTTAAAATAGATATTTTCCTGCAATATCCCTTGTGACGTGCTTCCAATAGTGCCCCTCGATCATTGCAGACCCTCTTTATATATTGCATGTAGTATAATTTGTTGAATATAATCATGGTATCATGGACAATACACCTGTATGTCTCTGTGTTTTATCTGCACACACATCGCGTGATGCCAATACCCATTTATACATGGCTTAATTAATATACATCACGTTAGCCGAACACGCAGCTCGCAGGAACACAGGTTATAAAATGCTAAGCTTTCACATTGTTTTCTCTCTTTTGCATTTCTGGAATCCTTTGGCCACCATTGTTATCATAACACGTAGCTCTATTTCTTTAGACTGTAAGCAATTTGAGCAAGACCCTCACCAGCCGTTGTTCCTGTAAGTTAAACCTATCGTGTTGAATTTAGTTCTGTGTGTGCTCCACGTTCAGTGCTGCCATGTTCTAAAACATAATAATATACAGTCACAGGAAAAAGAAAGTACACCCTCTTTGAATTATATTGTTTTCTTTATCAGGACATAATAACCATCAACTGTTCCTTAGCAAGTCTTAAAATTAAGTAAATACAAGCTCAGATGAACACCACGCAACATATTACACAGTGTCATGATTTTTTTAACAAAAATAAAGCCAAAATGGAGAAACCGTGTGAAAAACTAAGTACACCCTTACTGCTTCCACAGTAAGTAAGAGGCTAAGCAGCAGACAGGTGCTGCTAATCAAATACCTTTAATTAATTGATCATCAGCCAGTGTAACCACCTCTATAGAAGCTGAAGGTTTAGCAGTTTGCTGGTCTGGAGCAATGCCACGGAGAAAAGACATCAGGAATGATCTCAGTTTCACAAGATCAGGGCTAGCGGTCGGTCTAGTTCGGTAGTTTAAAACCGAATAAACATAGTCAATATTCTTACCTTGGAGCTTGTTTCCCTTGTTCGTGGAAATGTTTCCACCGAACCGTGTCTTTCTAAGTGTTGTAGAACCAAACGCAGGTGATGCTGGAAGTCCAGCGGTGTTCGGGAGTTTGTGTCCTATTTCAGTTCCATGAAATTGACGACCAAGCACCGCTGCCTGCGTTCGTGCAAACATGATGGCCGTCACCTTGTGGTCGTCCATAGGAATTGCGGCCACCCAGACGAACACTTAGAACACTGCAGTGGAAATTGCTTCAAAGTAGCTATTAGGCTTAACAAGCTCCAAGGCGGTCTCCGGTTCGTGCGGCTGTTTGGTTCCCGAACCATATAGTTCAAATACACGAAAAAAGACTTTTACATGGCCCATAGTCTGTGGGCAGGAGGCTGGCAAGCAGGCTCCTCCAGGAGCTCGTGGCAAAGTCACATGAAAAGGGGAGTTTATCACAGGTGATGACTTGGGCTTGTTTTGCAGGCACAGGACCTGGGAACCTTGCAGTCAGTAAGTCGACCATGAACTCCTCTGTGTACCAAAGACTTCTAGAGTCAAATATGAGGCCATCTGTCTGACAGCTCAAGCTTGGCCGAAATTGGGTCATGTAACAGGTAATGATCCCAAGTACAGCAGCAAATCTGCAACAGAATAGCTGAAAATGAAAAGAATCAAGGTGTTGCAAAGGCCCAGTCAAAGTCCAGACCTCAACCTCAATGAACTGAAGCAACGTTGTAAAGAAGAGTGAGCCAAAATTCCTCCACAACGAGGTGAGAGATGGATAAAGTCATACAGAAATATTACTGCAAGCTATTGCTGCTAAAGGTGGTTCTCCAAGCTTTTACATCCCAAGCAGTAGTTAGACGTTCCCACATGGCTTCTCCTTTTTGGCTTTATTTTTGTTAAATCATGACATATTGTAATATCATCTGTCGTTGTTTATCTCATGTTGTATTTATCCAGTTTTAAGAGCTTCTAAGGAACACATGGTTGTTATTAAGTCCTGATATATAAAACCACAGAATTCAGAGGGCGTCCTTTCTTTTCCCATGATTGTAAAGTGTTTGTTTGTATATTGAGCGCATGGGGTGCTACTATCACTGGTAGAAGTCAGTCTGAGATTCCGGGTGCATTCAGTCTATACACAGACATTACACATGCTTTCTTTCACTCCCACCTCTTGTGGAACAGTTGCAGCTGCAGCCCCCACATGTATTGCGTCATACAGCCCACCTTCAGGGTACCCCAGTCTGCCGTCCCCCACTGTAAAACAGAGGGCAAGATATCACAACATAGTCGCCATTGTTCAGGTAAACTGCGCTCAGAAATCTTCCTCACCAACAAACTTGATTCGTCCAGAGCTGAGCAATTCTGCGTCATCCTGCTGAACGTTCTGAATGGCAGTATTGATGAGGTGATCAATATGATCAACACCAATAACCTTTCCAGTGGATCCCACCTGCAGAGAGAAGAATAGAATATCTGTACAGACAGATCAGTGAGATTCCATCCAGATAAACCTCCGCACATCGCACATGGCACTCACCATCCTGGCAAAGCAAGCCGTGAGGTATCCACTGCCAGAGCCTACATCCAGCGCCCTGGCACCTTCAATCAGCTTCTCCTCCAGCAATTCCAGGGCGTGCGCATGCTGACAGACAGTGACAAGGAAATCCAGGGTTTATCATATTAAGTATTAAATAAAATAAGTGGTCAGTGCGAGGTCACTGCCTATTATTAATGGTCAGACGCTTAGAAACAAATTAATAGTTAAACACTGCGCTGCTCACAACAGAACGCTAATTAAATAAACAGCATCTTTGGCTTAGAAAACGAAAACAAGTCATTAAATATAAAGCCTACCATGTGGGGAGCACTGATTGTAGCCTTATAACCTAAAAGGGCAACAAAAACATACGTTAAATGTACATTTAGTGCGTAAGAAAGTTCTAGATTACAGCAAACTTGTTAATATAACATGACTTTCTCCAAAGATCTGGCCAGAGCAATGGTTTGAAATACTTTTTTAAGACAGGTTTAGGAAAGCTGCAACTCCCAAGAGGATTCGCCAACCATGCTGTTGCTTGTCAGGATTTTTCATTATCCCCTACATTTAACAAGTGTCTGAAAACTAAAATTAAATGTAGAAATTCACACTATTGTACTAAGCAAGCTCTACCCATCTCAGCTCCCTGTCAATCATTGTATCAGTATAGAGAGACAAAGAACAATGAGTGGTATTTATCAACGTGCTATGAAACGTGGCAGTTACATGTCATCATCATTTGATCATATTTATTAAAGTGATCTACAAAGTGACATTTTACTCAGACAGCAAATAAATATACTGGTGGAAAACATCTGCCACCTTGGGAAAACCTAGCACAAAATATTCAGAAATCTGCTGCATCTGAAAACAACCTGCATGTTCAAAAACAACTGTTAGGGTGCAAAACAAGCAACAGACGGGAAAATCAGATAGATTCAATGAATTGTGACAAAAATGAGACAGGAAAGTGTTGGTGAAAATTTGATAAACCTCATTAGCATTGTGTGCCCTGGCAATGCCTGGCCTGAACTGTTTCCAAAGAAATGACAGCTCCTCTGTAAGCAAGGCAAATGTTAAAAAATGTATAAACAGTTTGATAAATTTCTGGGGACTCGACACCAAACCCACTAGAGTTTATTGCAGTGGTTGTGTGCTTATAGTGTCCCCCATTTGATGGCACAGCATGTTATCTAGTGTGTAATATGGAGTTTGGGTATAAAGCTGTTCCTGTGCTGCTGGATATAACGTGCTGCGTGTTTCTTACCTAAACCTTGCGGTGAGTCCACGTACAGTAAATGCTGGGTGTAATGAGCTGCTTGATTCTTACCTATACCTTGCGGTGAGTCCACGTACAGTAAATGCTGGGTGTAATGAGCTGCGTGTTTCTTACCTATACCCTGCGGTGAGTCCACGTACAGTAAATGCTGGGTGTAATGAGCTGCGTGTTTCTTACCTATACCCTGCGGTGAGTCCACGTACAGTAAATGCTGGGTGTAATGAGCTGCGTGATTCTTACCTATACCCTGCGGTGAGTCCACGTACAGTAAATGCTGGGTGTAATGAGCTGCGTGATTCTTACCTAAACCTTGCGGTGAGTCCACGTACAGTAAATGCTGGGTGTAATGAGCTGCGTGATTCTTACCTATACCTTGCGGTGAGTCCACGTACAGTAAATGCTGGGTGTAATGAGCTGCGTGATTCTTACCTATACCTTGCGGTGAGTCCACGTACAGTAAATGCTGGGTGTAATGAGCTGCTTGATTCTTACCTATACCTTGCGGTGAGTCCACGTACAGTAAATGCTGGGTGTAATGAGCTGCGTGATTCTTACCTATACCCTGCGGTGAGTCCACGTACAGTAAATGCTGGGTGTAATGAGCTGCGTGTTTCTTACCTATACCTTGCGGTGAGTCCACGTACAGTAAATGCTGGGTGTAATGAGCTGCGTGTTTCTTACCTAAACCTTGCGGTGAGTCCACGTACAGTAAATGCTGGGTGTAATGAGCTGCGTGTTTCTTACCTATACCTTGCGGTGAGTCCACGTACAGTAAATGCTGGGTGTAATGAGCTGCGTGTTTCTTACCTATACCTTGCGGTGAGTCCACGTACAGTAAATGTTGGGTGTAATGAGCTGCGTGATTCTTACCTATACCCTGCGGTGAGTCCACGTACAGTAAATGCTGGGTGTAATGAGCTGCGTGTTTCTTACCTATACCCTGCGGTGAGTCCACGTACAGTAAATGCTGGGTGTAATGAGCTGCTTGATTCTTACCTATACACTGTGGTAAATGCACGTACAGTAAATGCTGGGTGTAATGAGCTGCGTGATTCTTACCTATACTCTGCGGTGAGTCCATGTATGGGAAATGCTGGACATAACGCGCTCTGTCCGTGGCCATCATAACATCGTACACACGTTGGCGCCTGATCACTCCATTCTCTAGGAGAGAAAAATAGTTTTAAAAAAACAGTCAGCAGAGACTTGGGACATCAAGTAAACATTACTGGAAATTTTGAATTTCACCAAAACCATCTCATTCCTCAGACTGTGGGCTAGCTGTAATCTGAGTGTCTATAGTTATTAAACAAAGTGATAATTTATCAATAAACCCAAAGCTGAGCATTTCATCTCCCTGTAAGGGGAGCTGGCACATTGTGAAGAGCAATGAGATGGGTCGTTACCTGCTCCCGTTCTGTTTTATATCAGGGACCTCTAACATTATCTACACAAAATCAGTTAGATTTCAGATTACAGTAATTACGAGAGCCACAGTTTGCTGAATACAGAAGGAAAGGATTAAATAAAGGAATTTACTCACTGCGAAGATTGTTGACAAGATCTACATGCGTTTTTCCACTTGAAGTCCAAGCCATAGCTCTACTGAGAAGAAATCCAAATGGTAAGGTTATAGCAGCTAGCCGTCCCAGACAGATCATGTCCCCAGGCTGCTCTGTCAATCAGAAAACAACATACAGAGAGCAGAATCAGGTTACTGAACACACGGCAAACCGTCTTCATAAGGACTGCTCGAACCTCTGCCGAGACCATTAGATTGGTTCCTGTTCATTTCAACACTCACCTTGCACAGGAACAAACATTTTACCTGTTTGGGGTTTATTTTAGACAAAGTGAACCCTATTTAAATGCAAATTTACATATTTTAACATCCTCATCATGATACATGAACAGCACACACACTAGATAGGTAAATAACAGATACAGTATTACATTTTACAAGACTACTTAAAATCCCCTAACCCCAATCAAATACGGGGATTCAGTCCCACCAAATGGCCATATTGTATTAAACCCACCACTACTTCATAGTACCCCAATATCGGTGGGTCCTACACTAATAACGTCACTGTACCCCAATATCGGTGGGTCCTACACTAATTACGTCACAGTGGCCCAATATCCGTAAGTCCTACACTAATTACGTCACAGTACCCAAATGAGGGTAGAGAGGGTGATGTGAGAGTGATATGAGAGGAGGGGAGTGATGAGTAAGAAGGAGAGGCTATTATATGATGAGAGAAAGGAGGAGCTATTATGATAGAGAGAGAAGTGATGATGAGAGGAGGATAGTAATAGGTGGCCCGAGGTGATGATGAGAAGGAAGGGGAGAGTGATAATGTGAGGACAGAGTGATATTAGAGAGGGTGATAGGAGAGGATAGGGATGAAAAGGGAGAGGAGTGATGGCAGAGAGGAAGTCGAGAGGGGAAGCGAGGTGATATGATGAGGGGTGATGGCAAGAGAAGTGCTAGTATGTGAGGAATAGGAGTGATGGTGTGTAGAGGCTAGTATTATTAAAGTGATGTGGGAGACTAAATACCTTAATTCCCTAGTGGTCCGGTGGGCTCCCTGGTGGTATGGTGGCCATAATATCCGGTCTACAGAGCTGCAGACCATGAATCTCGCGAGACACAGAGCGTTGCCGTGGTAACCCGCGGCAATGCTCTGATTGATCAGATCTTGCAAGACTCATGGTCTGCAGCTCTGGGGGTTGATGGTGAGGGGGCGGTGATGTGAGGGTGAGAGGGGATGTGAGAGGAGGGTGATGTGAGAGGAGGGGTAGTAGAGAGGGACAGTGAAGAGGCTGGAGAGAGAGGGATGATGATGAGGGGGTATTGAGAGGGGTGATGTGAGGGAGGGGTGTGTTGAGGTGATGATGAGAGAAAAGGGGTATTGATGAGAGGAGTGATGATGAGAGGAAGAGTTATGGTGAGAGGTATTGATGAGGAGGAGGAAGGGAGTTATATGGTGAGAGGGTGGAGAGGGAGGGTGATGATGAAAGAAAGAAAGGGGAGTGATGATTAGAGGTGATGATGAGAGGAAGGGGGAGTTATGTGAGAGGGAGAGGGGGGTGATGGTGAGAGGGAGGGGGTGATGATGAGAGGGGGGTGATGTGAGAGGGGGGGTGATGGGGGAGACTACCTTAATTCCCTGGTGGTCCGGTGGCCATAATATCCAGCGGAGCTGCAGACCATGAAACTCGCGAGACACAGTCAGAGTGTTGCCGCAGACACATGGTCTGCAGCTCTGGGAGGTGATGGTGAGGAGGGGCATCTCACCCAGCGACATATCGTGCAAACTGCTGGGCCCCATCCTGGTGTAGGGTCCTCGGTCAGTGACCCAGGACCCGACACAGTCTTCCCTGGGCACCCCTCGAGTGAGTGGCTCCCGGGGCAGACCGCCCCCCCTTAGTACGCCACTGCCTCCAGGTTATGCAAAGTCTTTGGTCGTCTTGCATGAACCGCACGTTTGAGATCTCCCCAGAATGGCTTGATGATATTAAGGTCAGGCGACTGTGATGGCCACTCCAGAACCTTCACCTTTTTCTGCTGTAACCACTGGAGAGTCAACTTGGCCTTGTGCTTAGGGTCAATATCATGCTGGAAAGTCCAAGAGCATCCCATATGCAGCCTATACGCAGCCCAATGCAAATTCTCTGCCAGTATTTTTTGATAACATGCTGCATTTATCTTCCCTTCAATTTTCACAAGACTCCCCATGCCTTTAGAGCTCACACACCCCCAAAACATCAGTGAGCCACCACCATGCTTTACAGTGGGGATGGTATTCTTTTCACTGTAGGCCTTGTTGTGGTTGTGACCATAAAGCTCTATTTTGGTCTCATCACTCCAAATTACAGTATTCCAGAAGCTGTGAGGCATGTCAAGGTGTCGTTGGGTATATTCTAACTGGGCTTTTTTGTGGCATTGGTGCAGTAAAGGCTTCTTTCTGGCAACTCGACCATGCAGCTCATTTTTGTTTAAGTGTCATTGTCTTGTGCTCCTTGAAACGACCAAACTGTATTTTTCCAGAGCAGCATGCATTTCTCCTGAGGTTACCTGTGTGTTTTTCATTGTATCCCGAACAATTCTTCTGGCAGTTGTGGCTGAAATCTTTCTTGGTCTACATGACCTTGGCTTGATATCAAGAGATCCCCGACTTTTCCACTTCTTAATAAGTGATTGAACAGTACTGACTGGCATTTTTAAGGCTTTGAATATTTTTTATATGCTTTTCCATCTTTACAGAGTTTAATTATCTTGTTACGCAGGTCTTTTGACAGTTCTTTT
>OW240924.1:93850531-93865987 GCA_933207985.1 Pelobates cultripes | reverse complement strand
ATTTGCATTTAAATTGTGATTCTTTTCTTGCAATAAATGTGATGTGAATATGCGCCACTGACAGAGAGGTATTAATAGTAGGTGGGCCTTGGGAGCTTTCAATAAGTGCGTTAGTAAGCTCAATGAATCAAACATAGTCGTAAGGCAGCATCAAGCGATTACTTTATTCCTTTTGAGTAAGGCAGTCCAGCAATAGTTGTGGGCTGTCTCAGGAATGTGATCACTATTGGAGCCATGCAATCACATGCCTATCACTATCAGGCAGCTTCGGATGTTCTGGATCATTGCTTGAAGCCTTGCGAGTCAATGAGGGTTTCCAATCTCTATGATTGACTACCAAAGTGACTATAGTATCTCGATGTCCTTGTACATGCAGAAATTGGCTAGCTGGGCTAAGGGATGCGGCTGAATATTTCTCTGCCATGCACCGATAGTTTGTTAGTGGGTAGTAGATGCCAACCATTGGATGTCCTTTGTCTATCTGCCAGCACCCTGGTGTCTAACAGATGAGAACTATACAAGTGAAGATACCTGCGGAGTTAGAAGCAGACATAGGGGGCAATTTATTGCAAAACTCTGAGTTTGTTATACCAGAGAAATATCGACTAATTACTACTTCTAATGTTTAAAAAGCATCCTCAGGATAGGCAGTATTGTTATTGCTGAACATTGTTATAACTCTAATTATGAAATGTATGGAGCCCAAGGCAGGTGACATTTTTGTCGCTGTGTTTATTTAAAGGTTGCACGGTGTTAAAGTAATTAGTGAACATGGTAAACGATGTTTATCAAATTGAGATAGTCCATTAAGAGACTAAATGTATGACTGTTTTTGGGTTGTTTGTGGGCAGATTTCCCGTGGGCCATCTCAGAATAATTTCACATAAAAGACATTATCCTTTAAAGCCTTCTAGAGCAGATGTTTGTTAGAGCGAGATAATCCAGATAGGTCCTCCAATTGCTGTAAACTACGGAATAATTTTATTGTGTCTCATAGATTTTAATTGGCCTCCCTAGGGCTTGGTCATTGAACCATTCGTATAAATGTGTAGTGTCTTCCAGAAGACATTCTAAGCTAAAATGGATTTATATAAGGAAAACCTTTAAAGGACAACTGTCAACTCAAAACTATTTTAATATAATAATCCTTTCATCAAGTTTTGAAAATTATTAGATTCTGTGCTAAATTAAATATATGTAAAAAAAACAACTCCTATCCTCAACCTTTAGTATTTTACAGAATCCGTCAACCATATACGGAAAGCACCTTGGGTCAGACAGTTAGTCTCTATAGTTAGTCTCTATGGTCCTCCCAGCAAACTGCACAACCATTACTTACCATTGTCACTGGTCACTTTGATTGGATGATAACCATTAGCGGTTGTTACAGGTTTGGTTTGATTGGATGATAACCATTAGCGGTTGTTACAGGTTTGGTTTGATTGGATGATAACCATTAGCGGTTGTTACAGGTTTGGTTTGATTGGATGATAACCATTAGCGGTTGTTACAGGTTTGGTTGAAGAAGTTGATAACCACTAGCATTTGATACATTTGAGGTGAGTCTCTGGAAGCAGTTTTAGTAAGTATCACAGTTAGCAAGTTAATCTCCCATTTAAAAATTAGTGTAGGAAACAGGTATTGGGGTACTGTGACATAATTAGTGTCAGACCCACCGATTTTGGGTACTGTGACGTTATTAGTGTAGGACTTTGACGTTATTAGTGTAGGACCCACAGATATTGGGGTACTGTGACGTAATTGGTGTAGGACCCACCGATATTGGGGTACTGTGACGTAATTAGTGTAGGTCCCACGGATATTGGCGTACTGTGACAATTAGTGTAGGTCCCACTGATATTGGGGTACTGTGACGTAATTATTATTATGTTATTTATATAGCGCCATCAAATTCCGCAGCGCTCTACAATGGGTGGACGAACAGACATGTAGTTGTAACCAGACAAGTTGCGCGCACACACAGGAACAGAGGGGTTGAGGGAGTGGGGTAAAATGACACAAAAAGGTAAGGATATTATTAGACTAGTGACAGTTGCAGAAGAGGAATCAGTCGGGAGCTATTAACAGTTTAATTGATACACTTTTATGAAGAAGTGGGTTTTTAATGCTTTTTTTGAAGGAGTGGAGACTGGGTGAGCGTCCAACGGAGGAGGGAAGCGAGTTCCACAGGTACGGTGCAACCTTCGAGAAATCTTGAAGGCAAGCATCAGAGGTGGGAGTACGGACAGAAGATAGACGTAAGTCTTCAGCAGATCGTAAGGGCCTAGACGGGACATACTTGTGTATAAGGGAGGACAGATAGGTGAGAGCAGCATTATGTAACGATTTGAAAGCAAGAACCAGAATTTTAAATTGAGCTCTATATTTTATAGGAAGCCAATGTAGGGACTGACAGAAGGGTGAGGCATGGGAGGTGCGGGCGGACAGGAAGATGAGCCTCGCTGCCGCATTCATTATGGACTGTTACAGCGCAAGTTGGGAGCACGTAAGACCACTGAGAAGCGGATTACAGTAGTCAAGGCGAGAAAGGACAGTCGAATGGACCAATACCTTAGTCGCATCTGGCGTTAAGTAGGGGCGGATGCGCGCAATTCTTTTGAGATGGAAATGACAGGATTTGGCGATAGACTGAACATGAGGCTTGAAGAAGAGGTCGGAGTCAAAGAGAACACCTAGGCAGCGAGCCTGCGTGGTGGAGCTGATGGTAGCACCGTTGACTTGGAAGGAGACAGACACAGGAGTAACAACACTTGAGGGAGGAAAGACCAGAATTTCAGTTTTGGTTTTAGGAAGTGGGCAGCCATCCAGTTAGAAACAGCAGAGAGGCAGTCAGAGACACTAGTCAATAGGGATGGGGAGAGATCAGGAAAGGACAGACAGATTTGTGTGTCATCTGCATATAAATGATATTGGAAGCCAGAGGAGCTAATGAGTTTACCAAGGGAGGCAGTATAGATGGAGAACAGTAGGGGACCAAGGACTGAACCTTGGGGGACACCAACAGAGAGGAGTTGGGGAGAAGAAGCAGAGCCAGAGAAAGAAACACTGAAAGAGCGCTGAGAGAGGTAGGAGGAGCACTAGGAGAGAACAATATCTTGTAGACCGATATTGCGGAGGATGAGAAGAAGCTGTTGATGATCAACAGTGTCAAAAGCCGCAGACCGGTCAAGGAAAATTAGGATAGAGTAGTGACCACGAGACTTTGCAGCGTGTGTAGGTCCCACTGATATTGGGGTACTGTGACGTTATTAGTGTAGGACCCACCGATATTGGGGTACTGCGACGTTATTAGTCAAGAACCCACCGATATTGGGGTACTGTGACGTAATTAGTGTAGGGCCCACCGATATTGGGGTACTGTGACATTATTAGTGTAGGACTTACAGATATTGGGGCACTGTGACTTTTAGTGTAGGACGCACCGATATTGGGGTACTGTGACGTAATTGGTGTAGGTCCCACTGATATTGGGGTACTGTGACATTATTAGTGAAGGACCCACCAATATTTGGGTACTGTGACGTTATCAGTGTAGGTCCCACTGATATTGAGGTACAGTGACATTATTAGTGAAGGACCCAACAATATTTGGGTACTGTGACATAATTAGTGTAGGTCCCACTGATATTGGCGTACTGTGACGTAATTAGTGTAGGACCCACCGATATTGGTGTACTGTGACATAATTAGTGTAGGACCCACCGATATTGGCGTACTGTGACATAATTAGTGTAGGTCCCACTGATATTGGGGTACTGTGACGTTATTAGTGAAGGACCCACCGATTTTTGGGTACTGTGACATTATGAGTGAAGGACCCACCAATATTTGGGTACTGTGACGTAATTGGTGTAGGACCCACCGATATTGGGGTACTGTGATGCAATTAGTGTAGGACCCATGGACATTTGGGTACTGTGACATAATTAGTGTAGGTCCCACTGATATTGGGGTACTGTGACGTTATTAGTGAAGGACCCACCAATATTTGGGTACTGTGACGTAATTAGTGTAGGACTTACGGATATTGGGCCACTGTGACGTAATTAGTGTAGGACCCACCGATATTGGGGTACAGTGACGTTATTAGTGTAGGACCCACCGATATTGGGGTACTATGAAGTAGTGGTGGGTTTAATACAATATGGCCATTTGGTGGGACTGAATCCCCGTATTTGATTGGGGTTAGGGGATTTTAAGTAGTCTTGTAAAATGTAATACTGTATCTGTTATTTACCTATCTAGTGTGTGTGCTGTTCATGTATCATGATGAGGATGTTAAAATATGTAAATTTGCATTTAAATAGGGTTCACTTTGTCTAAAATAAACCCCAAACAGGTAAAATGTTTGTTCCTGTGCAAGGTGAGTGTTGAAATGAACAGGAACCAATCTAATGGTCTCGGCAGAGGTTCGAGCAGTCCTTATGAAGACGGTTTGCCGTGTGTTCAGTAACCTGATTCTGCTCTCTGTATGTTGTTTTCTGATTGACAGAGCAGCCTGGGGACATGATCTGTCTGGGACGGCTAGCTGCTATAACCTTACCATTTGGATTTCTTCTCAGTAGAGCTATGGCTTGGACTTCAAGTGGAAAAACGCATGTAGATCTTGTCAACAATCTTCGCAGTGAGTAAATTCCTTTATTTAATCCTTTCCTTCTGTATTCAGCAAACTGTGGCTCTCGTAATTACTGTAATCTGAAATCTAACTGATTTTGTGTAGATAATGTTAGAGGTCCCTGATATAAAACAGAACGGGAGCAGGTAACGACCCATCTCATTGCTCTTCACAATGTGCCAGCTCCCCTTACAGGGAGATGAAATGCTCAGCTTTGGGTTTATTGATAAATTATCACTTTGTTTAATAACTATAGACACTCAGATTACAGCTAGCCCACAGTCTGAGGAATGAGATGGTTTTGGTGAAATTCAAAATTTCCAGTAATGTTTACTTGATGTCCCAAGTCTCTGCTGACTGTTTTTTTAAAACTATTTTTCTCTCCTAGAGAATGGAGTGATCAGGCGCCAACGTGTGTACGATGTTATGATGGCCACGGACAGAGCGCGTTATGTCCAGCATTTCCCATACATGGACTCACCGCAGAGTATAGGTAAGAATCACGCAGCTCATTACACCCAGCATTTACTGTACGTGGACTCACCGCAGGGTATAGGTAAGAAACACGCAGCTCATTACACCCAGCATTTACTGTACGTGGACTCACCGCAAGGTATAGGTAAGAATCACGCAGCTCATTACACCCAGCATTTACTGTACGTGGACTCACCGCAAGGTATAGGTAAAACAGCAGCCCATTACACCCAGTACTTACTGTACGTGGACTCACCGCAGGGTATAGTAAAAAGAAACACGCAGCCCACACACCCGGTGCTACTCACTGCACGCGGACCACCGCAGGGTATAGTAGTGTAAGAACTCACGCAGCCCAATATTATTAACCCAAAGTACTCTACTGCACGCGGACTCACCCCGCAGAGTATAGGTAAGAATCAATGCAGCCCAATACACCCAGCATTTACTGCACGCGGACCCACCGCTAAAGGTATAGGTAAGAAACGACGCACAGCCTCATTACAATCCAGCATTTCCATCAGTAATGCGGACTCACCGCAGGGTATAGTAAGAAACACGCAGCTCATTACACCCAGCATTTACTGTACGTGGACTCACCGCAGGGTATAGGTAAGAATCACGCAGCTCATTACACCCAGCATTTACTGTACGTGGACTCACCGCAAGGTATAGGTAAGAATCAAGCAGCTCATTACACCCAGCATTTACTGTACGTGGACTCACCGCAAGGTATAGGTAAGAATCACGCAGCTCATTACACCCAGCATTTACTGTACGTGGACTCACCGCAAGGTATAGGTAAGAAACACGCAGCTCATTACACCCAGCATTTACTGTACGTGGACTCACCGCAAGGTATAGGTAAGAATCACGCAGCTCATTACACCCAGCATTTACTGTACGTGGACTCACCGCAAGGTATAGGTAAGAATCACGCAGCTCATTACACCCAGCATTTACTGTACGTGGACTCACCGCAAGGTTTAGGTAAGAAACACGCAGCTCATTACACCCAGCATTTACTGTACGTGGACTCACCGCAAGGTTTAGGTAAGAAACACGCAGCTCATTACACCCAGCATTTACTGTACGTGGACTCACCGCAAGGTATAGGTAAGAAACACGCAGCACGTTATATCCAGCAGCACAGAAACAGCTTTATACCCAAACTCCATATTACACACTAGATAACATGCTGTGCCATCAAATGGGGGACACTATAAGCACACAACCACTGCAATAAACTCTAGTGGGTTTGGTGTCGAGTCCCCAGAAATTTATCAAACTGTTTATACATTTTTTAACATTTGCCTTGCTTACAGAGGAGCTGTCAATTCTTTGGAAACAGTTCAGGCCAGGCATTGCCAGGGCACACAATGCTAATGAGGTTTATCAAATTTTCACCAACACTTTCCTGTCTCATTTTTGTCACAATTCATTGAATCTATCTGATTTTCCCGTCTGTTGCTTGTTTTGCACCCTAACAGTTGTTTTTGAACATGCAGGTTGTTTTCAGATGCAGCAGATTTCTGAATATTTTGTGCTAGGTTTTCCCAAGGTGGCAGATGTTTTCCACCAGTATATTTATTTGCTGTCTGAGTAAAATGTCACTTTGTAGATCACTTTAATAAATATGATCAAATGATGATGACATGTAACTGCCACGTTTCATAGCACGTTGATAAATACCACTCATTGTTCTTTGTCTCTCTATACTGATACAATGATTGACAGGGAGCTGAGATGGGTAGAGCTTGCTTAGTACAATAGTGTGAATTTCTACATTTAATTTTAGTTTTCAGACACTTGTTAAATGTAGGGGATAATGAAAAATCCTGACAAGCAACAGCATGGTTGGCGAATCCTCTTGGGAGTTGCAGCTTTCCTAAACCTGTCTTAAAAAAGTATTTCAAACCATTGCTCTGGCCAGATCTTTGGAGAAAGTCATGTTATATTAACAAGTTTGCTGTAATCTAGAACTTTCTTACGCACTAAATGTACATTTAACGTATGTTTTTGTTGCCCTTTTAGGTTATAAGGCTACAATCAGTGCTCCCCACATGGTAGGCTTTATATTTAATGACTTGTTTTCGTTTTCTAAGCCAAAGATGCTGTTTATTTAATTAGCGTTCTGTTGTGAGCAGCGCAGTGTTTAACTATTAATTTGTTTCTAAGCGTCTGACCATTAATAATAGGCAGTGAAATCTCCACGTGTTACCAATTGCTATTAGACTTCACCCCTCTCTCAGAGGCCACGCCAGCTAGACAATGGGAAGAAGATCTGACCATTGAGCTCACTCACAAAGAGTGGAACACTTTATCTACCGCACCCAAAACCCTCCTTAAATCAGCACCGTTATTGGAGCAGAACAAAAAAATGATTTACAGATGGTACATGGTCCCGGAGCGGCTTTCTAAAATGTACCCCGCCGCTTCATCCACCTGCTGGAGATGTCGGAGGCACACCGGATCAGTTTTACACATCTGGTGGACGTGCTCACTGATCAAACCCTTTTGGGAAGAAGTGCACTCCTTCCTACAAGACCTCACGAAACTTACACTGCCCCTAGACCCGCTCACGTACCTGCTACTGCACACTCCCCCCCACACTCCTAAGTACCTCCAAAAACTAATTTTCCACACAACACTAACGGCTCAACGCCTTATAGCGCGGGCCTGGAAATCTCCAACCACTCCTAAGATACAAAACGTACTCTCAGAAATAGCTGAGCAGAGGCACTATGAGCGTTGCTTCACGAATATATGCCCACCCACCCGTACAGGGACGACAGCATGGGATGTGTGGGACGCGTGGAGATTGGCAAACCCTGAGTAAGGCGACTCATTCCTGTACCATAGCAATATGTATGCATTGTATTGACCCACTGTGTTCGCAAAGCGAAAGAGCATCGGATTAGGTTACGCATGGGGAAGTATACTCCAAACTACACAGATCACCCAAGCCCATGGGTAGGCGCATGGACTAGAATTACACTAAGCAATTTTGTGCGGCTTATTTTTCTTAACAACAATATTATTAATACCACTGTCCAAACCATTACTGTTTTACCAAGCTACTATGCTACTACGCTATGTCGCCTTGTACCGAGTGACATATACTGTAACACGGAAACCCCCCCCCCCTCCTTCTTCTCTTCTGTACCCCCCCTCCCCTGTTCTTATCAACAATAAAAATTGTCAAATTGAAAAAAAAAAAATAATAGGCAGTGACCTCGCACTGACCACTTATTTTATTTAATACTTAATATGATAAACCCTGGATTTCCTTGTCACTGTCTGTCAGCATGCGCACGCCCTGGAATTGCTGGAGGAGAAGCTGATTGAAGGTGCCAGGGCGCTGGATGTAGGCTCTGGCAGTGGATACCTCACGGCTTGCTTTGCCAGGATGGTGAGTGCCATGTGCGATGTGCGGAGGTTTATCTGGATGGAATCTCACTGATCTGTCTGTACAGATATTCTATTCTTCTCTCTGCAGGTGGGATCCACTGGAAAGGTTATTGGTGTTGATCATATTGATCACCTCATCAATACTGCCATTCAGAACGTTCAGCAGGATGACGCAGAATTGCTCAGCTCTGGACGAATCAAGTTTGTTGGTGAGGAAGATTTCTGAGCGCAGTTTACCTGAACAATGGCGACTATGTTGTGATATCTTGCCCTCTGTTTTACAGTGGGGGACGGCAGACTGGGGTACCCTGAAGGTGGGCTGTATGACGCAATACATGTGGGGGCTGCAGCTGCAACTGTTCCACAAGAGGTGGGAGTGAAAGAAAGCATGTGTAATGTCTGTGTATAGACTGAATGCACCCGGAATCTCAGACTGACTTCTACCAGTGATAGTAGCACCCCATGCGCTCAATATACAAACAAACACTTTACAATCATGGGAAAAGAAAGGACGCCCTCTGAATTCTGTGGTTTTATATATCAGGACTTAATAACAACCATGTGTTCCTTAGAAGCTCTTAAAACTGGATAAATACAACATGAGATAAACAACGACAGATGATATTACAATATGTCATGATTTAACAAAAATAAAGCCAAAAAGGAGAAGCCATGTGGGAACGTCTAACTACTGCTTGGGATGTAAAAGCTTGGAGAACCACCTTTAGCAGCAATAGCTTGCAGTAATATTTCTGTATGACTTTATCCATCTCTCACCTCGTTGTGGAGGAATTTTGGCTCACTCTTCTTTACAACGTTGCTTCAGTTCATTGAGGTTGAGGTCTGGACTTTGACTGGGCCTTTGCAACACCTTGATTCTTTTCATTTTCAGCTATTCTGTTGCAGATTTGCTGCTGTACTTGGGATCATTACCTGTTACATGACCCAATTTCGGCCAAGCTTGAGCTGTCAGACAGATGGCCTCATATTTGACTCTAGAAGTCTTTGGTACACAGAGGAGTTCATGGTCGACTTACTGACTGCAAGGTTCCCAGGTCCTGTGCCTGCAAAACAAGCCCAAGTCATCACCTGTGATAAACTCCCCTTTTCATGTGACTTTGCCACGAGCTCCTGGAGGAGCCTGCTTGCCAGCCTCCTGCCCACAGACTATGGGCCATGTAAAAGTCTTTTTTCGTGTATTTGAACTATATGGTTCGGGAACCAAACAGCCGCACGAACCGGAGACCGCCTTGGAGCTTGTTAAGCCTAATAGCTACTTTGAAGCAATTTCCACTGCAGTGTTCTAAGTGTTCGTCTGGGTGGCCGCAATTCCTATGGACGACCACAAGGTGACGGCCATCATGTTTGCACGAACGCAGGCAGCGGTGCTTGGTCGTCAATTTCATGGAACTGAAATAGGACACAAACTCCCGAACACCGCTGGACTTCCAGCATCACCTGCGTTTGGTTCTACAACACTTAGAAAGACACGGTTCGGTGGAAACATTTCCACGAACAAGGGAAACAAGCTCCAAGGTAAGAATATTGACTATGTTTATTCGGTTTTAAACTACCGAACTAGACCGACCGCTAGCCCTGATCTTGTGAAACTGAGATCATTCCTGATGTCTTTTCTCCGTGGCATTGCTCCAGACCAGCAAACTGCTAAACCTTCAGCTTCTATAGAGGTGGTTACACTGGCTGATGATCAATTAATTAAAGGTATTTGATTAGCAGCACCTGTCTGCTGCTTAGCCTCTTACTTACTGTGGAAGCAGTAAGGGTGTACTTAGTTTTTCACACGGTTTCTCCATTTTGGCTTTATTTTTGTTAAAAAAATCATGACACTGTGTAATATGTTGCGTGGTGTTCATCTGAGCTTGTATTTACTTAATTTTAAGACTTGCTAAGGAACAGTTGATGGTTATTATGTCCTGATAAAGAAAACAATATAATTCAAAGAGGGTGTACTTTCTTTTTCCTGTGACTGTATATTATTATGTTTTAGAACATGGCAGCACTGAACGTGGAGCACACACAGAACTAAATTCAACACGATAGGTTTAACTTACAGGAACAACGGCTGGTGAGGGTCTTGCTCAAATTGCTTACAGTCTAAAGAAATAGAGCTACGTGTTATGATAACAATGGTGGCCAAAGGATTCCAGAAATGCAAAAGAGAGAAAACAATGTGAAAGCTTAGCATTTTATAACCTGTGTTCCTGCGAGCTGCGTGTTCGGCTAACGTGATGTATATTAATTAAGCCATGTATAAATGGGTATTGGCATCACGCGATGTGTGTGCAGATAAAACACAGAGACATACAGGTGTATTGTCCATGATACCATGATTATATTCAACAAATTATACTACATGCAATATATAAAGAGGGTCTGCAATGATCGAGGGGCACTATTGGAAGCACGTCACAAGGGATATTGCAGGAAAATATCTATTTTAAAGAAGGAAGAGGATTTTTTTTAATGTTAATATTTTTTATTGTATTCAGGCTGTGGTAAATTACCAAACTCTATAAATTATTATGTACACATATAAACTCTGGTCCGTCTACTTTAACAAATATTTTTATTCAGAGACAAAACAACAACAACATACAAATAATGACACACAATCTAACTAACTATACCACCACCAACAGCAACAACAACCTAACTAACAATAACAACTACATCTTATAAAATCCCACTCACAGTTCACCATGATAGAAATTAGGCCATGTCTGCTTAAAGGACTGCTCAGTAGCACAACCAAGAAGGAACAGAGAGGAATGGAGAAAGGGGGAAGTGGTTACCTCTTTCCTGAAAGGTATTGAATTACTCAATTACCATATCAAAAGGTAAAGTTTATCCCACTGTAAGAGCTTGGTCACATGATCCCTGGTCACCATATTAGTTTGATGACAGAATGTCACCACACAGGCAAGTAGTGCAAAAAAACTATACATAGCATATCCCACTACATGTTAAAACAGCCCTGTCATGCCAAACTTACCTTTCCCAAAATCCATTCCTCTTCTGTCCCTCTGACAGGATCTATTAATTTCTTCCTGTCTGCTCTAGTTTTCATTAAAACATAAGACAAAGTAGGGACTATTTCTCTTATGGAGGTTTCCTATGCCTGACCATCTCTGACCAGCGGAGGAGCAAAGTGTGCTTCATTTCCGGTGGTCAGAGAAATTTTCCCATAAGCCTTAGCTATCCGCCCTGTTCCCGCGATGCTTCCTTTCACATTTCCCGAGCGTCCTGTTATTTTAGACAGAACGCCTGCAAAACTACCGAATTGCGTACTAACAGCATGAGAACAGTTTCTCCATTCGTGTTAGGACGCAATTCGGGACTTTGTTTGTATCAGAATTTCAATAGAATGAATGAAACTCCGATACGATTCGTGCTGCGGCTGCATCTTGCAGCCGCTTAGTAGATAACTCCCTAATTCCCACGGTATTAGGGAGCTATCTACCAAAAGGCTGAAAGACCTAAATTGGTCTTTCAGCCAAATTTACTAATACTAAGTAAAGATTACTTATTATCAGTAAATTCAGCCCCTACTCGCTATACAGTGAGTAGGGACATATCTATTATGAGCAGAACTGTAGAACTGTTACAAAAAAACCCCTCTAGTATTCCCCCTCCCGAGCCTCCACTCGTGCCGTGCGAGTGGGGGCTATTAAACTGAAGGGGGGACCTATTGCCCCCTCCCCCACCCCTGAGCGGCGAGTGGGGGCCCTAAATGAAAATAGGGGAACCTATTGTCCTCCCCCGGGCCCTAAATGAAAATATTAACTTCCCCCTCAGGTGACCAGGCGTCCCCAAGCCCCTAGTCATCCCACCCAAAAAAAAATTAATAAACCCCTACATACCTAAAAATAGTGAGGGGGGAACAAGAGAACTAAATACCTGTAAAAACTAAATAAAAATTACCATTTGAGGTCTTCTTTTTTTCTAAAATCTTCTTCTTTCAGCCCTAAAAAAGGCCAAATAAAAGTCCATAATACCCGTCGCACTTTGAAAAAAAACCCCCAAAAAACAGAACGCAAGTCTCTACATTTACCTGTCACAGCTTGAAATCCAACCAATCAGAGTGCTCTGAGTAATTTCACACAGCCTGGGAAAGTAACCAATCAGTGTTGTTATGAGTCAATTTTGACATTTCACTGAGCGCATAATTGCTTACCAAACTGTATTACACTATATATTTGTTTTGTTCCTTATTTTTAGATTTCACAGCCATATCCCAAACATTTTTGGTTTTGTCTATATAGCACTATATTTAACCCTATAACTTTCCAAGACACCATAAAACCTGTACATGGGGGGTACTGTTTTACTCGGGAGACTTCGCTGAACACAAATATTAGTGTTTCAAAACAGTAAAATGTATTACAACAATGATATCGTCAGTGAAAGTGACATTTTTTGCATTTTTCACACACACATGGCACTTACACTGACGATATAATTTGTTGTGATACCTTTTACTGTTTTGAAACACTATTATTTGAAACACATTGAAATTCGCCAGATTGGTCACGTTGCCTTTTGGATCGTCTGGTAGCCCAGGAATGAGAATTACCCCCATGATGGCATACCATTTGCAATAGTAGACAACCCAAGGTATTGCAAATGGGGTATGTCCAGCCTTTTTTAGAAGCCACTTAGTCACAAACACTGGCCAAAATTGGCGTTCAAATTAGTTTTTTGCATTTTTCACACACAAACATATTAACGCTAAATTTGGCAAGTGTTTGTGACCATGTGGCTACTAAAAAAGACTGGATATACCCCATTTTCAATAACTTGGGTTGTGTGCTATTGCAAATGGTATGCCATCATGGGGGTAATTCTCGGTCCTGGGCTACCATACGGTCTCAAAGACAACGTAACCAATCTGGCGAATTTCAATGTGAAAAAAATTAAATAATGTAACATGCTATATTTGACCCTGTAACTTCCCAAAACACCATAAACCCTGTACATAGGGGGTACTGTTTTACACGTGAGACATCGCTAAATACAAATATGTGTATTTCATTGCAGTAAAAGCTAATAGTATTATGACCTTCACAGGTAAATGCAATGCAGAACTTAAAAAAAAAAAAAATTTCTCCCATTTTTTTCATATTTTATTCATATTAAAATGTTTCATAGCTAAATATTTGATGTTAAAGGAAAGCCCTGTTTCACCTGAATAAAATGATATATAATAGGTGTGGGTGCACATAATATGAAAGAGGTGAATTATGGTTGGACAGACATATAGCGCAAATTCCAAGTTTTTGTTTACGTTTTGTTTTGATCACAACGTGTACATTTGGCTCAGTCCTTAACCCCTTAACCCCTTAAGGACAGCTTCAGAAGCTTGACTTACGCTTAATGACAAGCAATTTTTGCATTTTCTTGCTGTTTGCGTTCAACTGCAATTTGCATCTCTCTCATTTATTGCACCGACACATATTATATACTGTTTTTTAAAGGACAGAAAGGGCTTTAATTTGATATAACATATATATATATATATATATATATATATATATATATATATATATATATATATATATATATATATAAAATGCTTACTTATTATAAAAAAAATACAGAAAAATGCAAAAAAAATGAAAAATATTTTTTTTTTTACAGTTTTTGCAATAATAATGTGTGCATAATTAGTGCAGGTTAAGGAAAGTAATTAAAAATAAATTTATTTATTTGTTCTGATTTACAGAATATATAATGTGTCTGGGATTTTAAGTTTTTTTTGGTAGTTAAAGGTCACAAAGCACAAGGAGTAAAATAAACTTTTAATGTGGAGCGATTTTAGAATTTGGTATGTTTGTCTTGTAAGCTTAATAGCCATAAAAGAAAACAAAATTGCCATACAAAAGTATATATTTATATAAAGTAGACATCATGGGCTATTTACCTAAGGTTGTTTTGACACTTTCTACGTAGCCATTTCACCGCCAACCTCTGCTAAATATTGGAGTAAAATTGTGTTCTTTTTGGTTTTTGGCACACAAACTTATAACAGAGAAATTCTCGTGTATATTTTGTAAAGTTGGTGTGTGCTATTCCTGTACACAGTTTTATTTTGTGTTCAGTTACATCTGCTGAGTAAAATGACACCCCCATTGTATGTCTTTTGCACTATTTCGTGAAGTTACAGTGCCAAGGCTATGATACCTGTCCTTTCAGTATTCACAGTAGAATTTTTGAGGTGCAGAGATGAATTAACGCAGCCTTTCTTAGCCTTCCATTTTGGGTATTTATGTAACAGTTTTCTGACTGTTCAAAACTTGCCAAAGGCCTACCATTTGTAAAAGTAGACACTCCAGGGTATCTTATAAGGTGTATATTGTGCCTTAACATGCCCCCATTTTTTCACCAATATATGCCAAAGTATGTGGTAAAAAATAATTTTGTGCATTTTTTACATACGGATTGCATTTTTGCTGGGCGTTTTGTATATTTCATATGTGCCACTAAGTTCAAACTCCCCAAATTATGCTCAGCTAAGTCTTCTGAGTAAAATGACACCCCATATGAATGTCTTTGGCACTATTTCGTGAAGCTACAGTGTGTCATAGGGAGACCTGTCCTTTTACAGTATTCACAGTAGAATTTTGAGAGATGGATTTAATGAGCCTTGGCTTCCATTTGGGGTATTATAACAGTTTGACTGTTCAAAAAACCCCCACAAAGGCCTACCATTTGTAAAAGTAGACACTCCAGGGTATCTCATAAGGTGCATATTGTGCCTTAACATGCCCCCATTTTTTTTCACCAATATATGCCAAAGTATGTGGTAAAAAATAATTTTGTGCATTTTTTTACATACGGATTGCATTTTTGCTGGGCATTTTGTATATTTCATGTGCCACTAAGTTCAAACACCCCAAATTATGCTCAGCTAAGTC
>OW240924.1:93822527-93850431 GCA_933207985.1 Pelobates cultripes | reverse complement strand
CGATGGCCTCTCTATGACGACTAGTTTAGAGCAATCAAATAACGATTTGCTAAACCGCTAAACTAAGTGTTTTTTAATTCCATAGCAACTGCATGAAAATGAACGAATATTTCACCCCATCAGGAACTCTCTATATCCGACTAATTATTCTACCACTTATGTAGGATTAATAATCGCTCAATATTTCTAGGGATTGGCAGTGCATGCTTTAGCCTTAAGATGGAACTAAAGCTGCTAAACTATTTATTCTTTATGGGGAGCAGTGGATTATAACTCACACCCTGGCTGATCTGACCTTTTAGTAGAAAAATACATTTACAATTATCACAAACCGGAGATTGCCATGGCAACAACAAATGACAAAGGTCGCAGGTCATCCCCCTATTTGAGTCTTGCAAAGTCAAGTCCTTTTTCAAGTCGGACTCTCCAGTTCACGGTGAGTCTCACTAAAGGGGTTTGCAATCCTCTAAAGTGCTTTCAGGTTTGTGACCCCCTGTGCATAGACACACATTCGCTATAACTGTATTCCGTGCTTTCTATTTAATTAAAGCTGCGTGCCCTGATCTAGATAGAACCTGGAGGTTCTATACTCAGTCCGTATACAGCCATTATTTGTGAGTGTCCCAGGCTGGCCTACCCACTGCATGCGCTGGCATATCGCTGTCCTAATAAAACACTTTAAATATGATCTTTCTTTTCGGCCTCTGATGTTACAGAGTGGCCTTTAATCTTCTCCTGTCTTGAATCATAAAGAGAAGCACAAATGGATTGATCTGACGGTAAGTATATGCACGCGGTATACACCGACACAAAGAGCATTTTATACAGGAGACTCTGAGTCCGTACACTCTATGTAGATTAGTATCAAACACCCAACATCCTGTGATACCCAGGGAGACATTGCCCCCCCTCCCTCCGCTCTTAACCCCTCAATAGCTGCCTCCCATCCAGATATGTAAAACTGACACTTTTATCACATTGAAGTGGAATGTCCAACACTTTAGTTTGATCTGTAATTCCTCCCGATTTAACACACAAATGGTTTGTGGCGAAACCAGCCTCGCCACTGTCCACTGGAGGAGCCTGGTTGCTCGCCTGCTCCCTTTAGACTATGGCCCGGCATTTAAAACCTTTTATTTTCCCTGCAGAAAGGCTTATTCGTGCCTTTCTGCCGGGGTGTTCGGTAGATTGAATCTACCGAACAAAGTATCTAAAGATCGACCACCTAGGAACTGGAGTATGCCGTCAATTGCCGCAGCTTAATTGACAAATGCTGGGTGGTCTTTGTTCTGTTGCCGAACACGTGGCAGCGGCCATTTTACTCCCGAACGGCCAGCGGTGTTCAGCGCCCAAACTATGGAACTGAAAACGGACACTTATTTGCGCGAACACCGCTGAGCCGCCAGCCTCCTTACCTCTGCATTCGGTAGTGGAACTGAATCACTGTTCATTCGGTAGTTTGACCGTATGAACAGCATCACCCCAGATAGCCATGCCATGGAGCCTATTCGTGTAACGAAAGACTATGGGAAAGACCTTGGCTCCATGGCAATTGAACTGTATGTATGTGATCTGAGCGCCATTCGGTAACAATGTGCGCTCAGATCTAAGCTATCTGGGGATATGTAGAATGTGAGTGTTTTGTGTGATAAAGGTAACCGTGTATAATTTTATGTCTATTTACTAAAGTGTGTGTAATGGAGTTTTGCCTCTGTCCTTGGAGATAATTGGATTACTTCCCAATTATCTCCAGGATTGAGAGGAGGGATTGTGATGCATTGTGGGATTGTTGAAATGTGTAAGTCTGTGATTGGTCCTTTTATCCTTTGTGTACCAGTCTCCCATCTGGTCCCCTAGGGGAGTGTCCACCAGGTGGGAGACTTGCATAAAAGCCGGGCAGGTAGCCCCAGTAAACCAGTTCCTGCTTGACCCTCAAAACGAAGTGTCGTCTCGTTATTGGGGGAATTGTATTGTATGCTGATTGCCAGGAGTGTAAGCTGATTGTATGCTTTTCCTGTTCGACTGTTTCCAGTGTTCGTGTGTTTCCTGTTCGGGAGTTGGTGAATTCGTGTAGTTTGCAGTTCGGGAGATTGGTGCTTACAGTAGCTGTCGGTGCATCTGGAAAGGGGAATATCGCCTAAACGTTTTTTAACCTCTTATGTGCAAAACGGTCCATTACATGGCTATTTTTACTAAAATGCTGACTAGGGATTGAACATTTTATCCAGAATATCAGGGTTGGACACCTTCTCTATCGCTGCTAATTCCCAGTTCAGTTAATTTGCAAATCTTTGACCGATTCTCCACCATCTCTGGTTGAGTTAATTCTTCCAATACACAGTATGTAGATATTATAAATTGGTCATTTTCAGTCGTAGGTTTCAGTGTGAACATGGTTTCCCCAATGAAACGGACTACGAGTGATTTAATAGAAAAAAAAGGAGAACTTGGATGGAGGTCCAATCGGCACGAGGAAAGCAGTGATGGTTATAGCCAGTGGTGGTTGGTGAAGTTTAACGATGGTGGTGCATTAGACTCCACCCATATTATTTGACCCTGCCACCTGGCTTGTTGGACTCTTCCAACTTAATGGGAAACTATAGTGCCAGGAAAACAAAGTTGCTTTCCTGGCACTATTGCTCCTTAAAGTGTCGCTGCCAACCCCCCTCCTTGGTGCAGATGGGGTTAAAATCCCCTTCTGTCACTTACCTGGTTCCCGCGCCGATGTCCCTCATTGCTGGTTCAGGCTCCGCTGGACGTCCCCATGCATAGCATCGCCTAACGACCCAGAAGTCTGTCTGGCAGACAGCCACTAGATGTGGAGTTAATCCTGGCAGATAATTTTTGCAGTTTATTAAAAACTGCAATAATTACCACTGCAGGGTAAGGGACCTGGGACACTGCACCCAGGCCCCTTTAATGAGCTGAAGTGATCTGGGTGCCTATGATGTCAAATTAACCTCAATTACTCAACCCTTGGCACAATGGGAGGTCAAACCTGGTTCAACACTATAAACCTTTGGATATCAATAACCACTTTAAAGAGGCCTGGCTCCGCCCACTGATGTTGTTACCCAATGACAATCTTACAAGACGGAACAAAACATGAACCTATCTCTTAGGACGTCATCGATCTGACATCTTGATTTCTTTCTTTTTTTTTCATTTTATTGCAACAAAAACTAGGGAATACTGCCTGCCCAGCCCCAGTGGACCAGCCTCCCTCGTTATGATGGGATAAGGGGAAAAAGGCAAGTGGCAAAGCTAAAAGTAAAATAAAGAAATAGCAAGAAATAAGTCATTGGTTACAGTGAACTTGACGAAGACTCATTGTAGGGTTGAAACGTTGCTGTGTACTTGGTTCCAATAAATGTGCATTGCAGAGCCTGGACCTCTCTTTTTCCTGGTTACAGTGAACTTGACGAAGACCCATTGTTGGGTCGAAACGTTGCTGTGTACTTGGTTCCAATAAATGTGCATTGCGGAGCCTGGACCTCTCTTTTTCCTGGTTACAGTGAAGACCAAACAGAAGAGGGTCAGACAGCGTTATGTCCATGAGCATTATGGGATAGCAGTTAGACTGGGGTTAGGTTGAAAGAAGCCATTTTAAGAGGATATTAATAAACGTAAGGTTTGAAGGATGCTGGGGAGATACCAACAGAGACAGAGCTCGACGTAGATGCCATGTCTAGTTAGACAGAATGGAGAATGATAGATGTGCAGTGGGACAGACAAAGATGGCAGCCAGCGTCAGCAGGATCCATCGCCATATTCAGACCTGGCGGAGACCTGGACGCGGTTCATATTTCTGTTAGTTGTGATCTAACACTCCAATCCTGACACTGCGCCAGGTGCTGCCGCCACGGGGTTCAGGGTCTCTTTTACTCCCTTAGTGGGGGGCATTATGGTTTTCCCAGAATTCCTTGCTGCCTTCTCATTGCCATCATTACCACCATCTTCAGACCTTATTTTTGTTTGTGGTGTTATTATGTTGCGTTTCCTCTTTTTACCACATACTATTAATTATCTTAGTTTTGCACATCCTCCCTCAGTAGCGAGAAAAAACTAGTTTCTTTTCTAATTCCGTAGCTTTGTTGTTTTAATATTTTAGTTGGGGGCTGTTTTAAAAAAATAAATAAATGTCTTCATAGTTGAAAATTCTTTATACATGGAAGATTACACATTAAACCAGTTGGAGCATTTAACAATTCCAAATAACCTGTCCTTTACAGTACTTATCTCCACTCTGCGTTAATGACTGCAATCGCTGTGATTGGTGCTAATCCTGTGTCAGGGTTGGATGTGGAGAGATACTAATATGCCGGAACTATCAGATCTGAAAAATTATCCATTTTTATTCTGATAAGGCACGTATATAGTCATAGCATGTCTCAATCATTGTTTTTCCTTCAGTATACAGATATATTGTATTATATAGAGAGAGACTGGTACTGTGACCTGTATTGTGTTATATAGAGAGAGACTGGTACTGTGACCTGTATTGTGTTATATAGAGAGAGACTGGTACTGTGACCTGTATTGTGTTATATAGAGAGAGACTGGTACTGTGACCTGTATTGTGTTATATAGAGAGAGACTGGTACTGTGACCTGTATTTTGTTATATAGAGAGAGACTGGTACTGTGACCTGTATTGTGTTATATAGAGAGAGACTGGTACTGTGACCTGTATTGTGTTATATATAGAGAGAGACTGGTACTGTGACCTGTATTGTGTTATATAGAGAGAGACTGGTACTGTGACCTGTATTTTGTTATATAGAGAGAGACTGGTACTGTGACCTGTATTGTGTTATATAGGGAGAGAGACTGGTACTGTGACCTGTATTGTGTTATATAGAGAGAGACTGGTACTGTGACTTGTATTGTGTTATATAGGGAGAGAGACTGGTACTGTGACCTGTATTGTGTTATATAGAGAGAGACTGGTACTGTGACCTGTATTGTGTTATATAGAGAGAGACTGGTACTGTGACCTGTATTGTGTTATATAGGGAAAGAGACTGGTACTGTGACCTGTATTGTGTTATATAGAGAGAGAGACTGGTACTGTGACCTGTCTTGTGTTATATAGGCTGAGCGCATAGTTCGTGAGAATACCGCTCAGCTCCGAGTCTAACTAACCGAACGCCGCATGAAATACACATTATTTCTAACATAGGTTTAAAATACCGATTAGGATATGGGGAACAAACTACCGAACGGCCAGGGTTCCTGAACGGCCTAGAAGTCCAGCGGTGTTCGCGCCGTCGAGTAGCCGTTTTTAGTTCCACGCGCTCGACGGCAAAACACCGCTGGTTTAACAAAAGAATCAAGATGGCCGACCGCCGTGTGGTCGGTAGTCGAACGACAGCCACCTAGAAACACACTTAATTACCAATTGCAACAATGTTGCAATCGGTTAATGGGCGCCACACGACCCCCTGTGTGTGGTCGTGCATTCGGTATGTTATTCGTTTCACGAACAGTGTTTAAACTCACTGTTCGTAAAACTACAGTATGAATGCTGGGGTTTTCCTACCGCCAGCATACGAATGCCCTCATTCGCCTGAAATATAAATAGAATCCTGCACTGATCTTTATGGCTTAGCAAGAATACAAACATACTTATACATTAATAGTCTCTGGTGGCTAGTTTTGCCACACCCAGTAACTCCACAGTATGTCCCCAGATGGTTCTTAAAGGGCCAACAGCATAATAAAATACAATATGCCCAAATACTGTATTAAAAGGGCCAAATCTCCAAGGGGCCATAGTCAGCAGGCAGGAGGCAGGCAAACAGGCTTCTCCAATGCCCAGTGGCGAGGTTGGTTTCGCCACAGTCCATTACTGCTTTTTTTTTTACCCCCTCCCCAATTTTGGTGTTAGTTTGCACTTATTATCTAAAAGAAAATAACTGAAACTGTTGATTTTGAACGATTTGAAAACACAAGAATCGAGGATAACAAGAAAATGATAGGGGGGAGGGAACAAAGTGTGGGCTTTTTATCACACCCATTGCGACTAGTGCACACCCAGCGCAGCACAAATCCTTCAGGCGCCAGCCCAAAAGTTTCATTCCAGTCCTAACGTTCTGGTTCCACGGACGCTTATTTTCTGCATTCTTGTGTGTGTTTAGAGCTGGGAGAGATCATCTATAGTGCTCAGGTAGGTGAGCGTAATGATAAGTGCGTTCCAACTCCTGTCCACATGGTAGAGAGAAGATCTCTCACCCCAAAACGGTTAGCGCTAATTATTTATTACGCTATAGGCAAATATTTTGATTATTTATATGCAAATATTCTTCAGCTACTTTTCAAGGCTGCTAATCAGATTTACAATGATTGACTCATTACGTGTTCAGTAAAATAGTGATCATTAATGCTTTGATGAGATAAATATTATTCTTCCACTTCCTTCTGTCAGAGAGACTGGGATTACATTGTAGGGCTGTGTACACAAAAAAAATAAATTTCTTCATCATATGGTGATTCACTGCTTAGATATATTTCCATCAAGCAAATATGAACTCATTCCACAAAACACAATCTCCTATTTCTCTATTAGACGGAGAATCGAAGTAGAAAGATTAATTCCATTGTAGATGGTTATGACCAGACTTCTTCTGTTTGTTAATTCAGATTGCTTAAATACACACGTCCTCTCTCTAGCATCAAAATGTAGATGGGATTCTAAAGAGGACTTGTTGTCTATAAATGAGTTTTTCTATTATGTAAAATAGTGGCCAATGTTACAATGGAACTATTTCAAGAGCTTTGAATGTTTTGGGGAAAAGGAAAAGATTTCATTTTGCACCAATTTTCCTTGCATTGATGACTGTGACCCCATGCGCACGCCATTTGTTTGAAACTGATGGAGGTAAAAGGTATTCACAATTTGCTGAATGTGGTGATCTATGTAGAGAATGGAATACATCAGATGGATTTCTGTGGAACATGAACCATGGCAGTACAAAGCCTTTCTCTTATCTCTCTCCATATATTGTGACCTGTGGAGCAGCCGTCATTTCTCTAAATTCCACATTCAACTCAGAGTGAATTGCACTCGTATAACCCGAAGGGAAAATAACTCCCGTGATGCGCACAAATAGAGTCCTGTGTAATGTGGCGTTCCCGTGTAGGTTACATAAAATCGAAACAATTTCTCTATGGCTCTCCACACCGAATTCAAAATTCATTTCAAAGCCAAAATAGCTCAAAATATTTGGGGGAATTCCTTACAATTTGGGTATTGTGGCCTAATATTTTGAATTCACACTTTAGTAATTAACACTGTTATCTTTTACAAATTTACATTGACCTGCTGTTGTAATGACGAATGTCGTCCCAAAAGTAGGAGAGAAATCCCCATATAGAAATGTCTAATTATACCTTAAAAAGGATACAATCTCCCTTCTGTATTTCAGTTATCAAGCCAGCTATTATAATGCCTTTCTCACAATGCCTTTAAAATGCATTAATTGAGTCCAACAATACAGAATGTATCTTTGGTGAATTCCATATTATACTGTAAAACTATTTCTGTTGCTGTAGGTGAAATCTTTTTTGCTCCAGTCTCAGATGATGACATTGCATTCTTTGTAGAGTCCTGTCAATGAACAGTGTAGGATATTTTCTTGAGATGTTTGTTTGTCACACACCAGTGTTCTAATAATCGAATCAGAGTGTCTTGCAGCCAAAAATGTATATTTATTCAAACATACACAATGTAGCGGAATAAGCCTTGGAGCATCACCCTCATTGTTGCTAGGGGCTGTCCGTATCCCCTTTTTCCGTTGTCCCCAATGGTTGGGGCTTGCAGTCCCTGTGTGAGACAGATCTTCCTATTATTGAATTCGAAATGGCTGTCGATCACTGGCGGCGGCCATCTTGTTTTGTGTAATGCATCCAGCGGTGTTTGGTCATCGAGTGCATGGAACTCAAATGAATGCCTTCAGAAATTTGAACCTTCACACAGGGAGTCTGGCTTGCAAAGCTGGGTCAAAGGTTACTATCAACAGACCTTTATCAATCTATCTTAACAAGAACCATGTGGTGATCCTTGGTGTACAATGGAAGTCTGTAATAGACATGTGCAATTCGTTTCGTTCCGAATGTAAATTCGGATGAATTTTGGAAATTCGGATGCTTCCAAATGTCCGAAGTGACGAATTTCTGAAGTTCCGAATTTTGGAATGCTGAACCGAAGTGCCGAATTTCCGAAGTGCTTCGGATTTCTGAAAAGTGGCAAAACAGGAAAGGGTTGGGTTAGGGTTAGTGGCTGGAGTAGGGTTAGAGGTAGGGTTAGTGGTTGGGTTAAGGGTTTGGTTAGGGGTAGGGTTAGGGTAGGGTAACCCTAACCCTACCCTACCCCTCACCCTATGCTAACCCTAACCTTACCCCTAACCCTACCATAACCCTACACCTAACCCTAACCCTGCTCCAAACAGAACCCTACCCCTAACTCTACCATAACCCTACCACTAGCCCTACTCTA
The DNA here is from genome assembly GCA_933207985.1 of Pelobates cultripes. NCBI lineage: Eukaryota > Metazoa > Chordata > Amphibia > Anura > Pelobatidae > Pelobates > Pelobates cultripes. The sequence continues at coordinate 93,841,935 of OW240924.1, read as the reverse complement.
ACTCTAACCTTACCCTTAACCCTTAACCCTACCCTAGCCTAACACTACCCCTAACATAACCATAACCCTACCCTAACCCTATGCTTACCCCAAGTTTTGAAGTGCAGAAATTCTGGAGTGCTGAAGTTCCGAATTGTCGAAGTCCCGAATTTTGGAATGATAAACCGAATATTTTTCCCATGCACATCCCTAGTCTGTAATACTAGCTACATCCTGTGTCTGAAAGACATTTAAAATGAAATTAATTTCAACTAAAGCAAAACTTATAATGTTCAGATATGTAAAGTTCATTAAATATATTTCAAACAGGTTTGCAGAATGTCCTCATATCATTTACCAACATTCAGAACTTTTTAGTGGAACTGCAAATTCATTTATCTTTCTTCATTAAAAGTATTCAGATTCAAATGATTTCCTATAGTAATATTTAGAGCTTGTAGGTTTGAAAGACAGAGACATCAGGCATTGGCAATACATTATTAACTTCCAATGGACAGGAAAAAGCTGTAAAATTATTAAAATGGTAGAATTAACCACTTATTAATTAGCATTAACCATAATATTTATGGAAAATATTCTACTCCACTTATACACAAATAAAACTTTTTTTTTCATGTAATTTTTCTCATGAAAAAAAAAACCACAGCAAAACAAAGCAATAGAAATTAAAAAGCAAACTGTAGATTTGAATTGAAAACGCATTTTATATACACATTGATGCGGCCTGTGTTAAGGGGGTCTATAATTAAAGGGCCAGCCTGTGGAGTTGAATAATTCAGCATGTCTGTCAGATAATTCAGGCTCAGTTTATATAATATTACTCTCACCCACCTATCGCCCTTCCTCCAGGGCAAACATGCCAGTCAACATCATAGCCAATAACATAATCACACATTACATGTATTGGGAAAACCGATCTTTATTACAAGAGAGCCTAACACAGGGAAACGCCTCCATTAACAAATAATCACTTAACACAATGTAATAACAATATAATCAATCATATCAAAAGACAGAGACAGGGAAGCCTACAAAGGGTTAACACGTGAATATATTATATACTAAAACAGTATTAGTGGATGTTATTGGATAATGTAACCACACAGTGTTTGATTGCAAGCTTTGGTGGTTAGGACCCTGCTCTATTCCATGTTATTAAATTTCTCTCCCTGAATAAATCGTGCAGATCTATATGTCATCTGTTAACTAAAAGCAAACATGTGAGATCTTCCTCCTTAACCCCTTAAAGTGTTTGTTATTAATGTGATTTGCCTATCATTTGGCTAGGAAGGGGTAAATGGTGACTTATATACAGGTATGATGCATCAATGCCATCAATTTCAGCACTGACCCCTCTGGACAGCTCCCTGAATCCCAATTCTGGTACCTCGGTGAGAGCGAACCCTAGTGGCAGGAACATAAATTACATCTGAGTAAGGACTGTGTTTAGTGAGGAGCTGTGATAGGTTTAACCAGTCCTCCCCCAGCCCTGGGAAAAGGCAGAGTTTGCAGTAAGAAATGCCAGTCTGTGTCTGTGGCATGGTTTGTTCATTGTGACATTGTGTCTGTGAAGAAAGGCTCTCCAAGGGTTAATCAGCAAACCATCCAACCAGCTGTACGCATTGCACACTGTAAGTAGAACTTCTGTACTCTGTGCTGTACAATCTGCATTCCATACTGTGTACAATGACAGCTTTATTTGTAACTATTTTATCTGTTGTTTGATATAGTGTCTTTCTGTTATGTAATTGTATGTAGAACATGTTAAGCAGTGTGTATGTTATTATTATTGTTAATAATGGCATTGATCATAGTGAGAGGGAATTGTTTAAAATGTTTATGTAATGAATACTGTTTGATGATAATCTGCTCACATTTATTTAACACTGGGATAACCTGTATCTCTGTCTGCCAGTGAGTCTGGGCGTTATACAGGTAAATATCCCTTGAAATGTAACAGGTTTTATACAGGGTCTGAATACCTACTGCAAATGACTTACCTTGCTACCTTGGCTGCTTTCACAATCAGTCACTTTACATTCTCCAAACTCATATCCAATATTCTGTCCAATCCAGAAAGGTCACTAAATGATTTATTTCAATCATTTGCATGGAATCAGTGGGGGCGACCTGAGTCTATTGATTACCATAAATAGATTGCATCTTGTTCGAGCAGCCCGCCTGTACAATACAAGCATACAATATAATAATTATTGTCAAGTGCATGGACATGGGTCAGGCTTGCCACCGTTAATTGGCGAGCATTACTGATGAATAATAAGATCTGTCTTGGATAACATGAATGAATTAGGCATTTAAGAAGATGTCCCAGGGAGACGAGAGATTGTTATCTGTTAAGTCCCTAAAGTGACAGATATTCTGTTCCTCGAATCCAGGGACATGAGTTGTGAAACTATTCCCATTATCTTTTCTAGACCTCTGAGGAAATGTATCAAGTCCTCCAACATTTCACACTCTTTCTATATTTACTGCAAATTACAGGGAAATTGGGAATAATTGATATAGGACCTTGTCCCCTGGATCCAGTGTTCTGTGATAATCAGATACCTCTGATCTCAATGGCATGCTCTCAGTCACACTGAGATACAGATGGATCAGTAACCTTTCAATATCTATATCTAAAGTGGGAACAAATCACTTCTGACTTCAGCTTCAAGAATAATGTATTCAATCTATGTATTTCTACAAGATCAAAAGTTTTGCCATATAATCACACTGTATCTTCTTTTATGATAGATATACAAGTGTTGGTTTTCTGTAGAACCCACCCTAACTCTAGGTACATGACGGTATACTGTAGGCAATGTATTCACTGCCTGTGGATGAGCTTATTATACGGGATTATATTGGGGTGATCTATGGCTGGAAAGTCATTAATTGTAACTCAATCTAACATTATGCTCTCTGTGTCTAGCAAATAGTTATGCAATAAGATGCAGATACATGGTCACCTCGACCGGATGCTGACCATCATCATTACATGTTAGATTGGACAGGTTACCTATACCGACCATCTTCATTACATGGTAGATTGGACCGGTTACCTATACCGACCATCTTCATTACATGGTAGATTGGACAGGTTACCTATACCGACCATCTTCGTTACATAGTAGATTGGACAGGTTACCTATACCGACCATCTTCGTTACATGGTAGATAGGACCGGTTACCTATACCGACCATCTTCATTACATGGTAGATTGGACAGGTTACCTATACCGACCATCTTCATTACATGGTAGATTGGACGGTTACCTATATGACCATCTTCATTACATGGTAGATTGGACCGGTTACCTATACCGACCATCTTCATTACATGGTAGATAGGACCGGTTACCTATACCGACCATCTTCATTACATGGTAGATTGGACCGGTTACCTATACCGACCATCTTCATTACATGGTAGATTGGACCGGTTACCTATACCGACCATCTTCATTACATGGTAGATTGGACCGGTTACCTATACCGACCATCTTCATTACATGGTAGATTGGACCGGTTACCTATACCGACCATCTTCATTACATGGTAGATTGGACCGGTTACCTATACCGACCATCTTCATTACATGGTAGATTGGACCGGTTACCTATACCGACCATCTTCATTACATGGTAGATTGGACCGGTTACCTATACCGACCATCTTCATTACATGGTAGATTGGACCGGTTACCTATACCGACCATCTTCATTACATGGTAGATTGGACCGGTTACCTATACCGACCATCTTCATTACATGGTAGATTGGACCGGTTACCTATACCGACCATCTTCATTACATGGTAGATTGGACCGGTTACCTATACCGACCATCTTCATTACATGGTAGATTGGACCGGTTACCTATACCGACCATCTTCATTACATGGTAGATTGGACCGGTTACCTATACCGACCATCTTCATTACATGGTAGATTGGACCGGTTACCTATACCGACCATCTTCATTACATGGTAGGTTGGATCGGTTACCTATACCGACCATCTTCATTACATGGTAGATTGGATCAGTTACCTATACCGACCATCTTCATTACATGGTAGATTGGACCGGTTACCTTTACCCACCATCTTCATTATAGGGTAGATTGGATAGGTTACTTATATTGACCATCGTCATTACATGTTAGATTGGGCAGGTTACCTCTACCGACTGTGGCGGACCGCCTGGTACGCCAACTAGGTGCCTCCACCAATCGATGCTTCCTTAGTGGTTACCAAGTGTGGCGAAATTAACATCGCCACTTGTGCCTGGAGAGTACGACTTGCCAGCCTTTTGCCATGTGATTATGGTCCCTGGGAGGTTTGGCCCTTTAAATACAAGATTTGGGCATAATGGATTTGTGTTGTGCTGCTGCTGACCCTTTAAGAACCATCTGGGGACATAGTGTGACTTTTGGGAACATTGCCCCTAATATAATATACTGTGTTCCTGGCTTTCTCCCACTTGGTTTAGTAAATGGGGCTTACTGAACCTTTGTTCTTTGTTAATGCGAACGAGGTCAGCGGTGTGTGTAGCCAAATTCATGGAACTGAAATCGGCTACACAGTTCCGCGAACACCGCTGACCTGGACCTTCTCCCACAATGATTTTGCAGCCACAGAGACTAAGTCCCGTTCAGCGATCGTTTTTTCAGCCTGAAATAGACCGACCGCACAGCCCAAATCTATGGAACTGTGAAATCTATGGTCAAAAAGGGACCTCCAGCTAACTTTTTAACTCCTGGATGGAATTGGCTGAATTTTGGATATGTTTATAATTAAAGTGTACTGAGTTCAAATATGTAATTTTTATGTTTGTGGCATGTATATTTTTGAAGTTATTAATATTTTGTAAAAACTGTATTTCTCTGCCTGTGATAATTATATTAACCCATTGTGTTCAGTAATCATATCACAGGCAGAGGGGAGGATTTTGTGTGGGATGTAACCAGTGTGTGATGGGGTAATTTCTAATTGTATGTGGGCGTCTCTCTTGCATGGGGGAATTGCATAAAAGCAGAGTGTGTGTCATTATAAATCAGTCTTGTTCCAGCATTAAGCTTTGGCTCATGTGTGGATTATTTGGCGATACCAGCGATATTTATTCCTGTGGATTACTTGGTGATGTTCTTTTATGGGAAGAAGGGAATGCTTGACGGTGATACAGTTTACTACCGTCACACCAAGTACCACAAGCACTGCGCCAGACACCATCAGCACCGTAGTCCCCACTTCCGGCGTTACAGCTTGGCTGGGGTCTCGCCGTCCTCCACCCACCCTGGACCCAAGACCAGGATCCAGCTTCCAGTGGGCAGACCTCTTCTACTCCATGGAGCGTATCAGGCAGCTCTTACAAGAGCAAGTGATTATAACCCAGAGGAGTATAGTAATACAGCAATCTCCAGGGTAGATACAGCCGTTTCTCCCACACATTAGATGAGAATCTGTGTTGAGGTTAAGCAGGAACTTGTTTAATGGGAGCCACAACTGGCCTTATATGCAAGTCCCCATGCAAGGGGCACTCCCCCCTGGACCTGAGAGTAAACCACAGAACAAATTGTGAGTGAAAATGTGGACTAGTGGTTGAAGGAAGATATATCAGGCCTGCTTTGCTAAACAGCAGCCAGAGCTTTTTCAGTTAAATGTCCCTGGGAGAGATATTAAGTTTGCAATATACATTGCTGGATTATCGTGGAGACGGTTCAATGCATCTCTATGAGAGATTCCTATTCCGACCCCAATCTCACAGTAAGGGTCCCTAGGGCGGAGCATTTGGAGAGCAGGGTGGGCCAATGCTCCAACAGCACTAGTTGCCCTGTAACAGACCAGAGTTCCAGAGAGTTCCAGAGATGTGAACTAATTGATACTCACCTGTATCTGGTCAATTAGCAGGCAGGCCTTTAACCCCTTAAGGACACATGACATGTCATGATTCCCTTTTATTCCAGAAGTTTGGTCCTTAAGGGGTTAAAAGAAGAGATCAGCCTGCTGCAGAGTGAGGGAGAAAGAGCCCGCTAGGAGAGCTGAAGGAGAGAGAAAAACAACTGTGTTTATTGCAAATTCTATTTTGTTTTCGTGGAAAATTGGTAAGTGGGAAAGCCACCCAATTACAGATCGTTATTTCTGTTACGACACGTACCGTCAGGTAAATCCAGCCGACCACTAAACTCCCAAACGAAGTCCACGAACACGGCAACTCCCGATCAGCAAAACAGTCGAACGCCTTCCACAGCTAAAAATAACGAAAGCGCTGTCCCAGTAATAATTCCCCCACAAATGAGACCAAGCTCCGTGTTGAGGGTCAAATGAAGATCTGTTTAATGGGGGCTACCTGCCCGGTATTTATGCAGGTCTCCACAAGGTGGACACTCCCCGAGGGGACCTTGTGGAAGACTGTAAGACATATTGGACAGTAGCCAATCGCAGTGGCTTCAATAATAGCCCTTCCCATCTTGCCCATAATTACGTCTTCTCTACATCGGAGATAATTAGGAAGAAACCTAATTATCTCCCAAGGTAGAGACAATCGCCATTTTGGAATACAGTAATAAAAATACATTAAAATACATAATTGCAGAAATACCGAATACATATAGTTCGTGTAACGTATCCCCAGACAGCCTGGATCTGAGTGCATGTTTTCACCGAATAGCGCTCAGATCTGTTGTATCTAGTCGAATCGCCATGGAGTCAAAGTCTTTCACCAGTCCTTCGGTATACGAATGACTCCATGGGATGGCTGTCTGGGTGAAAATCCATACGAATGAATAAAAACTCCCGAACGACCGACGTTCGCATGCCTTGTCGAAATGGAAGGTAGGCAGCAGCTTCCAGCGGTGTTCGGTAGTTTAAGTGTCCGTTTTTAGTTCCATACAGTTTGTACCGAACACCGCTATGCGTTCGTATGTCCCAAAATGGCCGCTGCCTCGTGGTCGACATGCGAACGACGACCACCCGTACGAATGGAATGGAGAGGTGTCTGCGGTTAACCACAACGTTCTAATTGGGGCCAAGAGGTTAACCAGCAGCACACTCCTCTCCTGGGTGGTCGTTCGTTCGGTAGTTTCAATCGGTAGTTTGCAAATTACACGAACGGGGGTATATGAACAGGCAATTCAGCGAACAAAGGGAAACAGACGAACCAACAATACAGATGAATCTGTCACAATTTCTGTCTAGTAAGTGCAAGGAATTTTGTTTATTTATTATTATTTAAAGCACCTGTTTTTCTTATCAAATAAAAAGGAAATCTGAGCTGAACGTGTCCTGGACTTTGATTACCCTAGAAGGCTGTGGTTACTGCAAGATCTGTGACAATCCTACCTGTAAAAGAGGTGGTTTGTTAAATATGGTGGAGAATGTGGGCAGCCAACGGTGCAGCCCTACAACAGCTGGTGCTGGCCCAGGCAGAGTGTGCTAAAATCCTGGCCAAAACACAGATGGAGTGCACAGAGTCTTTGGTGAAACAGATTGCTGTGACACAAGCTGAGATGTTTAAAGTAGCCTGTGAGGAGCAGCAAAATGCCGCCCAGGGACTACAACAGGAAATCCAAGCTATCTCTGAAAAACTGAATGGAGACCCTGATGGAAGATACCAGGGACCAAAGATGATTCGGGCAAGCCACTACCTTCAGAATATGACTGCATCGGATGATGTTGAGTCACAACAATAGACAATCACAGTCTGCTTAAACTAATAACACACAAAGAATGAAATGTTGTCATGTTTTTATTGAACACACCATGTAAACATTCACAGTGCAGGTGGAAAAAGTATGTGAACCCCTAGACTAATGACATCTCCAAGAGCTAACTGGAGTGAGATGTCAGCCAACTGGAGTCCAATCAATGAGATGAGATTGGAGGTGTTCGTTACAGCTGCCCTGCCCTATAAAAAACACACACCAGTTCTGGGTTTGCTTTTCACAAGAAGCATTGCCTGGTGTGAATGATGCCTTGCACAAAAGAGCTCTCAGAAGACCTACAATTAAGAATTTTTGACTTGCATAAAGCTGGAAAGGGTTATAAAGTATCTCCAAAATCCTTGCTGTTCATCAGTCCATGGTAAGACAAATTGTCTATAAATGGAGAAAGTTCAGCATTGCTGCTACTCTCCCTAGGAGTGGCCGTCCTGTAAAGATGACTGCAAGAGCTCAGCGCAGACTGCTCAATGAGGTGAAGAAGAATCCTAGAGTGTCAGCTAAAGACTTACAAAAGTCACTGGCAAATGCTAACATCCCTGTAAGGGAATCTACAATACGTAAAACACTAAACAAGAATGGATTTCATGGGAGGATACCACAGATGAAGCCACTGCTGTCCAAACAAAACATTGCTGCACGTTCACAGTTTGCACAAGAGCACCTGGATGTTCCACAGCTGTACTGGCAAAATATTCTGTGGACAGATGAAACCAAAGTTGAGTTGTTTGGAAGAAACACACAACACTATGTGTGGCGAAAAAAAGGCAGAGCACACCAACATCAAAACCTCATCCCAACTGTGAAGTATGGTGGTGGGGGCATCATGGTTTGGGGCTGCTTTGCTGCGTCAGGGCCTGGACTGATTGCTATCATCAAAGGAAAAATTAATTCCCAAGTTTATCAAGACATTTTGCAGGAGAACTTAAGGCCATCTGTCTATCAGCTGAAGCTCAACAGAAGATTGGTGCTGCAACAGGACAATGACCCAAAGCATAGAAGTAAATCAACAACAGAATGGCTAAAACAGAAGAAAATACGTCTTCTGAAGTGGCCCAGTCAGAGTCCTGACCTCAACTCAATTGAGATGCTGTGGCATGACCTCAAGAAAGCGATTCACACCAGACATCCCAAGAATATTGCTTAACTGAAACAGTTCTGTAAAGAGGAATGGTCAAGAATTACTCCTGACCGTTGTGCACGTCTGATCTACAACTACAGGAAACGTTTGGTTGAAGTTATTGCTGCCAAAGGAGGTTCAACCAGTTATTAAATCCAAGGGTTCACATACTTTTTCCACCTGCACTGTGAATGCTTACATGGTGTGTTTAATAAAAACATGGCAACATTTCATTCTTTGTGTGTTATTAGTTTAAGCAGACTGTGATTGTCTATTGTTGTGACTTAGATGATGATCAGATCACATTTTATGACCAATTTGTGCAGAAATCCATATCATTCCAAAGGGTTCACATAATTTTTCTTGCAACTGTATCTCTAATGAGACAGAGAGGGGTATGTTTTATATACACCCCTGTATACTTATTAACCCTTAATAGGGAACACATGGGATGGGCGGCAGCATTGTAACAAGGCTGTGTGATACAAAGTAAATACAAATACAAAAAGAGAAGTCCTGCGCTCACTCCCATCCCTTCTGGGCCGGCAGCAATGACTACAATACACATCAGCCTCAATATATAGTAAAAACCAAAGAAAAGAAAAAGTTACCTGCGCTCTATCACGAACGCACCCTACTCCAAGAGTGTGCGTGACGTAGTTGTGGTGGTGAAAGTTCACTATTTGTCTGCACTAGACTGGAAATAATGACAAAATCCCCCTTTTATCACCACCCACACTTAAACATAATAATATAACTAATACTATTATAATGCAGCCACCACCAAGACAATTTATAAATGGGGTGCCTTGGTCCCCCAGGTAAATCAATAACAAAACCCACCAAATATTACTTGCAAAAATACTAACTAGTCTCTTCAGGTAACGTGATTCTTAACCAGACAAAGGCAAAACTTAATAAATGAATGTTTATTATGAGCAAAAAATAGTCATGGTGCATATAACAATATATGATAAACAAATTATTTACACCAACAACAGATAAAAACAAAAAGGATAAAATACAGAAAGTCCTAATTACTCACTTAGGTTTTCAAAGTACAACTTCTGTCCAGGGGGTCTCTGGCAAGGAAAGATGGTGACTCACTCAAAATTAGATCTTGGCCCCAAGCAAGTACACAAACACCCTTCAGAATCACAGGAGATATACCCTGTGAATTGCCATGCCTCATCCAGGGGTGGAGCAATAGGGATACTAAGTGACCACCTCCTTTGTTCCAGAAACCAACAACCCACATACAAACTTTTGGTTTTATCTCCTCTACTGTACTTGCCACAGAAATAATAATTGCCTCTATGAATTTGTTATTGTTTTCCCATTCCATAGACGTACTGCACGGCCCCACCCACGATCCAATAGGACAGACAGCACAATTCCTGCCACATGGTTTACGTTGTGCAACTCATGTTTAGGCTTATTTAAGAGAGTGGGCTTATCCCATTCCAAATATAATAAAAATGAGTCTTAATTATTAAACTGTGGGTAAGTATTAATGTTTCTCTTGGATAAAATACTGGAACACAAGGATCTTCATGAAACGAATTCCATTACCATTTCAAATGATTGAACTATCCTACAAGGTATATGCCAAATGGATGAATAGACATTCAGACTTTTTCCAAGTGTAGAACCTCACACCTTGGAGAGCCTTGATTACTTCACATCCATATAGTAAAATCCCTTTCACATCGCTATGCCAGTCATACTTTCCCTTCGGTCATCTGACCTCTGTGGCGGTCCAAGCTTCAAAAGATGTAACCCCTTTTGACCTCAACAATAGCATCTCTGTAATTTGTGCCATTTACTACACAAATTACATTAAAGGATAATGTTCCATAGGGTAATAATAAATTATGCACCCTTGCCGTGACACGCTCCCTCCTTAATCCCTATGTATATTTAGACAAATGGAGGTCATTTAGTTGCTCCAATGGCCATTGGAGGGAATGCCCGCCTGCCAACGTTAAGGCAGACCCCCCTGCTTTGACGTTGGCAGACGGGCATTCCATCCAATGGCCATTGGAGCAACTAAATGACCTCCATTTGTCTAAATATATATAGGGATTAAGGAGAGAGCGCAGGTAACTTTTTCTTTTCTTTGGGTTTTACTATATATTGGGTCTGATGTGTATTGTAGTCATTGCTGCCGGCCCAGTAGTGATGGGAGTGAGCGCAATACTATGACCTAGAACCAGCCGATGCAAGTAACTACAGCAAATTGAAAGCTGAAATCTTGGCACGACTGGGTGTAACCTCTGCAGTACGTGCCCAAAGGTTCCACTCATGGTCATATTCTTCTGACAAAGCCACACGTTCCCAAATGTTTGACCTCATACACCTCGCACTGAAATGGCTACAACCTGAAATCCATTCAGCCAGCCACATTGTGGAAACCTTGGTAATGGACCGGTTTTTGTGTGGTTTACCAGCTGCCCTGCATCGCTGGGTCAGCCAAAGTGATCCCCATACAGCAGACCAGCTGATTGCCTTGGTGGAAAGATATGTCACTGCAGGAGAACTGCTACATCCCCCTTCACAGGAAAACCCCGCAATCCTAAGCCCCAAGATTCTACAAGACCTGGTAAGACTGTTCAAGGTTTAAGGGGAGCTGAAGAGCTGCAGCTCTATACACAAAATACCTGGGACAATACATCAGGAAGAAGGGGGGCATTCAGGTCTAACAGGCCTGGGAGAGGAACTAATTGGTCATCAGATTATACTGTCAAATGTTTCAAGTGCAAAGAGGATGGTCATATGGCCAAAGACTGTCTATTGAAGGATGAACCTATGGAATGCAATATGGGCAAAGATGAGGGAGCACATTCATTTTTGTTCAACTGTTATGGTGCTGTTAACAATGACTATGATAATAACGCTCATAAATGCTGTGTAACTGTGAATGGAAAAATGTCTAAAGCATTACTTCATTCAGGTAGAATGGTTACGTTGGTAGCAGAGTCTGTAATACCTTGTGTAAAACCTGATCATGTACAGAAAATAGGTATTATCTGTGTTCATGGTGATAAAAAGGAATACCCCACTGCGGAAGTAAATATTGGAACCCAGTATGGGGATTTAAAGTACCGAGTGGGTGTAGTACCTAGATTAGCCCATGAGGTAGTGATCGGTAGAGACGTTCCTCATTTTCTAGAATTATGGGCAGCTGTACAAAAGACAGACCAAAATTTATCAGAAATGAGTCAGTCTGTCGAGGATAATGTGTTCCCTTTTTCCGATATTGACTTGGGTTTTGACCACTGTGACAGACAAATAATAAAAAGGAGAAAATACTGCCCTAAACCAGTATTAATTGGAGATAACCCAGCTCAAACTAGTGAGGAGCCTACTAATACTGCAGACAAGGATAAGGGCTTCATTGATGTTGGGATCAGTCTGGGTAATTTTAAAAGTGCTCAGTGGGAAGATACCACTTTAGTGACAGCTAGAAATGATATTAAAGTTGTAAATGGGATTGCTAATCAGCCAGGAGAAGCACTGCAGTTCCCCTATTTTGAAGTACAAAATGACCTAATTTACCGCGTAGAAAAAAGGGATTCAGATATCATTAAGCAGCTGTTGGTTCCTCAGACTTACCAAAATATAGTGCTAAAGTTGGCTCACAGCCACATATTAGGGGGACATTTGGGAGTCGAAAAAACTAGAGAGAGAGTCCTTAGAAGGTTTTACTGGCCTGGAGTGTTTGCTGCTATTACAAACTATTGCTCCTCATGTCCTGAGTGCCAGTACAGGGCTCCTTTCAAGACTTTTCGTAGTCCACTTGTACCCTTACCCATAATTGATGTGCCTTTTGAAAGGATCACTATGGACTTAGTGGGGCATATGGTAAAGTCCGCTAGGGGACACCAATATATATTAGTCATCTTGGACTATGCAACTCGCTACCCTGAGGCCATTCCCTTGCGTAATACCTCTGCAAAGTTAATAGCTAAGGAACTTATGCTGATGTTCAGTAGGGTGGGTATCCCTAAAGAAATCCTGACAGACCAGGAGACCCCGTTCATGTCCAGAGTCACAAAAGAGTTGTGCAGGCTCTTCCAGGTTAAACATCTTAAGACCTCAGTATATCACCCACAGGCTGATGGTTTAGTAGATGACATCGGAGTGCCAAAGACGTTGGACCTCTAATCCTAAAACGGGGATTGTACCATCCATGCAAATTATGGTAGAGCTCCCACAATAGCTCTACCAAATGTGAGTTCAAAATACCTCCGCTCTCTTTATCACCTTTTTCTAATATTGTTAAAACATACTACACTATTGTATATTTTCTCTTTGTGTTCTCTTTTTGAGGATAAATTATCCACAACTACTAAGAGACATCAAATGTATGTATACACAATTTATGTAAGGCGCGGTTTACTCTTTTCCTTTTCTATACTGTTTCTTGACAAGGCTGGGAATCCTTGTATTGGTTACTGCTGCCTATTTAACTGTTTATTTTGGAGTGAGCACCCGACACACCCCTCCTTTTCCTCAAGCAGAACCGAATGACTGGTCATTCGGTAGTTTCGCCGGATGAACAGCATCCCCCAGATAGCTAAGCCATGGAGCCTATTCGTGTAACGAAAGACTATGGGAAAGACTTTGGCTCCATGGCGATTGAACTGTATGTATGTGATCTGAGCAACCATTCGGTAGTAATGTGCGCTCAGATCTAAGCTATATGGGGATATGTAGAATGTATATGTTTTAGGTAATAAATTTGGCTGTATGTAATTTTATGTATTTTACTGTATTGTTACTGCCATGTGGTTAATGGAGTTTTGCCTCTGTCCTGGGAGATAAGTGGATTACTTCCCAATTTTCTCCAGGACAGAGAGGAGGGATTGTGATGTAATTGTGGGAGTGTTTAAAGGTGTATGTCTGTGATTGGCTAAGAGCCAATATGTTTTCCAGTTTCCCATTTGGTCCCATAGGGGAGTGTCCACCAGGTGGGAGACCTGCATAAAAGCCGGGCAGTTAGCCCCAGTAAACCAGATTCTGCTTGACCCTCAAACCGAAGTGTCGTCTCGTCTTTGGGGGGGATTTACTGTATGCTGTTAGAGACTGATTGCCAGGAGTGTAAGCCGCTTGGGGGCTTTTCCTGTTCGTCTGCTAACAGCTATTCGTGTGTCTCAAGTTCGGGAGTTTGGAGCACTACTTGATATGCAGGACAGGAGTTTCGAGTATTCCCTTGGTTGCAGTTCGGGAGTTGGTGAATTCGTGGGTTTGCAGTTCGGGAGATTGGTGCTTGCAGTAGCTGTCTGTGCATTTGAAAAAGGGGAATATCGCCTAAACGGATTTTAACCTCTTGTATGCAAAATGGTCCGTTACAAGTTGTATCATATAAATCTGTTAAAGCCTTGGAAGGACAGTTGCTTTAAAACCTTCAGAACCTCCTATAGTAGAGCCGGAGGTGAACGTATCTGAGACTCTGTCTGTACATCAAAAGCAAGAGGCCAGAGATTTCATCAGAAGAAATAGGGATGTTTTCTCTGTAGTTTCAGGAAAGACTAAGGTGATTAAACATGACATAATAACCGAACCAGGGAAAAGAGTTAATCTCAAACCTTATAGAATTCCGGAGGTCCGGAGGGAGGTTATAAACTTAGAGGTTGAGAACATGTTAAAACTTGGAGTCATTGAAGAATCCCAGAGTAACTGGAGTAGTCCTGTTGTATTGGTGCCAAAACCTGATGGCACCTGGAGGTTCTGTAATGACTACCGCAAGTTAAATGCCATAAATTATTTGATGCTTATCCAATGCCGAGAGTTGATGAGTGTGGCGAAACCAACCTCGCCACTGTGCACTGGAAGAGCCTGGTTGCTCGCCTGCTCCCTTTAGAATATGGCCCGGAAGTTAAATCCTTTTATTTTCCCTGCTGACAGGCTTATTCGTGCCTTTCTGCCGGGGTTTTCGGTAGATTCAATCTACCGAACAAAGTACCGAACGATGGACCACCTGGGAACTGGAGTGTGCCATCAATTGACTTCCCGAACACGTGGCCACATTTGCCGAACACGTGGCAGCAGCCATTTTAACTCCCAAACAGCCAGCAGTGTTCAGCGCCCAAACTATGGAACTGAAAACGGACACTTATTTGCGCGAACACTGCTGAGCCGCCAACCTCCTTACCTCTGCATTCGGTAGTGGAACCGAATGACTGTTCATTCAGTAGTTTAACTGGATGAACAGCATCACCCCAGATAGCTAAGCCATGGAGCCCATTCGTGTAATGAAAGACTAGGGGAAAGACTTGGGCTCCATGGCGATTGAACTGTATGTATGTGATCCGAGCACCATTCGGTAATGTGCGCTCAGATCTAAGCTATCTGGGGATATGTAAAATGTATGTGTTTTGTTAATTATTTGCAACAGTGGGTATTTTTGAGTCTTTTTATTAACATGTGCTCAATGGAGTTTTGCCTCCCATTTATCTCCAGGATAGAGAGGAGGGACTGTGATGCATTGTGAGTGTGTGTAGCGGAGTAGTAGTATTATCCACGGTATCTCCGCTGGTAGACAGAATCAAGCAGGCACAAAGCCGGTAAAATCCAGGTAGCGTAGTTACAATCCCTTCCTCCCAAGAATGAGACTACACATAGCTTGGAGGTCAACCGAGGTTTTTAATTACAGGCACCGTATTTATGGGATTCCCCATGCAAGGGGTTTCCCTACTGACATTCCAGGGGTGGCACAGTAGGGGACTACTTGGGGGACTTAACAATACATGCATTTTTCCCACCATGCACTGCTGCACGAGAGGGATACTCCCACGAGAATATACCGTTAAGTGGATTATCCCTCTGTGCAGCAGAACTTACATTTCACATTAAAATACATATCTCCCATAATATTCCCTTCATTTAAACGAATGGACGTTCGGTAGATAGCTGGTGTCTGAGTGCACAGTTTGTGAGAATACCGCTCAGATCCCAGCCTAACTAACTGAACGCCGCACGAAACACACATTAAATTCAAGTTCTGCTCAAAGTACCGATTGACATCAGGGAAACAGCCTACTGAACGGCCGGGGCTCCCGAACGGCCTGAAAGTCCAGCGGGGTTTGCGCCGTCGAGTAGCCGATTTTGGTTCCAGGCGCTCGACGACCAAACCCCGCTGGGCTAACAAAGGAACCAAGATGGCCGACCGCCGCGTGGTCGGTAGTCGAACGTCGGCCACCTAGGAACACACTTAATTACCGATTGCAACAATGTTGCAATTGGTTAATGGGCGCCACACGACCTCCTGTGTGTGGTCATCCATTCGGTAAGTTATTCGTTTCATGAACAGTGTTGAAACTCACTGTTTGTGAAACTACAGTATGAATGCTGGGGTTTACATACCGCCAGCATACGAATGCCCTCATTCGCCTGAAATGCAAGTACAATCCTACACTTGTCTCTACAGCTTTAGCAAGAATACAAACATACTTATACATTAATAGTCTCCAGTGGCTAGTTTTGCCACAGTCTGTTTAAAGGTGTATGTCTGTGATTGGTTAATGGACAATATGTTTCCCTGTCTTCCATCTGGTCCCCTAGGGGAGTGTCCAGCAGGTGGGAGACCTGCATAAAAGCCAGGCAGGTAGCCCCAGTAAATCAGTTCTGCTTGATCCTCAAACGAAGTGTTGTCTCGTTATTGGGGGAATTGGATTGTATGCTGATTGCCAGGAGTGTAAGCTGATTGTATGCTTTTCCTGTTCAGCTGTTTCCCGGGTTCATGTGTTTCCTGTTCGGGAGTTGGAGGATTTGTGTAGTTTGCAGTTTGGGAGATTGGTGCTTACAGTAGCTCTCTGTGCATCTGGAAAGGGGAATATCGCCTAAACGGTTTTAACCTCTTGTGTGCAAATCGGTCCGTTACAATTGGTGGCAAGCGACGGGATCATTTCCACAGCCCAGAAGGACAGCTACAAGGTAACACCATTCCCTGGATTTATAAATTGAGGGCAACGCTAGTACCCGTACAGCGCCCCTATCTACAAAGGAACTAACTTCGTCAGAGCAAGCATGGTGCCCAGCTAATCTCAGGAGGAGTTTGACAGAGAGTTTACTGTGATGCTGGCTTACTTTGGACCCAACCCCCCTGAGAAATACATACAGAGCACGAGGAAACTAGTGGCCTAGAGTGCCTGCAGGTCAAAGCAGATGTGGCCAAAAAGGAGTTACAAGGAGCCAAAGGTATCGTCCTTCCTCCTCAGCGGCAGAGTGAGTTACAGGGAGCCAAAGGTGTCGTCCTTCCTCCCCGGCGGCAGAATGAGTTACAGGGAGCCAAAGATGCCGTCCTTCCTCCCCAGCAGCAGAGTGAGTTACAGGGAGCCAAAGGTGTCGTCCTTCCTCCCCAGCGCAGTCGTGAGCTGGAGCCAAAGGTGGCCGTGCCCTTCCTCCCAGCGCAGAAATTTGTGCTACAGGGAGCCAGCCAAAGCAGCCGCCCCTCCCCAGCTGCAGAGTGAGTTGCTGGGAGCCAAAGGTGTCAACCTTCCTCCCAGCCGCAGGAAGCGAGTTAAGCAGGAGCCGTTGGTGTCAGGCCCTTCCCTCCTCCCCAGCGGCAGAATGAGTTACAGGGAGCCAAAGGTGCCGTCCTTCCTCCCCAGCGGCAGAGTGAGTTACAGGGAGCCAAAGGTGTCGTCCTTCCTCCCCAGCGGCAGAGTGAGTTACAGGGAGCCAAAGGTGTCGTCCTTCCTCCCCAGCGGCAGAATGAATTACAGGGAGCCAAAGGTGTTGTCCTTCCTCCCCAGCGGCAGAGTGAGTTACAGGGAGCCAAAAGGTGTCTTCCTTCCTCCCCAGCGGCAGAGTGAGTTACAGGGAGCCAAAGGTGTCGTCCTTCCTCCCCAGTGGCAGAATGAGTTACAGGGAGCCAAAGGTGCCATCCTTCCTTCCCAGCGGCAGAGTGAGTTACAGGGAGCCAAAGGTGTTGTCCTTCCTCCCCAGCGGCAGAGTGAGTTACAGGGAGACAAAGGTGCCGTCCTTCCTCCCCAGCGGCAGTGTGAGTTACAGGGAGCCAAAGGTGCCGTCCTTCCTCCCCAGCGGCAGTGTGAGTTACAGGGAGCCAAAGGTGCCGTCCTTCCTCCCCAGCGGCAGTGTGAGTTACAGGGAGCCAAAGGTGCCGTCCTTCCTCCCCAGCGGCAGAGTGTCCTGCAGGGAGCAGAGATAGTCGGTTTCGCCCCCCAACAGCAGGACAATATATTGAAAGGGGAGACAGTCGGTCCTCCTCTCCACCAGCGGAGAGAGTGTCAGGGAAAGGAGCCTGCTACCCCCTCTCCCCAGCGGCTGAAAGTGTTCCAGGGAGAGGAGTCGGTGACCACCTCTCCCCAGCGGCGGCCTATTTCACAAAGGGGAGACCCTATTCTCCCAGATGGGGCAGATGAGACAGTCGGTCTCGCCCCCCTGCAGCAGGGAGAGTGTCAGGGAGAGGCGCTTGTCTCCCCCTCTCCCCAGCAGCAGCCTAGCCCACCAAGGGGAGATGATAAGCCCCACACCAGTGCAGATGGGACCGTGGTCTCTGCACATACCTCACAGGGGATAGGGATGGTCGGCCCTGTCCCCCAGCAGCAGGGCTATTCATCCAAAGGGGAGTGTAGCGGATCGGCAATATTAAATCCCACGAATTCTGCTGGTACAGAAAGTAATCCACAGTCAGTGCTGAAAAGCAAGGCAATATCCCAAATCCCCCAGTAACTGGATGAAACACAGTTCTGGGAGTCAACTGAGGTCTTTATTCACAGCATCCAGTATTTATGCAAGTCCCCATGCAAGGGGATTCCATACTGACTTAGCAGGGGCAACACAGTAGGGGACTACATGGGGGACTTCACATTCTGGGCATTTCTCCCATCAGGCACTGCTGCACGAGAGGGATACTCCCACTGGAATATACCGTTAAGTGGATTATCCCTCCGTGCAGCAGAACCGGCAATTCACTTTAAAATACAGGACTTTTCGAATACTTGACAGATTTAAACGAATGGACGTTCGGTAGATAGTTGGGGTCTGAGCACACCGTTCGTGAGAATCCCGCTCAGATCCCAGCTAAAACAACCGAACACCGCACGAAAAACACATTATTTATAACAAAGGTTAAAATTACCGATTTATATAGGTGGACCAAACTACCGAACGGCCCGGGACTCCCGAACGGTCTGGAAGCCCAGCGGTGTTTGCGCCGTCGAGCTGGGGAACAAAGGATCCAAGATGGCCGACTGCCGCGTGGTCGGTAGCCGAACGACGGCCACCTAGGAGAGCCTCTAATTACCGATTGCAACATTGTTGCAATCGGTTAACAAGCGCCACACGTCCCTTAGTGTCATGGGCGTCCGCAGGGGGGGGAAAGGGGGGGCATGGAGAGACACAGGGATGTGTATGGAGAGACACAGGGATAGGAAGCTGCATCTATCCCTGCATCTCTGCTGATTGAAACCGCAGGGGAGCAACACATGCAGCCAGAGACAGCCTACAGATCAGGGGAGTGAGGGATGGGGGGCAGCCTACAGATCAGGGGAGTGAGGGATGGGGGGCAGCCTACAGATCAGGGGAGTGAGGGATGGGGGG